>WOVY01011095.1:0-139719 GCA_013436015.1 Rhipicephalus annulatus | reverse complement strand
ATTACTTAGGAAGAAACGAACAGCGCGCGATTTGTTGTAGCGATTCTATTTCGTTAATTATGTGAATTGATGTGGGATCCCAGATAGATGAGCGCGTATTCCAGTTTGGGGCTGACGTAGCTTATATTAGCTGTCGTTTTTAATTGTACAGGTGCAAACAAAAATTTTTTTCAAATATCCTAGTGCGCGGTTAGCTTTTGATGTTATGTATTGTATGTGGTGTCTTCCAAAAGAGGTCGTTGGTAATATAAATGCCAAGATAACGGTAGGTGCTAACAGATTGAAGGGGCAGGTATTTAGTGCAAAGGCAGAGCAGATTGTGTTAGAACTAGAAATGCGCATCGGTTTACATTGGTTATTGTTGAGTTCCATGAACCATGTGAGGCACCACTTATATACGTTATTCAAGTCGGATTGAAGCGTTGCTACGTCAGAGGCATCTGTAATTTTGCGATATATAACGCAGTCAACCGCGAATAAACAAATTTTTACCGGAAATGTTGTCGGGTATATCATTAATGTAGATTAAAAATAAAAGAGGACCGAGGACGGACTCTTGAGGAACAGCTGATACGACAGGAGCCAAATCAGATGTGAAGTCATTGGCAACCACAAACTGAGAACGGGAAAAAAGAAAACTTTCTATCCATCCAAGTACTCCCGGTTCAATGTTCAGTGCGGGTAGTTTGTGTAGAAGCAATACATGTTTAACCCTGTCAAATGCATTGGGAATCCAAAATATACAGTCTGTAAAAAAAACCGTTATAAGATATAAAAAAGCGCTATAGACATAAAGCGTTATACAAAAGCGTTATAGATAGAAGACAATAGCGGATGCAGTTACGAAGCACAAAACCGTGTTATGTTAACAATACAAGCACCAGCCTTATTAACTTTCAGCTCACCCATGGCCGACCAATGAAGTAAACATTACGAATGAAGCAAAAATAGAATACTTGTCCCTCCTAAACATCTCCAAATAGCATTTCAACCAAAAAAACTCGCTTGTTCTGGTAAAAATATGTGGAAGATATATCTATGAAAAATGTACATCGAATAATCTCAAGAATTTCGTAAAATCAAAGCCCGAACAGACTCGAACCAGGGCTTGAGCTGATGGGTTAGAGTCGGCTCGATTTTTTGACTTTACGAAATATTTAATACATCATCCTTAAGATCCCACCTGGTCAAGCCTGGGATCCGCCTCAAGCCCGGGCACAACGTGAGAATACTTTACCCGGCCTGGACCAGCCCATGGAGTCTTTGAGTAGGGCAGAACTCGTGCAGTGCTCTGAACCGAACACTGCTATCTTGAAGTACCCGGGTCCTATTAGAGGCACTCGACAGAGTTTTCCATTAGGTAGAGGATTTGTGGTTTCACTTCATGCCCCTCACCCTTTCTTCTTCCCGCTTTTTTTCATGAGGTCCCTTGATCAGAAAGAATTGCAAACAAGAGGTTCAATGGACAAGGGTGAGAGGTGCCTCTGCTTGTTTTGTTCACCTGCGCGCCACATCTGATGAGACCAGATTATGTGTCATGCCGTCGAAATTCATATAGCCAGGTTTTGCAGAATACAGCTCGGGCACCTGCAGCTGAGGGTTCAAAAAGAAAATCCTGATAGGTAACGTTGTAACTTTTTCAAAGCTTAGTTTCTTTTTTTTTTGTGAATCTAGACAAGTCGCAAACAGATTTCTTTATGACCATAGCTTGTTTCAATTACCCAATTTCACTGATTATAGGTTGAGACGCTTGTTGTGCGTGTAAAAAAAACTCATCCTTTTTGTTATATGGATTCTCAAGAAAGTTTTGAGCAGCCTCTTGAGGACGTATGCTAAAATAGGAAAAAAAAACACACTCGTTTGTTAGTTTCTAAATTATGCAGGTAATTGTTTAACGTAGCTTATGGACGCAGGTAGAAAAAAAGTAAACATTGTTTCACCATGTGAGCGATGAAAAATGCTTGAAACTATTTGTAAGCAAGGACATTTATTCCCATTACAATAATCGGGGTCGTATACAACGTACTTTGACGGCCCACCAGCAAATGAAATACAAAGAAGCAAAGGGGCTCAATCTTATTCTCTTGACCTTGTTTCACCCACAGTTCGCATCCTGAAAATAAAGCGAAAATTGCGAACAAATTTTTAGATGTTGATGCATTCTTACAGCAAACACGTGCAAAAATCATCTTCCCATTGAACTTTTATGCTTATCTAGATGTTCTTACCATTTTTTCTATGTGGCACTCTCAGGATTTCACAGTTGTCGTACTCGGTGAATGCAACTGGGAATTCTACGATTTTCTTCCTGTCTGCAGATGTAATGAAAAACAATAGAATCATTTGTCAATCAGGCGTCTGGTGCTCAATGAGTGCCATGGTCACAAGGTTAGTGTTCTCTGCTGCGTTGCCATGCCTTCGTTATTTACATCACCTTTCTTTGTCTTTAGAAATTTCATGCAGTCAAACATTAGGTCCCGCATTCAGAAGGGGTCTTATGCTAAAATTTTACATAACAGAATATTTCAGCCTATCATGCTGCGCGACATGTTCCGTGAATGAAGCAAGTTATAGAGAAATTTTTCACCGGTGGTTCCGGTAAGGACTCATGTGAACTATGAGGGAAATTTCTTGTTTTTAAAGGCCAACTCTGTTTCAAGTTGTGACCTTCCGTTATTATGGAGCATGTCATACTGTTTATTATTTGTGAAGTAGTAAAACATCCAGTACGGCATTCTTTGTATTTCTGCATATAATTGAGGTACCCGCTGTACGTCTGTAAGCTGTTAGGTCATTTTGTTGGTTTCGCATGTGGCTTATGACCATGAACAATTATGTCTGAGCACTTTGTAGTGGGCGGAAAGTGTTAAGCCACAAGCTAGTTGTGCACTTGGCGTTTAAACTCTTCTGACCCCGTATTACATACCGAACGCATTGGTTTGCCCGAAATGACGCCTGTGTAGGTTTTTTTTCTTTTTGCGATTGTTCCAAGCACCTACTTTCAGCACTTATATGTATCTTCGTGAACTTAAACTGCAAACTGTGCAAAAAGCGAAAAACATGTTCAAAATTGTTTAATTAGGTGTTGTGATGCTTTTGGGGGTGACCTAGAGCGAGCAGGGAGAAAGGACTTTAATTTCAGCCCTGGAACCATGGGTACCTTGAAGCGACCAAAACACGAAACACTATTCACCCGACTTTATTTTTATTCTTGGTCTGTATAGTATCTCGACTACAAGACAGATCAATACAAACGCTTGAACCCCCACGATGAACAAAAACACCTTGCTGGAGCAAGCGATTCAAATAGAAAAATATATGAATGTTCTGACACTCTATACTTGATTCCTGCGTTTGACTTGTATTTAAATAAGCAAGTTTATTCATTTTCAACTATAACTGTTAGTGGAATGGTTTCCTTTTTGGTAAGAAATAAAGTAAAAAAGCCTCAAGCACCAGCAAGGCTCTGTGGAAGAACACTCGACTACAACGCAAAGGACGCGAGTTCAAACACCATAGATGCCAGAGTGGTTACTTCTTGGTTTTATTTTTTATCACCTGTATAGGTTACGCCATCGACGTCAACAGTGGTGGCGAACGCAGCTGAGTACTGCAAAGGGCGCTTAAAAACTGGATTTAACATTAACGCAGGTGGCGCCAAGTCCTGCAAAGCTGTTCGACAGCGAAGCTTTGAGGTACATCTCGGCTTCTTTAATAACTATTTGTACGGCACCCTTGGGTATTCACTGAGCAGGTGCCCGTTTCGTATTAGGATAACTGTCTATATACGGCACGTGGCAAACCACGAACACACAGCTAAAATGTAAAGCGCACTTACGAAAGAGAACTTTTGTGTATTGGTTGCCAGGAGAGCAACCGCATAGCTTACAATGCAAAGCGATGAGGCTTCAGTTTGATTGCGCACATTAAAATTGTGCTTAAAAAGTTGTTGGGTGAGTTGGTAATTACATAACATGAAAATTTTAGTATTAAAACAGACTAGTATATGTCAGGAACCGACGACAAACAGCGGCTGTCTGTCAACAGTTTTTTTTTATTGGGTTCATCTTCTGAAGGGCTAACATCAATATGGCATCAAACACAATGCTGCTTTACACTTCCTCAGAGTATCTAGAAGTATAAGCAGCGTACTGGCGACTATAGCCTAGGCGAATGCTGTTAACTCCATTACAGTGCATCCAGCCAACATTCAGTGCCGCAACAAGGGATGTAATGAGCAGCAATGTGCCGACTTCCCTAAGTTGCGATGGGGCAATGGCGCACTAAATTTTTGGGTTGTTGTAACACTCCGAACGTGTACATTAAGGCCGCACTTATTTACTGGCACATTTCCAACCAATATTTTCAATAAATATTTGTATGGAAAAACAAACGCCCGAAGATTCTGATATACGTTATGTTATTTGGCGGAAAGATGCTTGCATCGATGTGTACAAGTGGAACAAAAGCACGTGGGCCCTGTTTAGAATGCCTCAGTTACGTCCTTTCATATTCAACAAACTTTTTCCGATTCTCGGGTGCATTGAAACTATGCCCTATGACTTAAATTACGAACCCATCAAAACTCGGTGTTGCAAATGTATTTCTTTGAATGTACCAGTGTCACTGTGGAAGCGTGTTTCTCCAAAGTCAGTTGTGCGAAAGAACAAGCAGAATGTTATGGAACGGCGACTGCGTAACTTGCACTAACAGCACTTCAAACGCACGACAGTTGGATCATTCTTAAAAGAACTCGTCTTGCCGTACAATCTATTTTCACTAACGCTTGCTTGCCCCCTTGATGTAGGTGCATCTTAATACTTGATGAGCATAAACATTTCACAAAGTTTTCAACGCACAAGTCTTACGTCCTTCTCATTCGTTATACACCCCTATTTTAACCCTGTGCTGAAAGTACTCTTCTTGAACTAGCAGCAAGACATGTGTCCCCACCTTAGTAACAAGAACGGAGTTTCACTCTTCTGCAACTTACCAAGCGTGAGTGATGACTGGATCACGTTTGGAACAGGGTAGCCTTTCGAAGCTCGTACCCAGGCATAAGCCGTTTGGTTGCTCCTGGTTTAAAAAAACATTTATTATGTGTTTCAAAGATGGCAGGTCTTTCTTATTTTCTTAAGGACTAATTTCTCATTTTTCTTAAGGACTAATATGGCGTCATTTGAAATATCTAGTGTTAGCGAAATCATTTTCTGATTGTTCGAATGACGTCCCGTATACTCATCATGAACAGCAGAGAGAATGATTTTGAAAGCTATAAAACAAATTCGTAAACATGGGTAATGTGCTTGAGCCACCGTTCCGACAAGCAAACTTGTCGTCCTCAAGGCTAGAACAGAACTTCTCTGTTGTGGCTATGAGGAAGACGAGACTGCCTGTCGAAACAACGCCTGTTTATGGATTTTTCAATGGAAGCTTCCATTTTGCCTATCCCACCGTGTCTTTTTTGCAAACTATACGTATTCATAAAGAGCACTTGTTTTCGCGGTGCTTTTGATGATTTCTGGCTTATTTTTGGTACCGAAAAATAACTCTAAATTATGGTCATGTCTTGCTGCTTTTTATTCGAATGCTGCGTTTCTGGTGGGACTAAAATCAAACTGCAACGAAGCTTCCACCTTCTTCTTTTTTTTTCACTCATACCAACCCTTTGAAGATGAAGTGAACACGCTTCTTTAATTCAAGATACGTAGAATCTGTCGACTTTATTGTGATATTGATTATAAGGAAACTTGAAGCGTATGTTTGCGTCCATGTCATGTTCCATATCAAGCATAAACGGTCACTATTTGAAATGTTTCGTTTACAAGTGAACACGCAGTACCACGCTGCCGAGCGGCGCGGCCTAAGCACAGATGAAGAAGACCCATCATGTGCGCAGCGCAGAAGGTGCGACAAGATACGAGCCGGAAAGATACTTCTTGCGGTTAGCAGAAAATCCTTCTTTCACCCCTCGAGCCAAATTCAAATTTCACCGCAGACTACGTTTGCCTCCAGGTGTGTTGGCCCTTCATCACGAAAAAAAAATTGAGTGGTTACCAAGAAAGGAAAACCAACGAGAAAAAAAAGAGGTCACAGTTTTCAGCACAAAGCCGAGCAATGATTGCGATAGCAACACGAGGGACTGTTACACGAAGTATGCGTGAGACATTTAGGTACTACACGAAATGTAGTGAACGCGATGGAATGTGCGTTGAGCTGCAGCGTTGCTCGTGATACGTTTTTCCTGTGTCTGGCCGCGTACGAGTACCCGCCCTGCTTCATCGCGACTAGCATACAGTTGTATCGGTTGCGCAGGCGTTCGCACGACATGCAGCGGCATCACAAAGGTCGCACTACATACAGTCTTTTCACGGGCATTTGTCCGGCGTTTCCTTCTTTGGGGTCAGGCGAAGTCGACGGTACCCGTGATGGTAGCGAAAACTACAGTTCCTATGCACTTCACCAAAACCACCCCCCTAAGATTGTCCCAGACATTGCAGTGTGGCTGGATGGTGGGAGAAGTTTGCTTGCTCACTTTTTCCTCGATATATTGCTCCCACACAGGTCGGGAGATTTTAGGGGCGAAGCTCCTTATGCTGTGAGCCGTGCGTCCGCGATTTATGTAGTAGTAGTAGCAGCAGAAACAGCAGCAGCAGTAGTGTAGTAGTAGTAGTATAAGTAGTAGTAGTAGTAGTAGTCGTAGTAGTAGTAGTAGTAGTAGTAGGTAGCCACCTCCTCGGTCACGCTAGAAGTGTGGCACGCGTGCAAACATTTGAATTAAGGAGGAAACCCGTGCACGTTATTTATAAATAAATAAAGAGTTGTTTCTAAAGAAATAACCTACAGAGACAAGTATCGGTGGCTTAATCTCTAATTATATTTGCCTTGAATTTGATGCTTATTAAAAAAAAACTAGTAACAAAAGAACGCACTTTGAACACTATCTGCCCAAAAAAGGTTGCCACGTTGCACTCCCTGGGCGTAACCTCCTTGGCTTTAGAAAAGTTTAGCAGGTTGGGCTGCAGTGCCATTAACTAGCGATGGTGAAAGGTGGCGACGATACACGAAGCGCAGGGCGCAAGAGAGTGCGCGTGCTGCTCCTCTAGTCCGGCCGTGCCACCTCTCGTTTAGTCCCTGCAATGTCCCCTGCATGGCGGTACTTCTATATGATTAATGTATGATGAATAAAAGCGAGATGGCGGTACTTGGAGAGTTCACTAGATGGACGGACGACGCATGTACGGACCGACAGACAAGTACGCGGAAGAATGGATGGACGCGGACAGACAGTCAGATGCATGGACGGACGTAGGGACGCACTCACAGACGAATGGATAGACGGACGCATGGACGGATGAACTCACGGATGGACGAAAACAGGTATGGACACACAACAGACGCACGGATGAACGGGCGGACGTAAGCAAAAAAGAACGGACTGACGGACGCTTCGCCCCACTCATCATCATTCACTCCGTGAATAGGCTGTGATTTTTTCATGAAACTGGCAGTTAATATAAAAAAAGATTTATTTTGAAAGGAATAAAGTAGAAAACGATCACCACAGGATTAAATAGAAATTTGGAAATAATGAACGTGCGGCTGGCAGACACTTTCGCCGCCATGAACTGTATTCACTGATGCGAAAATATATCATTTGTCTCCATAGGTTTCGCTTAGCAGGAATGGCTACATTTGCAGAACACGTGGCCTCAAGGTTATGCAACAAAGGATAATAACTTACAGGGGCCATATATGCGAGCTTCTGTTTCTTCTTGTAATATCAATAAACAAGTAAACCAATAAGACAGAAACCTTTTCGTGAAACTAGTTGTCTCATTTTCGAGCTTTATGCCTTCAAGTGAGACAAACAAGCTTTGTTCGAAAATGTTTCCTTCAATTCCATTGACAGTACGCCAGTGGTTATATATATACATATATATATATATATATATATATATATATATATATATATATATATAAGGGAAAGAAGTTTATACCTAAGGGCTCGTTTTTCCGTGTTTTGACAAAATATTAATGAGATCTAACAGACATTAATGCCAAGGAATGTATAGGGGAAGTTATTGAACGAATGTAATGTAAATAATAAGAAAAGTGGCTGAAAGAATAACTTGCCGTGAGCAGGAATCGAACCTACGACTTTAGAATTACGCGTTCGTTGCTCTAGCCACTGAGCTATCATGACGGCTATCCCTCTAGCCACTTTATTGGGTTTATATGTCAATTTCAACGTTGAAGTTTCAGTCAGCGCCATCTGTAGCCACAGCGGCGAGTGTAGAGCACCCTTTTATGAGTCTGTGTGGTTTCACGTAGCACGTGAACTTATTACGAGTGGGCAGCTGACCAATAGTCCCTCGTATACAACCTCACGGCACGACGTCTGCCAATACGAGACCCTCGTTAATGATTAAGGGAAAGAAGTGTATACCTAAGGGCTCGGTTTTCCGTGTTTTGACACAATGATAATGACATCTAACAGACAATGATGCCAAAGATTGTATAGAAAAAATTCTGCCATATCCTCGAAGTGAATGATGATGAGTGGGCGAAGCTCCGGCGGTAAACCTGGTAAACCATGAATCCTCTGTACATTTTGCTTACTCGATTTTATTACATCGCTCCCCCTAGCGTACGTCGCCGCACTAAATCGAACGATTGCCTTCAACCAATGACACGCGCCATATGTGACATCATTCCTCTTTTATAAGATCTCGCGTCTTTCATCAGCTACAAGTACCGCTTTCTAGTTTTAAAACATCTTGCATCTTTTCATCATCAGCTACAAGTACCACCATCTAGTAAACACTACAAGGACTAAACGAGAGGTGGCTACATACAGGAGACGGTACCGCCATCTAGTGAACACTGCAAGAACTAAACTAGAGGTGGCTACATACAGGGGACGGTACCGCCATCTAGTGAACACTGCAAGAACTAAACTAGAGGTGGCTACATACAGGCTACAGGGGACGCACAGCCCACGCCCTAAGGAGCTTCGCCCCTAAAAGTTATTAGAACCAATGTAATGTAAATAAGAAGAAAAGTGGCGAGTTATGACGTTCGTCGCAGCACGAAGAGACGGGCTCAAGTAAGGTGTGACTTTGTGGAGACAGGAGCAAAGATCACAGCGAATAATCGAAATAGCAGCGCCAGTATCCACTAGAGCTTCGATGCGTATACCTTCTACTAACACTGTTCACAAGTTCAATGGTCTGTCTGGAGGAATGGCTGCCTGTCCGGTTGATGCAGTTTCCCCTACTAAAACTGCATTGGGGCGTTTTCCGAGGGGGCATTTAGAACATTAAAGGCAGGTCGCAGAGGCGACACGGAACGGCGATTGGGAGATGGTGAGCGGCGGCGAGACTCACGGGAGTTCACAGGCAGGCCCATACTGTAAGGTGGAGAGGGTGAACGCTGAAAGGAAGACCGATAAGACGTGCGCTGGTAGTTCATGAGTGGACTGAAGCGTCCGCGTTCCTTTGTAGCGTAGCGATGTTGTTCGTCCCGTTGACGCCTTCGGAAAAAGCGAGATATGTGACCCCTGTAGCTGCAATAATAACAGATTGGGTGAGGAGGAGGCGGCATGTTGTAATACGGCTGGGGGCGCATCGGTGGTGACACTGACACCACAGGTACATGGCCACCTGGTGTAGCCGCTGGGATAGTGGTGGGTGCTGAGAGCGCCGAAACTTTTGCGTACGTTGATACCAGACGATGTCTGGATTCGGCAGAACATGGTGGATGTGGTGCAGTATCTTGCCTAATGATGCCCCGCAAGCTGGTTGGAGTTGAAGTTAAAGTTGATTGTGGAGCGCAGGCCGAGCAGCGCCCATGAAGCTCCTCACGAACGATGTCGCGGACCAGGGCACGGATGTCGAGGGCCGCAGGAATACGAGTGTTCGAGGCATCAACGTCGAGACGAAGAGACTGAATTTCTTCTAGTCTCTGGCAAACGGTGATGACATTTTGTGTCATGGCAGGATTTTGCGACGCGAGGGCGTTGAATGCGACAGTAAATATGACTTTGATAATATGGCGTATTTGGTCACTTTGAGGCATAGATCAGTGTACACGCTTGCACAAGGCAAGAACGTTCTAAATGTACGAGGTGTATTATTCACCCGCCAGTTGAATGCGTTCAGCAAGCTTCTTCGTTGCTGCTTCAGCGCGAACACTGGGGGAACCGAAAATCTGACGTAGCTGGCGTGCGAACGTGTCCCAGTTGGGAAGATCTTGGAGGTGGTTCCAAAACCAGGTTTTGGCAACATCAGCTAGGTAGAAAGGGACCGTACGTAATTTCTGTAGAGTATCCCACCTGCTCAACTTGCTGACGAGTTCGTAGGTGTGTAGCCATTCTTCAACGACATCCCCTCTGAGAACCGAGAATACTGGCAGATGACGCTGGTGGCTGTGGACGGTGGAGGCTGCACTGGGCTAGTGGTGAAGGATGGACCAGGATTGTCTTGCACTGCCATGGCAGGTGGTACTAGACGACTACCCGAGTGGAGCTCCAGTGGTAACGTGCGAGAGGACTTGGGGATCGAGAAGCACCGTCCACCACTTAAAAGGAAGTGCTTTATTCGAGACGAGCTCGAGCTGGCACACACTGATGATGATATCTACAGATGA
This sequence comes from Rhipicephalus annulatus, assembly GCA_013436015.1. NCBI lineage: Eukaryota > Metazoa > Arthropoda > Arachnida > Ixodida > Ixodidae > Rhipicephalus > Rhipicephalus annulatus. The sequence goes on along the minus strand of WOVY01011095.1, from coordinate 129,069 downwards.
GTAAATTATAGAAATGATGATGACACGTCCAAGTATATATATATATATATATATATATATATATATATATATATATATATATATATATATATAATCCGTGGTGTGTGTGTGTGACGATGCTATTAAGACTGCGAGAGAGATAGAAACAACATTTATTTACGCATCTGGCGTGCGGAAAGCCACCGGCCACGCAGAACGCGGGTATTCCCTGCCTGAAGACTATGGCTAATAGAATCCTATAGTCCTAGGGCCTAGATCTTGAGGACGTTCTGCTCCGGCTAGGCGTTGGATACTCGGACTCCTCCGTTCTCTTTGTCCGGGGTGTCGGAGACGTGGCCTGGCCCATACACCATGTTTATTCTAAAGCACTCCTTCCTTCTCCGCCTCCACCAACCATCGCTTCATACGTCGCATGATATTCCCTCCCCCCGAAAAAAGGCATGAATTACGAACAAGAAAAAGTAGAAAAAGAGAGTTTTAAAAGTCACAATTCTCTAAATTCACAATTGGTTCTATGCTCCAGGAGAGTTCCTTAAACTTTCAAAGACTACTGGGTTGAGAGCAGCATTCCGGTTAACGCAGGAGTTCTGGTGGGCGAGGCTGACTGTGTCGTTCTGAAGAAGACAGCCTTGTGCTGCACAACTGCACTGACCATGATACTGCTTCAGCAGCTGCGAAGAACGAACGAGGTTGGACGTCCTTCAGTCTATTTCGTAGTTTTCCGTGGCGTAGGCACCGTTGATCGCATGGTAGACGATGTTTGGATATCTGGTGTAAAAACTTCCTTGACGTTTCTTTCTGCGAAGATAGCTGGGATGTTGACTTTGTCCTTCTTTTAGTTGGTGTCGTTTCTGACGGCCTTCCTTAAGTCGTAACTGTGCTAGTGATGTCATTTTAGTTCGTCGTTGTGCTAGTTGATGTAACTGGTGTAGATGCGGAATCTGACGAGGTAGTTTTCCTTTATTAACATGAGCCTGCTTTTCTTTCCATCTTGATGTGACAAGTAATTAGTCGGTACTCGTTGATGCCTCGTGATTCTTGTCAGGCAAAGAAGGTTGTGGGCTAGATGTAACAGTAAGATCTGCAAAGGCTTTTGCAACGCCGTTCTTAACGGACGTTTTTCGTTCACGACAATGCCTTAGAGGTGATGATTCTGAGCCTCCTGTATTGTTTGGACTCTCAATTGGGTGTACATAAAACAGCGACACTGGGACAGGCGTGACTTGGTCAGATATTGCTTGTAAATGTCGATCCTTGTACGCAACTGAAGATCTTAGCTTATCTAATGCGTGAATCTGTATTATAATCTGTAATGCGTAATCTGTAGAGTCTGGGCTCACTCTAGTACCCTCCGAATACATCTGCTCTATTCCGGCCGTAGTGAGCGTTTTATGCATGAGGTGGGCGATGTCAGCAACCAAAGGGTCAAGTGACGGAAGAGCAGGTGGGCGGCCAAGTGTACGAGACCGGGACCACAGCGCACGGGGTGATTCCGTAACACGAGTCCTATGGTGCACTAATGACATAAAAGTCAAATTTTCTGTCGTATCAAAACGTGTTGGAAGAATAACCCTTCTTTAAAACATACCTGGATGTCTTTCAGTCAGCAGATGTTTTGATTCGTTTTGAGGGAATGAGAATAACAGGCCCAGTTTAGGTGTTCCAAAGCGTGATGACTGCTGGAGGTTGTGACAACTGAGATCGATTGCGTTCAGACAGCGGGTTTCAAGTGAGTCTTCATCGTAGCCAATGCAATCTACAAATCGGATTATCATTTTCTCCTTGATTTTTCACCATGATTCACAGTTCTCGAATATGTGAGGGAGGTAAAATATAAATGTCTGACCGCTTACGCAGTCGCTAAAGTTTGTGACTCTCTCCCGTTCCGACCAAGATACAGCGGTAGCGGGGAGTTCGAATAGGTTGAACCAGCCTTGTACAGGCCCATCATCTGCTATTCCGGTGTATTTCGAGATGGGATTGTCAGTACATGGTGCTGTCATAATGCTGGTCATGATGTGGAGTTGGGGGTGCATTTGTGTGTCACTGCGTCTGGCTGACGACTCGGTTATGATGGTCGGTTGGTGAAGTGGTTGCCAGGTTTTCATTCCTTGGACTGTGGGACGCTATGTTGACTGCGACACGTGGCCTGGCTCATACGCCATGTTTAATGATGATTATGATGATGATTATCCTTATTATTCTGGCGCACACCCACAAAAAGAGATCGACCACGAACCGGGCAGCAGAATTTTTAAGTAAGAGGCCTAAGGTTTTACAGACACAAAGAAATTTTTGACTGCAATATTATATATATATTAGAAAAAAAGCCAAAATTCGAAAAAAGGATAGAACGATAGAATAGAAAAACGATAGATCATTTCTTTTTAATCTGTCGTCGATATTCTTATCCGCAGAAAAGATACCTGGTAACTTCACTTGAAAAATTAGGATTAGAGTTATATGTGGCAGTAATTTTATCGTTTGGCAGCATCAAATTTGGTTATAGCCACAGGGATGCCACTTCTGCGGTATTTTGACTATATAATTGAAACAAAGCTATTGCCGAGGTAAAGCGCCTTTTATATAGGTGTCTAAAACGAAATATATGTATATATATATATATATATATATATATATATATATATATATATATATATAGAGAGAGAGAGAGAGAGAGAGAGAGAGAGAGAATGATAGATAGATAGATAGATAGATAGATAGATAGATAGATAGATAGATAGATAGATAGATAGATAGATAGATAGATAGATAGATAGATAGATAGATGATAAGTTTATGACTAGTCTATGCTTGTCATCCCATCTTTCAGTAGACTTCGAAGTTAGGTTGTGTTTTTCCAAGAAGATGCACATTTTTAGTGGCTTTGCAAGGTGGCTCTTATACATGACAGAGTTGTTTTACTTATTTTCTTTCCGGAAAATTTCTGCGCGCGCTCCACCGAAAGCACTCTGTCACTCAACTCACGAGGCGTGCAATACTGTTGCGCCTAGCAACCGCGACAACGTGCGTCCATGCATCCAAAGCCCGGGATAAGACCCTCGGCAAATAAACCGTCGAATTTGAATTTCCAATGCCGGCGAACGGCCGCGTCTACCGCCTAGCAACGAGGCGCAGCTGCAAATTAAGGCTTAGGGATGGCTGACGAGCGGCGTCTTTCGCGCGATTCTACGAAGTGCTGTCTCCATGCATGCCAAGATTTCACTGTGAATCTCACATTTGCCTCAGCGTAATGCCGCATTTTTAGTGCATCGGCCATGTCGCACAATAAAGCGGGATGCAGGGAAGAGTGTCAGCGTTTCCACTGCATTAAGTAGAACCCTAATGTATTTAGGACTGAGGAACATGAGGCCAAGGTTGGGGGGCTCAAGGAGTAAGTCGCTTCTTCCAGAACGCTGCTGCGAGAGGAAAAACTAACTGTTCTTGAAGGTGTTCCTAAATATTAACGTGGAGAACGCCATGAAGACTAGTTGACATTTAGGGGGCATAAATAAAAAATAAAGCTATTCAACAGGTGAGCACACGCACACAAGTTTTCTACGTAAAGAAAAATAACAATAACAAACGCGTGCTGGTGTCAAATAAGCAGATAGATGTTCTTCGCCAAAAGGGTGGAGATGACAATGAAGACTTTCCCATTCGAGTCATTTTAGTTGAATACACAAAGGACGGGGTTAATTTTAAATTAAGCAACGATGCTGAACTTGTGCCCACAGCCTGTATGTTTTGGCGGAAGGAACAGCGCCAAGGCGGCCCCGTCAGCGTTCCGCTCACTCAAACCAAGCTGTTCCTCCGGCAAGAGCCTGGTCTTCCTGAACATACTTGCTGCTTATTGGCTGCGAGCCATAATCTGTGAAATACCGCCAAATTCAAGCACTCGTGATGTTCCGTATTGTACAGAGAGATCATTACCCGCTCATTCACAAGCGTATTCCTTCCCTCTTTGGTCTGTTTAACAATTCACATGAAATACTATCAGCCAACTTTAATCTCTGTACGCTATCGCAATAATATAAACTTTCTCATTTCATGACTCCATATAGAGTCGGTGCCTCTCGTGCGTATTCGTTCCAACTTGGCTCGTGTCCTATCTAGGTTAAGGAACGTGGCCTCGCCTGCATTAGCCTTTGTTGTGAAAGAGAAAATAGGGTCACATTCTGTGCTCCAAGAGTCAGGCGGCTGAAGCCAGCACGCTGCATTCCACATCCTCCTGTGTCGTAATCATCGAAAAGATGCGCCGAGGTATTCAAACAACGTAGAAGGACAGGTGGTGGTGAGAAGAATGTCAAAGCGAAGCTGCGCTTCAGAAAAAGAATTTCGGGGGCGCATGCACTCCAAAAGGAGCGTTGCGCAATTTGTCGGCAGCTACAGATAGTAAGCGCCTTCCTTTTAACAACGCCTAGGAAGAATTTGACTATTTGCCAAATTGAAGACGCATAGAGTTCTCGTACGTCAAAAGTGCGCACGACAGACACGAAGGGCAGCCACTGGTAGCTGATAGGGCAGTTGTTGCGCACAAAGCGGTCACACGCCCCATTCAACTTCACGGAGTGTGCCGGAGAATTTCAGCGTCTCGCGTTCTTTCTGTTTCCTGTTCACTTCTTCGTCCTGAATTCTTCGTCTTGATGTTGCGAGGCTGTCGACCGCAGGACTTCAGGGTTGTTCCTCTCATAGGTATATCCACAGGAGTTATAGGCTTATCCATAGTCCTTCCAAGCATTGTGGCTCACCAATGTATTTACTTCGACTAGGACGTATGCGTATATCAGGATGTTGTGTGCTATGTACATATGTATAGCCTTGCGTTTGCTACAAAATGTGCGATGTTGACTTTTGTGCAAGATAATAGGAGTAGCCGGCGCCACGCATTGGCACCAAGTTCTCCTTACTTACATTTATTTAAAAAATGCTTGGCGTGAGATACGAATGCGATCAGCCGTAGCAGCAGTTCATATAAAAAAGGAAAGAGGTTCATTCTGATTCACTCAATAAATATTTTCCACGCATTGGGCTGGTTCGCATTCCGACTCACCAAAATTATCCTGAATCAGACTCACTGATACTTTCACTTGCTCCTTGCTCCATGCCTAATTGAGTCTAAGTGCCCAGGAGTGCGTTGGCGTATAGTTTTTTTATCGTCGTGTAAATGCGCTTTAACGCTAATATGCCACGTGACTTCTGCTCTACGTGTGTTTAGAAAAAGTGTTTAGCGATTGCGAGCACTTTTTACTCCACTTAAGAGGACGGGGAACCATCCCAATTTCGTAAGCCCATTCTTAAGCCGGAGCTGACTCATCAAATTCCAGCGTGGCAGCCTTCGATATCGTACATATACAAGTCACCAAGGCCTTTGTCGAGCCCTTCTCAGAGCTTTCAGTCATGCCGACCTTCCAGTTCAGTCTAGTAAAAAAAAATTTTGAACTTGAATTTGAATATGCGAGTTATCAGTTGCTGTAATTGATTAAACATTTTATGAAAGGCGCGACTGATACAAAATATTTTAGCAGGGGTTGGGGAGGGGCAACGAAGTATCAACAACATTAACACTATATTTTTATCGAGAACTTTCTATGAAATAGTCTGCCCCACGAGGAGAGGCACTCACACTTCCGATCAATAAATCTTGCGCTGGTGCATGAACACTCCTGTTGTGTAATGTGCGTAAGCCCACGAAAGTGTAAACGTGGGCCAAGATAAGGCTGTCAGTAGTGCTGAAAACAGTAAATTTGGCTCTGGGTTCATAAAAATCTGAAGCTCACTTACACACACTTAGACAATATACATCGCGCATAGGGATCCCGAGGACTAAGTTTCCCTAATAGAGTTCACCCGGACTCGAACTTCCTGATTTTTTTTCTCAGCCAGACTCACTCGAGATCAAATTCATTCAAACAATAATCACTCAGACTTCAACTCCGACTCACCACCCGATCTCGGTCTGCGTGAATCTGATCGAGTCAGTTCGTGAGCGAGGTTGTGGACCTGTGCTTATGAAAACCAGATTCTAGACAGCTTGCCCGCAATCATGTCATATATAAAGGCTGGGTAGCACGTATTTAAATATGGTCAAAGAAAGAGCACTGACACACAAGGCGTCGCTATACGCATGCGGTGTACTGTGGGTGACTGCCTAGCCGATCCAAGAATGCAGTTCCTGCTTGCGCCACGAAGTTCTATTTGCCCACTGCACGATGGTGATAGTACGGTGTGTTTCCTGTTTGCATCAGCTGCACTCGTATGCTTTCCTTTCACGCTTGCACTCACACAAAGAACGAACAATGCATGCGGCAATTTTATCACTTTTGGGCATTAGGGACCATAATAGTGGCATAGGCGCCAGCGGCAAAAATGCGTTCATAATATTCATGCAGTTGCTGACCGAATAACAAAAAAGTACTGGTGTGGCAAGCCACTTGCGTGAAAAGCAGCGTGCGTTTGTTAAAAGCTACACGTTAGAACAATTCGCATAGCGTGGGGGCTTCAAGGCTACATTTACTAAAAAAGTTTTCAATTTTTTTTCAATGACCAAATACAAACACCACATACTAGTCTTTCTTTATTGTGCCGTGCACAACGGAGAGCTAGCATCGAGACAGCCACCAATGAAAATATTATCAAGGTTACGAATTGCATTGTGTTAGATAGACTGGGTAACCGTGGAGAGTGCCAAGCACCCAACAACTTCCCATCAACTAGAAGTAAACTCAGTGAGTCAATGTCTGGTATAATCGGACCTCAAGGTGTGAAATCACAACACACTTCTGGTACATGTATTTCCACGCGAGCAAACTTTTTCATCACCACTGCTATTGCTTAGTTTTAAGAAACGTTTGGTGGAAATAAGCAGTTGCAAAAGCATTGATAAAGGCAAGCTCAATGACTTCAAAAATAACCGAAAACGAAGATGCTAAACTCGCCATTAGGAAATTTTGGCCGTTGTAGAAGTTTAGCAAATTTCAATACCAAATAAACTGTTATAAATGGCGGTATTGTCACAAATACACTTTCCATGCAATACGACGTTACGTATAGTACTCTACACTTTACTATAAATCAATGTTGGGGGAGTTAATGCTGACACCACTAATGTTGCCCGATTGAGCATAAAATTAGGGGAAGATATTTGGCCTCGGGCTCATGACCCCTGTGTGTCCATAAAGGTTAAATTATCGCCAAAATAGCCAGGACACTTTTTCTGTCACGGTGTAATTTATTTGTGACTTCTTCAGGCCACGACGTTTACAAGCGACATTGTATTCATTCACCTTGGACGTCTTTCGCTAGAATTGAAGTGCACCGCAGTCGACCCTGCTAGCGTCGGTGAGAATTTCTGTGGCCTCAGTTCGAGAAATTGGTGGTGGAACAACAAGTGAAGCACGAGGCAAACTCTTTCATCCAATTCAAGCGACTATGCAAACGACGGCCGTTATGATACTCACAAAGGGGCCGGGCTAATGGTCGAACAAAATGGGTGGAATGGTTCGGTGATAAAGATTTGTATGCATGCAAAAGAGAAACTTCCGCACGTGGAAAAATATGTGACAGCTTCGTGAGGTGAAAAAAGATCCACACCAAAAGTAAAGTTATGAGAGTAAGATGGTCGGACAAGCAATTTGGTTTAGATCTTCAAACGTAAAATTCAGTGGTGTAACATAATGCCTTGGAAACGATGCGCGCCGTACGCATAGCTAAGGTGTGTATGTATGCGCTGCGCATAAGCTGTGCACAGTACCATGCCAGACGAAGAAGTAACTTTCTTGAGTTCTCGACAAAAGTTCTTGTTAATCACAGAAACGCGATATCTACATGTGCAGGCGCATACCTTTCCGTGGCAGCATACATCATTGGTGCATGTCCTCCATCCCAATATGCTAACATACATACATACATACATACATACATACATACATACATACATACATACATACATACATACATACATACATACATACATACATACATACATACATACATACATACATACATACATACATACATACATTACATACATACATACATACTACATACATACATACATACATACATACATACATACATACATACATACATACATACATACATACATACAATTACGAGAACAAAGCAGGTACAGCGCTGGAATACGGGACGAAAAGCACGCATACCACGCTCCGGGGTCTTTTTCATCTTTCTTCTCGCCTTCTAGCGAAATTTTTTATGATAGTCAATGCTTAACCAGCCAAAATGCGTATCCTTCGGCTGTAAGGCACTGTTCACATCTTGGGCAGTGGCAGAAGAGCAAAACGGCAAAAGCGCATACAAATTCTTTTTCAGGCTCATTGATATTGCTTGAAGTTGTCATGGCCATTACCACAGCAGTCGCCCATTTGATAATCGTTACCTACATGCATATACTCTTCAGTCATTAGAGACAATGACTACATGCCCTTTGCCTGTTAAATGTGAGACAATCTTTACACTATCTATCTATCTATCTATCTATGACTGTTCTCTCATGGCTTTTGAAACAATGAAAGTATACCAAAATTTGCAGGGCATTACACGAGCGTATGACAGCCATGAATGGCAGCTTCTATCGTGAAAGCCATAATATTCATGTCATAAATCACATGATCTTCTCAACACTGTTCTAATGTTCTTACAGCGTTTTTGTTAATTTTATATACTGGAATTTGTATGCTATGACAAGAGTCTATGACCTACATAACTGATAAGTCCTAAGTTGCCAATCATTCAGCGCATGTCATGTAAGCAATGATTTGCATGTCATGGCCTCGGGTTGCTCGCAGCCGTTTAGTTTAATTGATAAGAAACAAAACTTGTCGGGATCGTATTACAAACATAAGTCACAGGTGGTAACATAATTATCATGGCATGCATGTCATGTACACAATGACCTACGTGCCGTGCTGAAGACGAGCTCGTGGTTGTTCCAACCACTTAATATACACGAAGGTTGGTATTTTGTGACGTGACGGTATACGAACATATGTGACAAGTGGTTAAATGATAATCATGCCATGTATGTCATGTGCGTAATAACTTACGTGCAACGCTCATGGTGAGCTGAATACGATTTCGCTTGCTTGATTGTTTATACACATCGAACTTCGTGTTACGTGAAGTGACTGTATTACTTATTTCTACGACAAGTCAAAATAAAAAATTACTGACCTATATGCCATGCGTAGAATAATTTACATGCCACGCTTATGTTTTTCTCTTCTTATTTTGAAATGAAAGTTAGCGACGGGTGCACAACAGCGAGATATACTGTATAGTTTTCACCTTTTCCACCTGTCGTTTTCTCAACACGCACTCGATCGATCGAGAACGCTGCTTTTGTTTTTAGGCCCATCCATTTAGGTGGCTAAGCGAGCGAATGCTTAGTGACTCGATCCTTACGCCTCTTTCGTGCTCTGTATTGTAAATGCAGCTTCTCCGCACCACCCCTTTAGGCACTTCTCCGCAAATTTTTTTTCGGCGCAGGTACTGCAGCAAACGATGCGCATGTAACATTTAGTAGTTTATTTTCATTATTTTGTAGCGGCCATCAGTCGATTCTTTCTCAATGTCCCCGAAGAGGCATGTAGCTATAGATTGACTTAGGCATTGGTGTAGCGATTCACGAGGACGTTCCACAGGCTATTGCTAAAGGTAGAATTATTGCAGAGTCCTGTGACAATCTGGCTTGGGGAACACTTTGGGAGGATTGTTTCACGTAATTTATTACTAGAATTATCTGCGTGCTGCTCACTTGTGTGCACGTACACATGTGGCGATTGTGGGTGTACGATTACGCAAATACCGTCAGTTTCATTTGCCTCCAAACGCTACCGCCAGGTTTTGGGAAATATCAGGGCCCAGTGTCAGTTAGCTATGACTGCCTAAAACGCAATATTGCTTCGAGAAACGTTGCTGCTGTTTGCATGGCAGCAAATTTCACAGAAATAGTAATTGCAACAAACGAAATTTTCTTGCACTCCAAGCTACTTAAAAAGTTTGACTAGCCGCGTACGAATCTGCTAAGTACACTTTGAAAGCGCACGCATAAATAAATCAAGAGGTTCACTGGTTCCCTGGAAGAAAGTAGTTTCACGCAAGACTTTCGATGAAATGTCGCATTGACAAGGATTCTGTACATGTGAATTTTCATGAGTGGTACGGATTTGTGAATGCAAAAAAAATGACTGAGCCCATATTGTCAACTACTTTGGAACCACTCTTTCAACCTATGGCAAAGTTTCTGCGCTTCGCTGTGAGAACCCCCAAAAAAACAAATTTCATGTAAAGTCACAGCAATATTATGGTTGACGCATGCTGTCAGTTCGAAGTACGTGCGCTTTTCGGCACTTTACATCAATTATTTTGTACCTAAGCTCCTCGCACGAGGCATGCGCTTCATTTAATTGGTTCGTTCTACCTTTTGATGCAAAGTGTTTGTGTTTATCGAAAGCACTTGCCTCCTAGTGAAGGGGAAACAAAACTATTTTGTGAGAGCAGATTGACCCAAGTCAATTGCTCATTTTAACATTACGTAGCGTCATTTTGAATTTATAGTCGACTGTTCCCCACTCATAATTGCATAAAAGTAAGCATGAAATGGAAACTATGTGGAAATAAGGCGAATAGTTTCAACCAATACCTTCAAAACTGCAATAAGCGCATATGTTAAAGGTACACTAAAGGAAACTGTCAGGTCGACGTTCATTGTTGAAATAACGGTCCAGAAACATCGTAGTATTACTTGTGTGCGAAGTGTTCATTGTTGAAATAACGGTCCAGAAACCTCGTAGTATTACTTGTGTGCGAAGTAATGACTTATTTTTAAACGAAATCACGTTTTAGCGCACTTCAAATCACCCGCCTCAAGAAGTGGAACGTGTCACGTCACTGTTGCTGTGCCCTACATTGCCTGGCTTTAGTGCGCGCCCACCGACAATGGTACAAAAACGAAAGCAGCGGGAGCCACAACAGCAATGGCATCTAAAAATTTCCTGTTATTGGTTTCGAGATCTCAAAAGTGTTTTGAATCAACTCGACCCCACTAGATGGCACGACCTGTCCAGTTTAACCACGCAAAAACTGAATTTTTGAGCCACTCGCACCATTCTCTATAGTAATATCCAGCGGTTTTCTTTTCTATGAATGAAACAGAAACCAACAAGCAGCATTTTATTGCGTCTATGTATGCGCGGAAATTTGTTTAATTTGTGCAGCTAGATCGATTATTAGAGAATAATTGTAGGTGGTTCGTGTGACGTCATTCGAATTATTTTGAGAAATGTCGTGCTGTGGCGCATCTATTCTACTGCAGATGTGTACATACATTTAAATTTCATTCTGACTTGTCTCTTTAAGTGTAAAGGCCAACTCCGGCGATTTTTTGAGGTCAATAGATCTCAATAAAATTCGCTGGGTACGTTCCTGCGCATATTTTTGTCATTTATGCCAAATTACAGACTTGGGAGATGCGCTGAATGCTTGGGAAAAAAATTTAAAGATTGCTTGGAAAAGCTCACCTCAATTGCCAGAACTACTGGCAGCACTGTCTGTGTGACGTCGAGAACGGCATGACGTCTCAGTGACGCAGCCGATGGCGTAGTTGCTTTGGCCGCTACAGCGTTTATTGTGCTGGCCACAAGGCAACTGCAGTGGTGTTTGGCACGGGTATAGCACGGGAAAGTTTTCCTCCTTCCTCTGTGCTGCTTGGCCGGTGCTTTGCTGGCCTGGTTTTCACGGTTTTCGTACTCCGCGCCGGCGGGACCGGTATACGGCCTCCGATTCTTACCAAATAGTATGTCCTACACAGACAGGGTGCCCGGTTAGGTTTTGGTTTTGGTATTGCACCTTTTTGCCTATTAAAAATTGTTTTCAAATTTCCTGAGCTTTTCAGCTATTGGGCTCGTGACAAGAGTGTCTCAGGAACATAGAAACACCATTACCTTGACATGGTCAAAAAATCACCGGAGTCGGCCTTTAATGAGCGACGGAACATACTCCCTTTCTTCGTTAAAAGTGTCGTGAATTATTACTCATAATAATTTTTAACACTTACTTGAAGAATACCAAATTCTTACAATACGTTGGCTGTGTGCAAGTTCGATATTTGTGCAATAAGTACGTAATCAGCAGGTAAATGCATGCTGGTTTTGGGACGTTAAACCCCACAAATCAATCAATCAATCAATCAATCAAGATAATTGCATCTGCAAGCACTCTGTTACATTTTAAGTGCATTTGCTAAGCTCTCCCACGATAAGTATTAATGTACTTGAGAAAAAAACTTGACGATTATGGGGTGCAGACACCGCAAGGGCAACTTTTCTGGTACAGTAAGCTGCACGTGTGAGAACTGCAGACTGTCAAGCATTCCGAAGAATAGACTTAAATAGATATATTGAACCAAGTTTGCCTTTTTGGTCCTTCATATATGGCTAACGCTTTTGTGTTCGGCAATCACTTAGAATCAATTAAAATATAATTCCATATCTATGAACAAATCAGCCCATTTTTTTCAAAACGATCTCCGCTAATTTGTTAGGCTGTCAAAGTACGCAGATTGCTTTACTTCATTTTTTGAGAAATTTTACGTCGCTTTTAATAAGTATTTTCTTGCAGTGATTTCCCTATAAGCACCTTTACATTATGCTGTAGAGCAACTGCACAACCACCGATGTGTGGCAACGAAGAAACCAATGCTTACCGCGACCCGTCGGTGGGATCTGTGGCCCCAATAAGATTCACGGTGTACTGCTCTTCTGCGTTTACAGAGACGAGCTCGTTGAAAACACACTTCTTGTTTTTGTAGAATGGCTCCTTTTCGTAGGATCTCATGAACAGGTGATATCTTCCTGGTACATTCAGCAGCTGCAACAGAAAGTAATTGGCGCATACATGTATGTATATCATATTGTGATAGTTTCAGAGTTCACCATACACAGCTGCCCCGAAATCACTGCGCACTTCTTCAAATGAAAGCTTCGTGGTGCAAAAAAAATTCGGTTAATAGTGGGTGGATATCGCACCATGGATCAACACTTTGAGGAGGCAGTATCCAACCAGGTAGACAGCAATTCATAGCATGAGGGCTTACTCATTGATATATCCGCGAATATGTAAGATAAGCATTGCATAACCCGTCAGCAACCTTGAGGAGCTCAGTTGTAGTAATAAAGTCAACGGGTAATGAATATGGCAAGGGAAACATAGCAAAAACCACTTGTGATAAACACAGGGAATAAGAGCTTGAGTAAAACCAACAGGCCGAAAGGGGCAGCAAGAAAAAAAATCCAACAAAAGCTCGCAGACAACAAGGGCGTTACGAGAAACTCTTTTCGGAAGGGGGGGTGCTTCGCCATACTTCATATACACTAGTGTGCGTGCGTTTGCGTGACTACACTTAAGTGTGTATGTGTGTGCATATCTGGTGTGTGTCTGTGTGTGAGCGCACACGTGTGGACGAGTATCTTTGTGTGTTCAAGCGTGTGGTGTGTGTACCTGTATGCGTGTGTGTGTAGGTAAGTGTATGTGCGAGTGCATGTATGTGTACGTGTGTGTACGTGCTTGCGCGTGCACGTGATTGTGCGCGTGTGTTTGTGCGTGTGTTTGTGTGTGAACTCACATATATAGACATGCAAGACTGAAAATATGCGCAGCTTGCACTGAGCTGTGAAAGGCTGGAGTAAGCAGCAAAGCTAGGGGCACCTACCTTGGACGGCTCTTGCTAAGATTTGCAAGGTGCCCGTCAGATTTTACTTAGTTTTGCTAAATATTGCGAGGGGTTTTTAAAGGCGCAGCACTTCTTCAAGTAGCCTCGGAATGGACTCACTGGAAGAGGTCATTGTCTTATGAATTCACCACCATAAAAACTTTTAAAATCCGTACAGTACCAGCAGAGTTGCAAAGATTTGTCACATGCCACAATTGAAGCCTGTCTCTACCATCCTGATGAAAGCGCTGCAAGTTGAGTAGGGAGAAAAGGCACAAGCAAAGAAAATACGTGACGCGCGCCATCTTATCTTGAGCCTAGTTTTTCTTCTTTTTTTCTTCTTCTTTGAAGACGCAGCTATTTAGTGAGATCGCGAGCGCGAGAGCAAGTGGACAAGTCGTGGCCTCCCGAAGAAGCCTTAATAACGACCAAACGCATCTTGTTCAAATCATCCAATGTGTGATACAATGGTTGCGACAAGTGATCTTCAACCTTGCATCCTAATTTGTAGAGAGAAGGGACAGCAATTTTCTGTTTACTTTAATGATATATTGGTAATTTTAGGCTGCGTACTGTGCAATATTGTTTGACTCGCGTTGCCTCAGGATTTCTCACTCGACAACCGAGCAGCTGCGCTTTCTGACAATGCTCACAAGGTCTTGCAAAGCCACTTTCAATTTTTGCTGTTTTCCCAGTTGCCGCGAACTCTATTCGTAGCATCTTGCGGCGGAAACAATCGCTTTCACTGTCGTTTCGTAATCAGGCTCGGAGTTGGGCGTTCTCCGTGGCTAACATGGTGGGATCACTCTCTCAAAGGCGCTGATTACTCAAACCTTGCTGTTCGCTTTCTCCCGATTGAAACTTGGAGTTCTCTACTTAACGTGATTTTTTTCTCAACTGCAACCTCTACACGATGTTCTCGGTTGTTTCAGCATCTGCGATCATATTCAAACAGGGTGACAGAACGACTTTCGCGGCAAGCCACTTCATCCTAGAGCATCCGAACTTTTTTTGCTCTTCCCATGGCAGGCGCACGTAACATAGGAGGTCAGAGACAGTGTCGTGCCGTCGCGAAGACTGTTTCGAGCTTTCCTACTCGGATGCGATAGAATATGTGGTGGTTAGAAAGCGCCAAGCAAGGCGCAACCAAGTTGAGTTTCTCTTAGCACTACCTGGAACAGTGCAGTTATTAAACAGCTGCAATGATTGATTTTTGACGAGAAGAGGTGGGCGAGGGGGAGTGTAAGCGCCCTGCAACGCCAATGGTATCTTCTGTGGGTTGTTGATTGACGCAGCCTTTTCTTTTAGGAGTTGAAAAAACTGTGACCATGTTGCGTAAGCCACCTATTGCTATCATCTCACCTCATTGTCACAAAACTAAGGATAGGCATTCTTTTTCTTGGACTCTACTGCCTTCGCATTAGGGCACTGATTCGGTCAGTTAAGATACCCCACTGAATGCCTTTGCAAGGTGTTTGCAGTGTGCGATTCACAACCTCAGTGGGCATCTTTTCATAACTATGATGGTAAACAGCTTAGGCAGATCCCACGTACCTTGGGAATTGAGGTTATGCGAAGCATGCGGAGGGAAGGTGACCGTGTTCTAATTTTTTTATTGAGTGACACGTTATAAAACGACGCTAAATGTAAGTATAAACGTTACAGAGGATAGCACAAGCATACATTAAACAGATTAAGATGTGTATATAACCATTTCTTTGCACTTGCATTGCAACGCGGAACATGAGTATTTATTTATTTATTTATTTATTTTATTTATTTATTTATTTTCAATACTGCTACTCTCATTCGAGAGCGTGGCAGTTGGGCAGTACAATGATTTTCAGTACAGGCAATAAAAATAGTGGAAAAGAGGGAAAAAAAAAATCAAAGCAAAACAAGTGAGTTAAACATACACTAACATTTGTAGCGTAATTACAGCATATGTGGGTTACAGGAAAAAAAAAAAAAAAAAACAAGAAGCACGATATATACAGCATACAGTAAGGCAAACAAAATGCTGGTTAAGGAACAGCATACTCAGTGGAATTTACACAAAAACGCCTAACACATGCTAGGTTCAAGGGAAATGATAAAGAAGCAAAAAGAAGGAACATGAGGCTTCGCAAAAAGTGACCAAAGAAGATAATAATAGTACAGGTGTCGGTAGGGGCTGGAATAAGACTAGGGTAAATAAGATTACATTTCTGGCATTGAGCAATAAGTTGACGTAAATGGGAAAGTTTCTAGAAGATGAAATGAAGAAATCTATGTTGGTGACTTTGCATGCATAGGTCCTCTTACGCAAACACATTTTTTTCTATTTGTGCCATAAATTCCGATAGTGATTCGATGTTGGTGATAGTAGCGTCAAGTTGATTCCATTCTGATATTGCGAGCGGAAAAAAAGAATACTTAAACGTGTCATTTTTACATGCATATTCTGTTAATGTGTGCGCATGCTTATTACGTGTAGGTCGAGCCTGGGAAAACGAAATATACTTAGAAATATCTATTCGATAGTTATTTTTCAGTAACTGAAATAAGAATTTTAGGCGAGCGTGTTTCGCTCTTGTGGATAGCTTTTGCAAACCGGATTTCATTAAAAGATGCGTGGGCGAGTCTGTGCGCTTATATTTATTATGAATGAACCTCACAGCTTTTCTTTGTATTGATTCAAGTTTTTTTATGTTAGTCACTGTATGCGGAAACCAGACTGTGTTAGCGTATTCTAGAACAGGCCTTACAAATGATGTGTAGGCTAGCAGCTTCGTTGCCGTTGTTGCGTGTGCTAGGCTTCTTTTTAAGAAAAATAGCTTCCGTAGCGCCTTTGAGATTATTTTACTTATATGCTTGTCCCACTTGAGATCCGATGTTATTGTGACGCCTAGATATTTATGTTCATCAACCCTATTAAGGGGGGTGCTATTAATTACGTATGTGAAGGTGGATGGTAGTGCTTTCCTGGTCACAGTCATGATCGCAGACTTTTGTACGTTGAGTGTCATCTGCCAACTAGAGCACCAATTAGCTATATCAGCTAGAGAATCATTCAGCTCATTATGATCACTGTAATGATTAATTTCTTTGTAAATGACACAGTCATCTGCGAATAGCTTTATATTGCATTTGATGTCAGCTGCGATATCGTTAATATAGAGCAAGAAGAGCAATGGTCCGAGGACAGACCCTTGTGGGACTCCGGATGTAACTGCGACTGTGTTAGATAACGTATGTTCGTAAATTACAAATTGCGAGCGGTTACTTAAGAAGCATTTTACCCAGCCAGAAAGTTCTCCTATACCAAAAACATCTTCAACTTTGGCGATTAATTTGCTATGACACACACAGTCGAAAGCCTTAGATAAGTCAAGTAGAATCATGTCAGTTTGACCACGGTTATTAATTGTAGCAGCGAGGTTGTGTACTAGTTCTGTGAGCTGAGTAACTGTGGATAAGCCACTGCGAAAACCATGTTGGTTGGGGGAAAAAAAATTAATGCGCTCTAGGAATACTGTCATGTGCTTTAAGATTATGTGTTCGAGAAGTTTACATGATGTACTAGTTAGAGAGATGGGCCTGAAATTTGAAGGTGAATCTGCGTCTCCTCCTTTGTGGATTGGTTTTATCTTGGCTATTTTCCATTCTTGAGGTAGCTGTGAAGTACTGAGTGATTTCCGGAAAATTAGGCCTAGGTATCTACTGCACCACTCTGCATATCTTTTGAGGAATGTATTTGGTATATCGTCGGGGCCGCTACCTTTCTTGGGGTCAAGTTTAAGCAAAAGGTTGAAAATCCCTGCGTCCGTAATGTCCAGTTTATCGATTTCCGTGTATTGTTTTGTTTTAATCGCGGGAATGATATTATCATCCACGGTGAACACTGACTGAAAAAAATTATTATATGCGTTGGCCTTAGTTTTTTTTTCTTCGGGAAGAAGATGTGGTGTAACGGTTTTATTGGTACGAAAGTGATTCCAGAACCTTTGGGGATTATCAACAAGGAAGTTAGGCAATACTACGTCAAAATAGTGCTGCTTAGCACGTTTAGCTTTAAGTTTGAATTCCGCGATAGCTTCCGATAGTTTCTGAATTTCGGATTCTCCCCCTCCTTTCGTTTTTATTGCCCTGCGTAACCTTTTCAAGCGTCGCTTTGCTTGAATTACCTCCCTCGTGATCCATGGATTATTTTTTGGAGGACGCTTTGTTTTTGTGGGTATGTAGTGCGCGATACAGTAAAGTACAACTGATTTGAAGTGGAGCCAAAGAGAATCTACATCTATTGAAGCATGGGAACCGGTTTCTGAAAAATGCTGGAATTCATGAGCGAGATGCGTCAGCACGCTATCATCATCGGCGTTTTCGAAGTCTGTTACTACAGATACAGAAGAATGAGTGGTTATGGTGCCGTCAAGGGGTACGAAGCACACTGGTACGTCGTGGTCAGATATACCATGGACTACGTCAGTTTTAATGCGGTTTATGTCGAAATGATTACTGAAAAATATTAGATCAAGTATGTTCTGTGAAATTCCCTGTGAGCGGGTTGGACGTGAAACGACCTGATGAAGATTAAAGGTAAGCATAAGGTCAAACAATGTATCCGAAGCCGATGATGAGTAGCACATACTATTCCAGTTAATATCTGGCAGATTAAAATCACCCATGAGAACAACGCGCGAACCAAAGGTGTGACGTTGCATGTAATCATGAATGGCACTGATAGAAGCATCACCAGAATTTGGGCTCCGATAAACACAACCTATGAATATACTCGCGCCGTCACAGAGCAGTTTGCAAAAAATGGCTTCTGCGCTTTGTACATCCGGAAGAGCAACAAATGAAAGTCCCTTTTTTATTAATAACGCCACTCCACCACCACGTGTGGGGCGGTCTTTTCGGATCACAGAATAGTTAGGTGGTGCAAACTCGTGATCAAAGACGTCAGGCGTCAGCCAGGTTTCTGTAATTGCTGCCAAGTGGGGCTCATGATCAATGATCAGATTTTCAAGCAATTCAGGCTTATTGATGACGCTTCGTGCATTCACCGTGAGGAGTGCTAGTTCACCGATTTTGCAGCACGACGAGTAACAGCTCCCTTTTTTGCTTGATGACTAGGTACGTTCACCGCCGTTGCTGAACTTGTAGTAGCCGAGGCTTCTCCTACGGTTTTTTTATTAAGCGGTACCTTGTCATCCTTCTCATTGTTCCAAACATATGCGCGATTATTTATATATAACTTATCAAAAACAAGAGAAACTTTCTCATTATTTTGTCGGTTAGCTTTCGCACTGTTCCATAGTTTCCTTCGGATATCGCGTACATGTTTAGAAAAGTCTTCAGCAATCGATAGGCCGGTATCTTTAAGTTTATATCCCCTCTTTAGTATTGAAGGTTTGTCTCTAGAATCTAGTAGTTTAATAATTACAGGTCTAACCTTGTTTGGCGCTGCTCTACCTATCCGGTGTATGCGCTCGATTGCTATTGGTTTTAGTTCAAGAGTGCCTTCAATTATGTTTTTGTTTACTGTACCTTCAAGTATCGGGGGCGTCTCGCCTTCTGCCTCTGGTAAGCCGTAAATTATCAGGTTATTTCGCCTGCTACGATTCTCGAGATCGTCAATTTTTTCTTGCATGGATTTTATGAGAACATTCAGATTCGCGATTTGTTCTTGACAACAGTCGACTTTTTCTTCTAGGCTTGCCAGCAAGTCTAATTTCTTGTCAATTTTAGCCAGACGACTTTCCTTAATCTCTTTTATATCCGCAGCTATTTCTTTTAATTGTTGGCTGATATCAGGACCAGGGTTCGTCTCGATGTCTCCGCCAAGCAATAAGAGTTTAAGTATAGACACCGCATGCTCAATCGCAACAGCATATAGCCGTGGGCACGGCAGCACAAGCAAGAAAGGGTTGTTTGAGCTAATGCATTTTCCATAACGCTTCCTCACCTGTAGGATGAAGACAAGCGGATTGTTAGCTGACCGCATTCCGTGAGTGCCACCGTGCCCAATGGCCCGGCCGTGCTTGAGGTGGTCCTTTATAGCTGGGTCTAGTGGTGGCGCTGAGCTTGGTCTATGCGCACAGCAAATGCGCACAGTGTCCGCGCAGGTAGACGATGAACGTTGCAGCACGGGATCCCATGACTGAATCAGTAAAGAATCTCGAGTGTTGATAGTGACGTTGACGCCACGTGTTGTTCTGGGTAGTCCTGGTGGCTTGAAACCCGGACCGGCATGAAGCAGCAGTCCGAGGATGAGCTGTAGGATGAAGACAAGCGGATTGTTAGCTGACCGCATTCCGTGAGTGCCACCGTGCCCAATGGCCCGGCCGTGCTTGAGGTGGTCCTTTATAGCTGGGTCTAGTGGTGGCGCTGAGCTTGGTCTATGCGCACAGCAAATGCGCACAGTGTCCGCGCAGGTAGACGATGAACGTTGCAGCACGGGATCCCATGACTGAATCAGTAAAGAATCTCGAGTGTTGATAGTGACGTTGACGCCACGTGTTGTTCTGGGTAGTCCTGGTGGCTTGAAACCCGGACCGGCATGAAGCAGCAGTCCGAGGATGAGCTGTAGGATGAAGACAAGCGGATTGTTAGCTGACCGCATTCCGTGAGTGCCACCGTGCCCAAGTATTAGCAACACCAGAAACGATAGCTGATATGAAACGACGATGCTCGCGAGGATGGTAGCCTTGGACACTGCTACTTAAATCCAGTTCAGCGGTGACAGCTAACCACTATTGAGGTTAGCCAGACGTGACGGCGGTATCATAGGAGTACATATGTAATGTTTATAAAATCGCTTAGCCAGCACTGCAACCACAACTGATGTTACACGAATAAGATCGATTTGAAAAGTTCTTTCCAGACCTAGCGTGGCTTTGTGGTAGAATACTTGATTGCCACGCAGGATGCTGGGGCTTGATTGCTGCTAGGACGTTAACACTTTTTTTCTGCATTCTTCGATCAGGTCGACGCTGCTGATGGCAGCCTTTGTTTAACGCTGACGCGTTAAAATAACCCATGTGTGTTATCACCGTACCAAGGTAGACAGAAAGTGTCATTCACCCGTGGCACATCCGCGCATACCAGTGTCATATATCAACCCACGGGTATGTGCCACTGTCTGGTGGATAGTGTTTGATGACGTACGCAACTAGATTCTCAGATTATTCATGCCTTGATAAGCGCGTCATAATCATCAAGTCATCTTAACCTATCATACTAATATTTGTTCACGCCAATCTAAAAGGCTGATCAACAGAGCACCCAGATATAAGCGGATAGATAGATAGATAGATAGATATTTAGATAGATAGATAGATATATTAGATAGATAGATAAGAAGATAGATGATAGATATATAGATCGATAGATAGATAGAGTAGATAGATAGATAGATAGATAGATATATCGCTCGTCTGCTCTCTCTCTCGCTCGCTCGCTACGCTCGCTCGCAATCCTTTCGCTCTCTCGCTCGATGCTCGCTCGCTTGCTCACGCTCGCTCGCTGCTCGCTCGCTAGCCGCTACTCTAGCTATATAGTAATAGACAGATAGATAGCATAGATAGATAGACGCCCAAAGTGACTGATGTGCGCAAAAAAAACTTTTGCATTTCAAACAGCTTCGCCTCATCCTGAGATTTCCTCGGGTGCTGTGAACAACTGATCATTGATTTACGCGTCCATATCTTTATAATACGTTGAGTTTTATACTTTAACACTTGCCATTCCATCTACTGAGCCGTTTTAATTCAAACCTTTAGTTTAGCACGGCAATGCAGGTAAGTAACTTTACTCTGAAGAATAGGAGCAGCGACGAAACTGGGCACACGCGTAGGGTGTCCCAAAACCACTATAAAATATGACTACATCATGAAGTTCGCGTACTATGGGAACTATGCTGACCAAGAAACAAGTATTATGCCAAATGTGGCCTCACTTCAGTTTCATGGCATTCATTGATTTCAGCATTGGAAGAAGACTGTGTGAACCGTGGTGGCCCACAAGCACTCAAACATGTTTTCTCGCTGCAGTGCACGCAGCCGACATTTGACGACCGCATCCGCCCATCTCAACTACACGATTTTTTTGCAGAATACAATGCCCTTATGCTTATTTATAACAGCGCTACTGTCTTAGAACGACTCTTTTCCGTCTTTTTTTACTGTGCAAGATTTTAGAAGTAACGCTGTTCTGAATTTGAGACAGTAGCTTGTAAGGGCCAGTTCTCGCGTTCAGTGATGTCGCCGTTGCCTTTACCTCTCCCATCGCTTTTGGTGGCGTAACCGCGCGAATGAGTACGTGCCGAGAAAATTGGCGAAGGCCTGATACCTTGTGCAACGACAACAAAGTATGTGCCACAGGAATAAGTTGAGCAAAGATGTGAGTTTGTAAAAGGTGCTATTAGGCACCGATTTCTGTATGGTATGGCGTCGCCATCACCGTGCAGAAAAAAAAACACATTGGGAAGCTTCAGGAAAAGCACTAAGCCATGTACCATGCCCTGGAACTATTATAATTAAGTGGCACAGTTTTGGAAACATCCCGGCTGTATCGACAAGGCAGACTGTATACATCTCGGTTCCCGGAGCGGGTACTCCTCGTCCCACACTCATGCTATCCCGCACCGTGAAACAAAGGTGGGGGAGTCACTTTAAACCCATTGATGCCGTCCTTTGTGAATCGAAACGTTCTTCAGGTGGTGCTTCACACGTGCGTGTGTACTGCTTGCGTGGTTAGATATGTAGATAAAGTCAACCGAGGTATGCCCAATCTGAGCCGCCGAGTGCGAGAATTTGTGAAACAGAAGAGTGACATGAATTACAAGCATGCAGCTACTGAAAAATCTGGGTGTGAAGATGCTCAATACAAGTAAATACTCGTATGCAAGTGTACGTACTTACACATCTTTCTCAAATTGTCCGTCTCAATTTAGAGCAAAATCAAAACAACCACAACTGTGCTAATAATTCGCACTAGACAACATACCGTAATCGTCGGTGAATATTTTCATCTTATTTTTGAAGCATCTTCATTTAACGCCTCACTGTTTGTGCTATTGGGCACGTAAATCAAGCGTAGGGCACACTTTTAGAGTATGTGTATGATGAAGCGTTGCTCTTTTTGTTATTACTTTCGATGTTTCACCCGCAGAGCTGGTAGAAGATTAGCTGCTCAATAAAAGTAGTTACAACTTAGATACGTGACGAGATTTTTTTGGATTGCATAACTATTCTATAGCAAGGACCATCATTACTACAAGGCTTCAAGCGAACGGAATCTAAAATGTGCATCCAAACTACACATATGATTCGCATGTTAATGGCACTGCAAACAGTGAAGTGATCGGATAATCTTCCTCTTGCACTGACACGTAAATTTATCGCAGCCGCTGCTCACTATACTAATTCGCTTGTGGAGAAAATAGCGCATAATATTTATTCCTCTAAATTTAAAAACTATTTTACTCTGCTCTTCATTGACGTAAATTTCTTCTCTATGCTTCCCGTTTAGCGATGTGGTTAAGTGAAATATATATGTACCATAAGTGCCACACCATTCGTTTCTAACAATGACAGAACGCTTCGCTCAGCATTCCGTGAAACACCAACACCTTATAAACAAATTCATGCATCTTTGTTATAATAAACAAACGACACCAACGTAAAAATGCTTTCAATCGCGCCTGTTATATTAATATTATCCTACTTGATCCTATGCCATTGTAATGTAGAAAAATTGATTTCGCAACATCAGTTTCAAATCAAACCTTTTGTGGTCGTAATAACGGTCAGCTTGGTCATTCTTGAGATAAGGCAGATATCTCAGTATAGTTCTGCGTGACTTCTATTTATTATTGCGCTGAGATTTTGTTGTCATTCACTGCGCGCAGTCTGAGCTAAAATAATGACAATCTCTAATGTTTAGCTTACCTTCCATGCATCTTGATGCTCAGCAAGGTATGGCCTTCGTTCTAGACATGGTTCTTTGCTGAGGCAAACAGCAGCGGGAAAAATCAGTGCCCACAGCACCAATATTCTAATTCCTTCCATTGGTGTAATGACACTGATTAGTGATTGCTAAAAAAGAACAGAGACCCCCGTATAGCAACAGAAACAACACAGCCTTGAACATTTCAAGTTTCACGATGACGTCACTTGGCTAGCATTCAGCGTAGACAAGATATATGATCACACTAAACAAAACAAAAACAAAATTACAGTATTGTACAATGTTCCTCCGAGTGAAATACAGTCAAGAATGTCTACAACACCGTACTTTGTCAACAAATGTCACACTTCAAACAATGGTTCATTCCGAATCATTATCTGTCGCACTAACAGTTTAAAGCACGCTAAAAGTCATCAATAAATGAGATTCCCGTGAATAAGTTTGGTGTAGGGATCACTACAAGGTATTAGCTCTGCTTGAAAAGGTATTGACTTCCTTTTTAATGAATAGCATCTAATGCAAGTAAACAAGGTACTTTGACAGGTTGGTCAGATTTGGCTGTAAAATCTAAATGTTTCACAAATGACAACCACTGCTATAGGTATTACGTATCAGAATTACGATATGATTGACGCCAGAGTTAAGGGATGCAGAATTTTTCCCCAACTTTGACTCTTTAATATGCGCCTGAAACAAACTACACTGACCTCTAGTAATGTCGCCTCGATTGCAAATGTGACCGTCGTATTAGAAATTGAAACCATGATCTCCGGGGCAGCAGAAGAGAACCCTTGCTACTGTACCACCTTGGTGGCCTTTAACTGCATCATTACATTGTAAAACACCGCTTCTATGTTTTCATTGCAAAAACAAAAATTCGAATAAAGACGACGCACACAATCTACCATAAAACCACGCATGATCGACACATAGCAGCACACAGTAATCGAATATGGATAAAGTCAGACGGTGCTCACTTTCTGGTGGACCCTTGCTTTCGCTTACCGACGTCGAATAATTCCACAAGCCTGACGACAATCACGGCGACTACGGAACACACCGCAACACTTGCGGCAACAAAAAAGGCCGCGTGCGCGAACGCTGAATCGGTGTAACACAAATAAAAGCAGATCCCCCCGTTAACGACCTGAGGAGGAAGTCACGTGACGACTCTGAACCGGTCGCTGCCGCCGCTTCGAAATCGCTTTAATCGCTCACCTTCGAACTATTTGCCAAGCAAAACAACTACCAGCGCTGCTTTCGCGCCTCCCCCGCCAACTGACGCTCTTCCTTCGGCTCAACTGCGTCTCGTGAAAAAGGAGCGCACGTTGAACGTGAGCCAGGTGGTTTTTATTATTTTCTTTAACTGAAGGCCGAGTGTTGAAAGCTTCCGTTGACTCATTCGTGTCATCAGTCATTTTATTACCTCCGCTTTCACAACGAAATTAACCATGTCGAATCTGATATTTTAACGCAGGCCAAATATAGCTTTCGCTGCCACTTCCCAAACGTCGGCCTTTTGGGACAACTCGCAGAAAAATTTTTTAATCAGCCTGCATACTTTTCACACTCAAAAGCTTTTTTTTGGTATGTAAAAGCTTACAGCTGTTTTGTTTATAGCACTACCAAGATGTGATAATTGCAATTTCAATTAAAAAAACTCTTACAATTTTACCAAATATTCTTGGTCAGACTCTTATAAATAAAATCTGATGAGCGCAACCTCACTTCCGGTAATTTAGTATTGAAATATTAGTTGACGATATGCTGAATTCCCAATGCCTCTACTAGACAACTGTTGTAGGCCCGTGTGCTCAGATTCGGTTGCACGTTAAAGAACCCCAGGTGATCAAAATTTCTGGAGTCCTCCACTACGGCGTCTCTCATAACCTAATGGTCGTTTTGGGACGTTAAACCCTGCCTATCAATGATATCAATCGACTAGACAACGAAATTAATAACGTTCTCAGCGTAGCAGCAGTCTCCAATAAATACCAGAAGCAGTGTGAACTGCACATGGGTGGTGGCCAAGCTACACGAAAGTTAATTCCAGTATGTTCCATCAAAGAAGCGGCTTTTTATTTTTCTATGGTCATCGAGGCAATACCTTATCGCACATTGCCGCATAAATATAATGAACCACTTTTTAGATGGAGCGCGTAGGCGTTTTCTTGAGTGCTGGTCGGCCACAGCTCGCGTGTTCCGTTTTTTTTTTTTGGAGCACCTGTACTCGACGCCTTCCACTCCTTGCACTCCTTATACACGATTGATAAGTAACAAGGCAAGACCCTTAAGCTCCATTTATAGGTACCAGTAGAAGTTAGGAAGTAGCCCCAATATATGAATACCCGCTTACTCTTCCTGTCCAATGCGAGAACCTAAAAGAAGCATTTGGAATTGAAGCAAAACTGCGATTCGGCCCAGTTGTAACACATCCATCTATAAATGTGGGGGGACAAATGGGGGCGACAGATTACCAAATCGGTGATGCTCTTTTACCCTCCGCTTGGGTGTGGCAGCTGTTCCGGCACGTGCGTTGCGGCTGTGCGGCTTGAAACGGCCCAAAGGTGCTGCAGAAGTATTTAGTAAGTTGATACTTCGGCACACAATTTTTTATTTGTGGAGTTCATAGTAAAGTTAGAAAAATTAGTCGAATGTTATCTTAGTAGAAATCCTTGGAGTACGCGGCGAAAACAATGAATGTCTTGTTGTCCTGCATCAACATTTTACAGTGCATCTTTTGTTCGGACGGGAATACGCCCATGGTAAACTCTATAATTCAAAGTTTCAAGAGCCTATTTGTGCTAGTAGTTAAAACTTTCATCTTCTAACCTAGATTTCAAGGCGCTTGATGAACTAGCGGAAGAAAGCTTCTTCCTGGTGTGAGCGCACGCCTTATAGGCTACCTATGGCAATGCTATTCGTGTTTTTTTTTGCATTACGCTAATCTTCGACCGCATACGATGACAGCATACGACAGATAACTAGAACCAGACCCCTTAAAGTGCTCTGAACCTAAATATATGAACCTAATGGTCACAATATACATGCATATTGCAGTTGAAATTTATTGCGACATCATGAAAATACAGGTGACACGGTTCATAAGTATTACAGAAGGAGGTCCCGAAGTAAACACTGTCAGGGGGACCTCCTAGCGATATTGTGTTGATTGCAATATAGGGCAGGCAAATGTTGAGCAAAAGAAAAGCATATTCGAACCACGGAAAGCGAGAAACACAAGAAAACAAAGATAATTCAAAAGCATTAAATGCAACAATAGTAGAGAAACCTATACAATAGTACACTCTGAGACAAATCGACGCGAATTCTAAGTTGATAAGGCGTAAAGCAATTCACAATTGCGAAAACACAGTTGCTAAAAGAATGAAAAAGACAAATGAAAATGAAACAAAGAAAAACAATTATGAGTTAAGAAAATGTGAGAGATGGTACCATGAAATGTTAGCAAAGATGTTGAAGTAAATGTTTTTTTAATTAGAGGAACTCATACAGCCTTTCTTCGCATCAGCTTTAAATCAACAACGACAAGTCTGAAACGTCTTGCCTATGGTGGTTCGCAACGCAACCTATTTTGTTTACGTATCTGCATTCACTTACACATCGTACTCGCACCCATCGAGATCAAGGCCGTGGAGTCCACCTGCGTGCGCACGGTACGTTTGGCTCCTTCGTTGTGTCGGCAATACGTATCAGTGAGCAAGATCAGCTCTTTCAAGGACTTTCGCTTCGTTTTTATGCACTCCCTCACCTTGATGTTAAGAAGATGCGCGAACGGTCTCATGGTTCGTAATGCGCGTGGCCACCTCGTCTTTGCATTGCCAATCTGTGCCTGTCGGGGCAGCATTTGAAAAAAAAAGGTCAGTTTAGTAAACTTAGGAAAGACGTTGTGGCATGTACGACTTGTATAAGAAAGCATTTGCTTGTACCATTTGCTTAATCAATTTACCAGCTTGTGAACAGGTGTACCTACACCTGTCACTGCATAATCTTTGTGTGTTCCAGTGTCTATCTTAATTGTTTTCATTTAGTCTGTGAACATTTACTTGAACTTTAAGCTTACCCAGTGAACTTTCATATTAATAGCATTTCTGATTTATTAAGTGCACTGACGTTGAGCGCTTGCGAAAGAATTTGCGTGCCTTTATTTTTTTATCTTCTATTTTCACTCTGATGCATCCAAGCAAATGTGGTGAAAAAGCAACAAACAAATGCCACCAACACCTAAACTACTATACAAAAACTAAATGCTAGCCACGATCTTTGCTGAAACTTGCTCCGTATCCTAAAGCATTGAGCATAGAGTTCTTATATTTTTCATATATAACAGCAAAAATTTTAAGAAAACGTATAGAGCTATCGGAGTGGCATCATGAACGTTTCAGCAGAAGCCCCGAGATAAACACCGGCGCTGCGGCAGTCACGGTGATATGACGTCAAAGCAAGGCCTCTCCTCTACCGCCACTTGTCGCATCTTTTTGAGCCCGCCGTGAGCCCAATTTAAGCCATGCGTTGGTGCTTACTCCTCATTCTTGCAATGCAAAGATCCCAGCTGAGATGGAAGTATTCACTGCTAGCGTAAATAAGCTGTAGAAACTTTAGATCATAAAGTTTACAATGGGCATACTTCCGTCTGAACGAAGAATGCACTGTAGAATGGTTATTCACGACAACAAAACCTTTATTGCTTTCGCCGTTTACTCCAAGAATATCTGCTAAGAAAACACTTAGGCTGATGCTTCTAACCTCATAATAGACTCCACAAATCAAACATGTGTGCCAAAGTATTACAAATGAAATTATGGCATATTCAATTCATGATTGATTTGATTGATTTGTAGGGTTTAACGTCCCAAAACCACCATAAGATTATGAGAGACGCCGTAGTGGAGGACTTCGGAAATTTTGACCACCTAAGGTTCTTTAACGTGCACCCAAATCTGAGCACACGGGCCTACGACATTTCCGCCTCCATCGGAAATGCAGCCGCCGCAGCCGGGATTTGAACCCGCGACCTGCGGGCCAGCAGCCGAGTACCTTAGCCACTAGACCACCCCGGCGGGGCATATTCAATTCATTATTCATTAACTACTTGGCATCACGTCTGCCAAAATGATACCTTCGGGATCAATGAAGAAAATTGCCTTGAGGTTAATTGCTCAGCAGCCATATCGTAAAGTCAGGTACTTCACCACGCCAAACAAACATACAAAAATGTTCCACACTAGCTCCTATGCCAACAGGTGGCGCTGACTGACGCTCCCACGGTGGATAGACGTGTTTTTTGAGCGCTCACAATCGACTGTGCAGATAAGTGGTTTTGCATGTTTTGAGCTTGCCTTTATAATTCATGAGGCAGCAGTTAAAACCTTTGTAGCACTTATATTATACGGCTTTTTCGGGGGTCAGTCACCTGGTATTTACTAGTTTGTGTGTGGGTGTGCGTTTGTGTTTTTTCTCTTGCCATTCCGCGGCAGAGATGCACGTACATTGAACACGCAAATTTTTGTAGTAGAGTTCAGACTTTTCTTTTTGTACAGGAAGGCTCGTCCTACGCAATGTTTGGTGATTATGGACTGCGGAAATTTATAAGGACAATTGGTGTCAGGATGACATGGTTAAAAAGATTGTAAAGTGTTCATAATGTGGGGTGGGTTTGAAAATGGACCCAAGGACAAAAACGAATGGAGAGGAGGCTGACGCCAACTGTAGGCAATATGAGGTCGGGAGATATTGGAGAAAATAGTGGTTGCCTAGAGTGATCTGCTGTTGAGAATCACCGAGCTGGAGACTGCGTTGGCGACAGAGCAAGAGAAAACGAAAACTATGGGAGAAATGCTGTGAGTCCGCCGAGGAGGCACTAGAAAAGTTGAACAAAGGAGCCGCCGACAGAGAGAACAGTAGGGCACTGACAAGCAGAACGGCGGAGAAGAAATAGTAAGCAAGTTTCGAAAAAACAGGTTCAGCCGGTTCAATGGTCGCAAGACCCAGCCAGCTTCAGCGAAGTAGTTGTGGGGCTGGTAGGCGACAGAGCAGCTGACGTCACAGCTGCAAGTAACCACCAGATGCAAGACGCTCCAGCTGAAAAGTCACAGCACGTGATAATCGCCGGGGACTCAAATTTAAACCGATGCGCATAAGCAATCAAAGAGAGGGTAAGAGGAGACAAGAGGGTTGCAGTAGGGACGTTCCTATGACGCTAGCTGGAAGCTGTCATGAGGCAAGCGAACACAAAACTCATACCTACCGCTGAAGGACGAAAGCTCGTGATAATCTAACGTGCTTTAGACGATGCCCTAAATGAAGATACAGTAGTATTAGCGACCATACTGGCGAAAGGGGTCGATGACATGCGCGCCACTTCTCCTCAAGTGCAGGCAACGCTACTGGAGCTATCAGTGGAGGACGGCAACCTGAAAAGCACCGTTGTCAACGCAAAGCAAGAGATATGACAGATGAGTCAAAAGAAAGGCTTTGAGATAGTGCACATAAGCAGATAGGTGCATAGGTGGGGTGGTTTTCAATGAGACAGCATTCACTTCAATGAGCGGCTGGGTCATGAGGTGGGTTGGCGGCTTGCAGGACGCGCAGAATCTTTTTATGGGGAGGGGGAAGTGCACACGGGCACTTAGGGGTGCAGGATAGCTAGTAACGAGGAAAACAACCAGGGAGACTCTTTCACGGGTGGTATGGACAGATACAATTCCAAAGTGGCACCAATATCTAAGACAGGTAAAGCCCAGGGCAGAAATAGACGTAGCCACGAGGGCCGAGCCAATTCAGACGTAAGGTATATTAACATGCAGGGTGCCAAGAACAGGCTGAAGTTGGAAGAGATTGAAGAACAGCTAAGGGAGGAGAGGCCGATGCTATACGGTTTCGTAGAAACACATCTTAGGGGCATGGGACAACCTCGTAACGATCCGGACTACGCGTGGGAATATTGTAATAGAACAGAAGGCAGCAGAAAGAGGGGTAGTGTTGGGACATTCATTTATAAAAGTACAGACTTGCAAAGAGTCGAGTAGGATTGCAAGGACCGTTTATGACTAATAGGTAAAGTTGCAGGGCGAGTGACACTCCTTAGTTTGGTGTACTTGTGGATGGGAGCAAAGGCCAGCGTTGAAAACCAGGCAATAGTGGACTGTATATGAAAGGACATTGAGGAATCAGGAAGAGAGTGCGAGCTAATTCTACTAAGAGATATGAATGTGAACATAGAAATTATATATGGGTATACCAACCCAACAGGCATAATAATCATGGATATGTGTGAAAGGCATAATTTGATCACTTGCGATTGCACAGAGAAGTGTGCAGGTCAAATCACATGGGAGGTAGGAAGGCTGCAGTCGATCATAGATTACGCACTGATGACACAGAACGTATGATAGGCTCGGGGAATGCACATGGATGAATGCGGCTCCCGAAGTCTGGGTAGTGACAACAAACGTATCTAGCTAAGGAGGAGGAGGAGGAGGAAGGGAAGAAATGAAAGGCAGGGAGGTCAACCAGACGCACGTCCGGTTTGCTACCCTGCACTGGGGGAAGGGGTGAGGGGATTAAAGGAGAAGAGAGAGAGAAGTGAAGGGCAACGTGTATGTTGGTGGGACCTTGTCCATTGCACGCTTATAAGCGGTCGCGTAGTCCGGTCGTCTTCAGAAAACTTAGCAGTGCCCGCGTCGCTTTGCTGGCCAGCGACGCGTAGAGCCATGAGCCAAGTATCTTCTCTTCGGAAAGAGGTCTACTGTCTAGTGTCTCCAACGTTTCGCGTAGCAAATTGCGTTCGCTCGCAAAACGTTCACATGAACACAGTAGATGTTCTATTGTCTCGTCAGTGTCGCACGAATCACATCGGGAGCTATCCGCCATTCCTATGCGAAAGGAGTACGCCTTTGTAAAAGCTACTCCTAACCACAGGCGGCACAGTAAAGTTGCATCCTGGCGGGAGAGGTCCGATGGAACTTGAAGCTTTTTCGATGGGTCCAATTTGTGTAGGCGGCGGTTCCTGACACTGGGGTCACTCAGCCAAGTTTCCGACATGTTGTTAGCGAACGAGTGAAGGCCCCTTGCAGCGTCGGTTCTCGACAATGGAATTGGGGTTGTCTGGGCGTCCGCGTGGGCGGATCGGGCAGCATTATCAGCAAGGTCATTACCGACAATACCACAATGTCCCGGTAACCACTGGAACACCAAGTCATGTCCTTTCGATAAAACTTCGTGAATCACTTCTCTTATTTCATTCACTAGCTGTTGATGCTCCCGCTGTCGTAAAGCTGATTGTAAGCTCTGAAGGGATGCCTTGGAGTCACAGAACACAGCCCATTTTTGAGGTCGGGCTTCCGCGATATAAAGTATAGCAGCACGTAAGGCGGCAAGCTCCGCTGCTGTGGATGTTGTCCTATGCGACAGTTTGAGCTTTATAGTGACCTGGTACGCCGGGATGACAACAGCACCTGTGGAGCTGTCAGCCGAGACCGATCCATCGGTGTAAATGTGGGTCCTCTGGCCGTATTTTTCGTTGAGTAGCGACAATGTCACCTGTCGTAGGACCACTGTTGAATGATGGCTCTTTTTCGTTATTCCCGGAATAGTGAGGCACACCTGTGGTTGTTGTAGGCACCACGGGGGTGACGCTGGTCTTGTTGCGGGAGTGAAGCCAAAAGGAAGGCATTCTCTATGGGCAGAAATAATCTTTGAAAAGATCGCGTGTGGTCTTTGAAGTGGCAACACTGCAACATGGTGACCAGGAACTCGGCAGAGGTGTCCTATGTGGGCTCTCAAATTGTCAGTGGTGATGTATGTTCGAATTGAATGCTCTCTTGCGATCATAATTGCCCCGTAGGTTGAGGTGCATCGCGGCAATCCTAAGCACACGCGTAGTGCTTGTCCTTGCAGACTTTCGAGAGTGCGGATGTTCGTCTTGCACGTACTTGCCAGTAACGGCAAGCTGTAGCGCAAAAATCCCAGAAACAGTGCTCTGTATAGCTGCATCATTGACCTTATCGATGCGCCCCAAGATTTTCCGCAGAGGAACCGCATTATATGGACAATGGAAGTCAGCCTTCTCTTCAGGTAATTGCAGTGGGCACTCCACGAAAGGTCCCTGTCAATAATCACACCCAGGAAGCGATGGTTCTTCTGGTATGGAATATTTTGTCCATTGATGGTAACGGGGTATTGTGTCATGGCTCTGCGGGTAAACGCAACCAATGCACATTTCTCCGTTGAGACGGAAAGACCTTGCTTGCGGAGATATGAGCATGTCAAGGTGGCAGCCTGCTGGACTCTTGCACGTACTTGTAGACGAGTTACAGCCGAAGTCCATAGACAAATATCGTCAGCATATATGGATATGAGGATGGTACTTGGCAAAATTTCACGAAGTCCTACCATCACGAGGTTAAATAAAGTGGGACTTAATACGGCGCCCTGAGGGACGCCACGGGAGATATAGTAATTGGTGGTAGGTCCATCTGAGGTTTGTACAAAAAAGGACCTTCTTGTCAAATAATCCTGGATCCATTTGTACATCCGACCACCGATTCCAACAGCTTCCAACGAGTCTAGGATGGCTTTATGTGTTACGTTATCATAAGCCCCTTTGACGTCGATGAAGAGTGCCAGTGGTATGCGCTTGAGGCTCTTCTGTTGCTGGATAAATGTTGTGAGATCAATCACGTTGTCAAGAGATGACCTACCTCGCCGAAAACCCGTCATGCAGTTTGGGTATACGTTGTAGCGCTCAAGGTACCATTCTAGGCGTGTAAGTATCATCCTTTCCATGACTTTTCCTACGCAACTTGCGAGGGCAACAGGGCGAAATGATGTCAGATCAAA
This sequence comes from Rhipicephalus annulatus, assembly GCA_013436015.1. Taxonomy (NCBI): domain Eukaryota; kingdom Metazoa; phylum Arthropoda; class Arachnida; order Ixodida; family Ixodidae; genus Rhipicephalus; species Rhipicephalus annulatus. The sequence continues at coordinate 95,522 of WOVY01011095.1, read as the reverse complement.
TGGTGACTTTCCTGCTTTGAGTAGTGGCACAAGTCGACTTATCTTCCAATCCTGGGGAACATTGCCCGCCAGCCATGAGTGGTTGTAATAGCTTAACAACTGTCCCCTTGCCTCCTGTTGAAGGTTGGCTAGAGCGGCGTAGGTAATGCCATCGGGTCCTGGTGAAGATGATCGTCGGGAAGCCGCCAAAGATGCGTCAAGTTCTTCTATAGTGAAAAGATTGTCCATTTCGTAGATGCGGGGTTCAGGGATAACACTCCTGATGGTGCCAGCAGACAAGGCGGACACACCGGCGATTCGCGTACAAAACTCATTTGCCACTTCAAGTTGGGTGTGGCCTGAATGTAGGGCTAAAGCCATGAAAGGATGTCTTTGTTGGGGAGCCGAGCGCAGGCCACGAATAGTGCTCCAGATGCGTGACAACGGCTTTCGGGGATCCAATGATTCGCAGAATGATTTCCAGCGTTCCTGTGCAAGTTTGTCTAAGCGTCGTTGGACTTTTTTCTGTATGCGTCGTGCCAGCCTCAAGTCGCATATTGCTTTCGTCCGCCTGTATCTTCTTTCCGCCCTTCGGCGAAGCGCGCACAGTTTTTCCAGTTCAACGTCGAAATCTGAGCGCTTGCCGGTGAACGGGAGGAGACAGGAAGCTTCCCTCATTGCCTCTTTGATGACATCCTCCAAGTTCTGGTCAGGGTCTTCACGGCATGTATTTTCCATGAGTCGCTGAAACTTGGACCAATCAATTCTTCGTATTGTGGTCTTAGGAAAGGAGTTATTAAGACCCCTTATTTGCATATAAGTTGGAATGTGGTCACTCCCATGCGTTTCGATGTCTGAAAACCAGTGCACTTGCGACCGGAAGTTTCTGGATACCAGAGTCAAATCGAGGCAACTGCTGTACGTAAGGCCCCGCAGGTATGTAGGACTGCCATCATTTAAGAAACATAGGTCATGCTTGGAAGCGAATGACACGAGGTTTCTTCCTTTAGCGTTGATCGTCGAACTACCCCAGATTAAGTGATGTGCGTTGAAGTCTCCAGTTATAACCCACGGGCCCGTAGTTGTTGTCAGTATGTCTCGTAGTCGCTCTTGTTCAAATCGTCCGGATGGTGATATGTAGACACCAATGAGTGTGAATGACACTTTTTCCTTGTTAACACGTAAGCAGACATATTGATTGTCATCATGCGGTTGAACTGCATGATGCACATATGTGAAATCTGTGCGAATGTAAACAACCACCTTGCTGCGTTCCTCGCACGTTGAAGAAACGAAAGATTCATACCCTGATAGTTTAGGAGGTTGTTGCACGTTTGGTTCACATATAACTACCATAGGAATACGATTCATGAATATATACTGACGGAACGAAGAGATGCGGGATCTCAGGCCTCTCGCGTTCCACTGCATTATCGACGCTTGTCGGACCTCGTTGCGGAAGGAGAAAATTGGTCGAGCCATGGTTGCTACTCGAGACTTGCAAATACTGGACTTAGAGCATCCAGTACTTGTAGTGCACTCTGAGCGAGTGGAGACTTCAGGCTGCTGCACAGCTTTCGCATGGCATCCAGCAGTGTTCGGAACATTCTGATGACTTCTGTGTCCTCCTCAGGCAGCTTGTCAGCGGCTGGCTGGAGTGATGTGACTGTCGATGTGCGCTTGGGATTTGCAGGTGGCTGTGATTTCGGCAATGAAGGCCAAACTGATTCATCTGCAACAGTGCTGCTCGTTGGTTTGTTGACCGCGCTGGCCGCCTTAGGTCTGGGAGGCAAGGGCGGTGGAAGAGAAGGGTGGTGGAGTGGTGCTTTCGATGCAGCGTCTGCGGCATTCTTTGATGAACTGCGGCGACGGTGACGCCTCTTTCGGACGGTCCTGGCAGCCTCTCGATGCGACGAATTGTCTCTGACCATTTGTTTCAATACCGCTATTTCTCTTCGGATTTTGGGGCATTGTTTTGACGAAGCTTCATGTGACCCATGACAATTCGAGCATTTGAGGGTAGTTGCTTCGCAGTCATCCACAGAATGGGCTTCCGCGCAACGAGGACACACAGTCCTATTTTCGCATACGCTTCTCACGTGGCCCATCTTCATGCACTTATAACACTGTAAGGGCTTCGGTATGAAAGGTCGCACTGAATGCCGAAAATGGCCCACCTTTACGTGTGAAGGAAGAGTGTCGCCCTTGAACATGATCTTCAAGCAGCGTGAGTTTCCCAAACGGACAACTTTTGCGATGACGCTGGCTTCATTTACCGGTTTGACCAGAACATCGAAGTCGGAGCTGGGAATGGCAGTATCCACATCGTAGATGACTCCAGTGACGACGTTAAAGCTCACAGGAATGTAGGAGCGAACTTTCATTCCCCCCAACTCGTTGACGTTGCGCAGTACATTAAGTGCCGCAGCATGCAAAACGTCGATGGCCAATACGTTCTTACGCGTGTTCACTCTGATGTCTGTGATCTCGTTTGGCACGAGTCCTTCCAGCATCACCGAAACAGATTGCCTGTTGAGGCGCTTCATGTTACCATCCGGTACCTCAGGGACAAAAAGGATAGTGTTTGTCACGGGTCTCCTTGGCACTCTGTCATTCAACGTACTCGATGACGAAGATGTTCTGACGTTCCGCCTCTTCGCTTTACGGCTCAGCACCAGCTTAAAATCGTCGTCGTCAGAAGGCTCTTCGCTGCTCATTGAGTAACCAAGAGTGCCCTCGCTGTCGTAGTCGCTGTAGAGTCCCGTACGCTTCCTGGATGTGGCCACCGCCGACGCCGCCGTAACTGGCGGACGTCCGTGGGGGTCCACGTCCATCACCGACGGACACGGATGTGATAATCGCGAAGTTCACTTAAAATTAGGTGAAAAAAGAGAGCGCCTACTGAAACTGCGATCTGCTAAGCAATCACTTCGTCGTCGTCCAGTTTTCCGTATCTAGCTAAGTTTTGGAAGAGCAGTAATAGTGGTAAGAAGACGAGATGAGCCACTACAAGAAAATTTTTATTGGGAAATGTAAATAGAAATAGCTAATCAAGAAATTGAGAAAGTAATCACTGAGAAAAATAAAACAGTGTGTACATACACGAATATACTTAGACTGTTTGAGCTAAAGTGATAGCTAAGGCACGTGACAAGTCATCCCGGAAATAAAGACACAAACCCAGGAACTGGTGGGATAAGGAGGTTAAGAGAGCCATTGCAAAACGTGAGAAAGCCTCTAGGAAACACAGATATGCTAAGCAGCGGGGTGAACCGACCGGTGAACCGACAGGTGAACCGACAGGTGAACCGACAGGTGATGTTGAAAGAAAATGGGGCAGTTTTCTAAGCTGTAGAAGGGAAGCATTCCTTCTGATCAATGAAAAGATTAGAAGAAAGGAGGCTGATCGAATGGCAAAAGTACATAAAAATGATAGAAATGCAGCTGCGAAATTTCGCAACCATCTAAAGTCCCTAAGAAAAGAGGCGAGCCAAGAGAAGAGGCTTATAGCTACAGCTCAAGGTGCTAGGCTAAAAGGGGACGGAGTGATAAAATTTATAAGAACAAGGGTCACACAAAAATTTCTACAAGGAAGTGCCTTATGCATCACAATAGACAAGGATGAAGTAAGTGGCGCAAACGCTCCATTTTCACAACGAGAGTGGGAAAGAGCTGAGAAAAGGGTTCCTAGTAGTACATCAACAGGCCTAGATGACATTCCAAATATGCTGATAATGACATTAGATCCGAAGTTTAAGCAGACTTTGAGAAAGGCAGTGAGTAAAATAATAATCGATGGTGAAGTCCCCAATGGATAGAAACTTAGCCGGATGAGCATGATCTTTAAAGGAAAGGTGGAGAAAGGTGACATAAACAACTACCGTCCCATAACAGTGACATCAGTGGTCTACAGGCTGGCGATGGAGATTATAAAGGAAAGACTGCATGCATGGATAGAGGATGAGGGGGTGTTGGGGGAACTGCAGAATGGGTTTCGGAAACACAGGAGGTTGGAAGACAATCTACCTCACTGACGCAGGGCATCAAAATTGGAGAAAAGGAACACGGGCCCCTGTGGCTAGCATTTTTGGGATCAAGGAAGCATACGATAACGTGGTTCAAGAGGACTTGTGGGGAATACTGGGCACACTAGGTGTGGAAGATGGAGTCACTAATCTTTTAAAGGATATCTATAAAGATAACACGGTAGTTGTAAAGTGGGAAAAACTGGTATCCAAGCCCACGGAGGTAAAACGTGGGCTTAAGCAGGTGTATCCTCTGTCACCCTTGTTATTCATGATGTACCTTGAATACTTAAAGGCCAAATTATAGGAAAGTGGACTTACCTTCAACCTCATTTTCATCAAACAAAGAAAACGCATTGAACAGGCACTACCAGCATTGATGTACGCACATGATATAGTGCTAATGACTGACAACAAGAAAGATTTGCAAAGATTGATGGACATCTGCGGTAATGAGCGAGATAGTTAGATATCACATTCAGTAAGGAAAAATCAGCAGTCATGATTTTCAATGATAATGAAGGTTGTGAGTTTAGAATGCAGGAGGTCATGCTAGAGATAAAAGATAAATACAAATATCTGGGCGTATGAATAAGCAAATTGAACCGAGTACCTAAGAGAACACGAAATCTGCGTAACACTGAAGGTAACGGGAATTCAGCCGTGACGAAAAATAGGGCACTGTGTAATTACTATAGGTATGATGTTATGAGAGGAATATGTAAACAGGTCATTGTTCCTGATCTGACGTTCGGCAATGCGGTCTTGTGCATGAGATCAGAAGTACAAGCGAGATTAGAAATTAAGCAACGTGGAATAGGTAGGCTTGCCTTAGGAGCTCACGGGAATACACCAAATCAGGGAGTACAAGGTGATATGGAATGGACATCATTTGCGCGCAGAAAAACTAGCAGCAAGATAAAATTTGAGAAGCGAATGAGACAAAAGGGGGAGGAGCGTCGGGCTAGGAAGGTTTTCAGGTACTTGTACATGAACAATGTTGATACAAAATGGAGGAAGCAAACCAGAAAATTAACGGGTAAATGCTTAGAAAACAGCAGAGGGCCAAACCAAAAAGAATTATCGGTTAAGAAGAAGGTGAAGGAAGCTGAGACCGATATGTGGAGAATTGGCATGATTAAAAAGCCCGCACTACAGATCTATCGAACTTTTAAGCAGTAAATTGTACAAGAAAGGATCTATGATAATACTCGGGGTAGTTCTCTAGTGTATAAGGCCAGGACGGGAGTGTTGCGAACCAAGACATATCGGGCCAAATACGAAGGGGTAGACAAGGTATGCAGTGCGTGCGGAGAGGAGGAGGAAACTGCCGAACACTTGATAATGTTCTGTAGAGGGCTTCACCCTATAGTTCAGGATGGTGGCGCAGAGTTTTTCAAGGCACTGTGTTTTAGGAGCAAGGAGGGCAAAATAGACTTCAAGCGGGTAGAATTGACTAGAAGGAGGTTTTCTGATTGGGGGCTAATGTCAAGGCACGAGTGAAAACTTAACTCTTCATTGCAACGTACCTGTCCGCAACCTCACTATTTAAAGGGAAAAAAGATAAATATAGTTTTTGGTTCACTAAGTATTACGGCTTGGTGGCGTTAGCCACCACTCAATCTGAAGGGTACAGCCATATCAATCCATTCATCCATCGACAGTTCAATGCACTTATAAGGACTGTAATGTAGACAGAGGGGAGACTTCCAGCGTATCTCAGCGGTACAGCATCGGACGCATTATTCGAAGGTCGCAGGTTCGTATCCTGCTAGCGGCAAGTTATCTTTCCATCCACTTTTCTTTCTTTACGTTTACACTATGATTACTTCTAATAAAATCCCCTACACTTCTTCTGACATTATTGCCTGTTAGTTCTCTCTATATTTGTGGTAAAATATTCGCATTTACAAAAATCACTGAGACCTCCTTAATTAGAGAAATGCGAGACGATTCGGAGTAACCAAAGCTAAGCTTTAAAACTATATACTTAGCCTTGGGCCCCGATTGCGCTCGTTTAATGCACAAGGAATTCACACGCACAAGCACTTCACACACACACACACGTGTGTGTGTGTGTGTGTGTGTGTGTGTGTGTGTGTGTGTGTGTGTGTGTGTGTGTGTGTGTGTGTGTGTGTGCGTGTGCGTGTGTGTTTGCATGCGTGTGTGCGTGTGTATGTGTGTGTGCGTGCGTGTTCATGCGCGCGCGCGTGTGTGTGTGGGGGGGGGTAGCAGTGCGAAAACGTACATCAAATTTTATCTGTTCGTACTGCATAAAAAATAACATTTGGAGCGGTTTTGTCAATGAACTTTCGTTGAGGATAAAATGCCTTGATTAAGAGGTCTTTCTTCTGTATCACATTCGATGTGTTAACGGCTGTCGTGAGTCATGACGCATGCGTTCACATGTTATGTATACCAGTGGCTCTTCTGAAGAATGAATGATTACGTCTCAGGAAGAGTGGCGAGAAAGAGCACTTTTTAAAAAAAAAGGTAAATGCAGGCTGCTGTGGTCGGGCTCTCACTCCAGGGCTCCAATGACACGAGCGGCTCGCTGGGCTTGGTGAAGCAAAATTATTTTGCTCTGCTCGGTCTCGTCCGCAAGCCATGCCTCCCCTTGCTTGTGTATCATTTGCGGATGGTTACTATCCTGTGGGCTGTCGGTGTGCGTGGGCCTCTTGGTGCACTTCATTGTCAAGTGGCTGAGTGTCGGATTGTCTCAACACCACGGTCATATTTCTGTAAAATGTGTGGGATATTTTCCACTTAGACGGTGCAAATTTGGAAAGCTATTGGTTTGTATGCGTCTCCAATTCCTGATTTGTTGGCTATCCAAGTCTTTATGTGGAAGGCCGCACTCCTCTTTGTTGCTTTCTTTGTTGGAAAAGGATGTCACGTGGACTAGAAAGGCGTTCAACGCCTGTACCTTTCATCACTTGGTTGGTGAAATCTAGAGCTATACGGTCTGCCACCACGTTCCCCTCCCCTCCTTCGTGAGAAGGTCAACATATAGTATTCTGATTTCTTCTTGAGGGCCTATTTAAAACTATAGACATTAGTTTGGGTAGAATGCTTCGCAAAGACATTCGGCATGCTGCCTGTGAATTACAAGGCAAGATCACTGATTTTCGCCTGCCTTCTTCGTTCCATGCAGCTATGGCTATAGCCGGCGCCTCTGCCACTCGGGTTAAAACGTTTTTAGCGACGCTGTTGTGGTGCTTTTTTGTGCTACGATTGACTCTACATGTGGCTTTCTACTCACTTTATTGACGTCTGTAAAGACGTCTTCAGGATTATGTTCAAATGTTTTCCCTAATGAACTTGCTCCTGCTTGCCCCTTCCTTCGTGATACGTCGCATGCATATTTCTGGGAATAGGGGTCACCATTGAATGTGTGCGTTTTTCCGGTTCTAAAAGCGACGCTTCATCATCACAAAATAACGGGCGCCATGTGTATATGTCCCATAATTTTCAGACGTCTAATCCTAAGGTAGCTTGAACTCAGCCATTTCGTTTGAGATAGCAACATCGTATTCGCATACTTCTCAAGGGTATTGCATATGCCCAATTTTTCTAGCCTCTCGGCTTTGGGGTTTTTCGGAATCCACAACGCTGCTTTGGATTTTGTTGATTTGTTTTGTCTCCTGGTTTGTCGCAGCGGGTACGTAACTCAGCTGAAAACAAATGCATAAACCAGTGCAACCAATTTTCTCTCTTCTAGCCCCACGTTGCTATTTGTGATCCACCTGATCACTCGGGCCACATTCTCCGTGCTTACCCTCAGCCTTTTCAGTGAGTGCACCGCTTCTGAAATTTCTTGTATACACATTCCTAGAACGCGTATCACTTCAACCTCCCTGATTGGTTTTCCATCCAGCAGTACTTCTATCAATATTAGGTTATTTTCCCCTGCGCATGTCACCCTTATTCTCCCCATTTCAGTCTTCTACGGTGAGCATTGCATACCTGCTGTGGTCACGAAAGCATGCACTTTATTTACTGCTTCCTGCAGGGCATTTTCTCTATCCGCATAAGATGGCATGGCTCCCTGGGGGGGGGGGTGCCTCTATTTAGCTAGCTGAAGGTTCTAGATGTAGCCGCCCAGAAATATAGTAGCTTTCCCCTTTGTTAGAAATGACCAGCCATTCTCATGTATTGAACGGCTCGATTTAATTGATTGAAGGCCTTCATTATCACCTTGATTGATATTGTATCGAATACTTTTTTATATATGTACTGCCAGTACGAATTCATCGCTTGATCTTCTCTTTGAATTAAGTACGTCATCTTGCTACAGGAGAAAATATCCTTAGACTATACATGCGGTCGGAAACGAAACATGTTCGCTGGTAGCAGACCCCCTCCCCCCGTTTCTATAAGCATGCTAATCTAGATGACAAGTTTTTTTTTAGCCGAGCATGATGCAAAGCAGATTGGTCAGAGGTTCCTTTTATTTGTTGATTTCCCTGGTTTCGGCATTAAGCTATTTGAGTCCTGCCACCCTACTAGAAGGTCTCCATCTATCGATACATTTTTGTTCAAGAAATCTGTGATTTGTCGGCGAGCCGTCTAACTCAACTTTCTGAACATGGCGTTTGTTATTTTGTCTCGTCCTTGGGGGGGGGGGGGTATTTTTGAGAGACTGGGCCACCACATGAACATCTTGAAATGCTATAGACCGATCTATCTCTGGTTGTTCCTTTTTTACATTATCATCACGTATTGCTTCACATGTGTACTGTCCGACATATAAACTCTTGACTTCGCAATTAACTACGTCATCGTTGCCTTCAAATTCATTCTGCAGAATCTTTAAATCCCTGTTCGACAATCTTTTGTTACCTCTGAATTGATCATACTCCTCGGGGATATGCCATGTCTTTCTCGTTCTAAATGTCTCTCTAAGTGAGCCATTATATTGCCTCCAGTAATTGGTGATGGGAACAAAGTAGATATGAAAATGTATCTGCGAGCATATGCGTACAACGCTGCTGCAATTTACACACGTTCCACTCAGCTCTTCATTGTTGTCATTTCCGGGCATCTACTCAACCCGTGACAATACCCGCCAGTGGCAGAAGCTCCGTCCCAGTACGATCAATCCTCGGGGCGTTACTAGTATGGTTTAAGCCTCTAGACGTGCACTATAGTAGTCGGGACTGAAGCTGTGGCTGACGTGGAATGAAGTGGAGCGATCTCATTGGTCACGCTGGTGACCTTCCACATGACGCGGTCAGGGCCAACGTAACGGGACATGAGGTTTTCGCAGAGGCCGACATGTCGTGATGGTAACCGCATCAAGAGAAGCAAGCCCGGGCAGTACTACAGGTCGCCGTGCCGGCGATCGTAAACATTCTTTTGACTAACCTGAGAGGCCCATAAATGATCCGGGGTGACTAGTCGGGTGATCTCAACACGGGCCAAGGCGTCAAAAGCGTAGGCAATCGATGAAGTGGCGTCAGAATGCCGCATGGTGTCCGTGGGTAGAGGCTGCTCATAACCAAACAGTAGGTGAATAGGTGAAAATGCAGCTCTGTCATGACGTGCAGAGTTGTTGACGTAGGTGACGAAAGGTAAGTGGATGCCCCAATTATTGTTATCCTTAGAGACGTACATCGCTAACGTGTTTGTCAGAGTACGGTTGAGGCATTCGCTGAGGCCGATTGTTTTTGGGTGGTACACTGTAGTGAGCTTGTGGTGGGTGGAGCAGGATCACAGGAGCTCATCGAAAACTTTAGATAGAAAACAGCGGCTGTGGTATAAGATGAACTGACGAGAAGCACCATGACGCAGAATGATGTCATAAAGAATGCAATAGGCTACAATGAGGGAACAAGGGCTCCGTGCCCATCGTCCATCATTTCAGGGGTATCGACTGAGTAATGCGATAAGCAGTCGGCATCTTTGTGAAGTTGTCTGGATTTATAGGATACGGACAAAGTGTACTCTTGTGAGCGGAGCGCCCAGTGACCAAGGCATCCCGTCCCGTAGGGTACTCGAGCGAAAAGAGCCAGCAAAGCACATGATGGTTCGTAATAACTAAGAATTGTCTGTCATACAGGTATGGTCGGAATTTTGCGATGGCCCCAACAAGCGCTATGCACTAGCGTTCTGGGATCGAATAATTTGGTGCCAAGCACAACAGTCGGCTTGCGTACGCAACGACGCGGTGCTGTTGCGCCAGCACTGCACCTATGCCGCGGCCACAAAATTCAGTCATCCTTGGCTGAGCAGGTTGTGGGGAAGCCGCGAACTGCTAGGACTTTCGCAAGATCTGGTCGTACTCCCGCAGAGTCAACAAGGTGGCTGAGTACGCAGATTTGGCGTTGTCCAAAACAACATTTGAGCGAGTTAACTTACAGGTTGGCACCTCGGAAAACATCAAACACTGTAGACAGACGGGTGAGATGGTTTTCAAAAGTAGTTGAAGAAAACAATAACATGCGCAATAAGATAAAAATAAGGTGGACCACTTCATTCCTCAAAGGAGAGTGTCCATCGAACGCTCAAAAATTGCGGGAGCATTACATAATCCAATAGGCATCATTTTCAACTAATAAAGTCCATCAGAAGTCACGAACGACGTCTACTCTTTTCATTGGCAGCCACAGCAATCTTCGAAAAGCCTGAGTGGGGCCTATTGAAGAGAAATGTTTGGCGTCGTGCGAACAATCGAGTGCATCATCTATGCGTGGTAGAGGACACACATATTTCTTGGTAAGTTGGTTGAGATGGCGGTAGTCAACACAGGACCTTCAGCCATTGTCCTCCTTTTTAACAAGTACAACGGGGTAGGACCAAGGACTAGTTAAAGGTTCAATTATGCCTTTATGAAGCATTTCATCCACTTCCTATGTATATTAGCACACTCTGTGGTTCATACATGGTCGGGCCGTCTACGAATGGGTCACGGTTCGAGCGTCACTGGTATTAATGCGATCGGGCTACCATGACTGTCTGGCCCAAGTTACGGTGGCCAAAATCAAAGATATCGTGATAAGAATCGGCGACGTGGTGAAGGGAAGATACTTGTTCATATGTCAGCTTGTCGGATATCATTGGCGTGAAAAAAGTCGTAAAATGAACGTGACGTGAGTGACGAAGAAAAACAGGGTAGCGAATCAGCGGCCAGTGCGAAAACTGTGTGGTCGGCCAGTGGTGTCAGATGTGCAAGTGACATGCGGTGCCGAATAACTCGTGCCGGGAAGCCAAAATTGAAAACGGGAAATGTAGTTCAGTTGTCCTTAAAGAAGCCCTGAAACACTTTTTCAGGTAACTATGGGATGAGCTCACTGGAAAAGCTTATTGCGTCACGAATTCCACGCCGAAAAAATTTTAAGAATCGGTCCTGTACGAGCGGAGCGAAAAAGATGTGTCACATGCTGCAATCGCATTTTCTTTTCTCGTACCGACGAAAGCGCTGAAAGCTAGGCAGGGAGGGATGGCAGGGCTACAGAGAAACGTCGTAACGTGAGTATCATGACATTGAGCACATTTTTTTTCTCTTCGAATGCGTGGCTTTATCAGTGTGGTCGCACGCGCACGCATGGACAAGTGGCGGCCTCCTGCGGCGATGTCTATAACGAGGGAGAACGCCATGTTCAAATCAGCCAATTGCTGATAGATGGGCTTGCTACGTGTGATTTTCTGGGGTAAATTGCGGGATTTGTTGAGAGAAGAGAAAACAGTCTTTGTTGACTTTGATAATTTAATGTGAATTCCAGGCCACGTGCTGCGCTATAAAATTTGACTCGCGTGTAGTCGCGAGCCTCTCCCATCGACCGGCAGCGTTTTCAGACCATGATCAAAAAGTGTGGCAAGGCCCCTTTAACTGTTTGGGGGAGCGCATGGCGACGTCAGAATTAGGGTCAGCAACATAATCACCATCGCGTACTGAAAGGAATGGCGAACGCTGTACTTGGATGGCGGCTTGCGGTGACCGGCGGAAGAAATTGAGAGCGTGGAGACTGGGTTGGCTGACCACAACGGTACCTCAGAACGAGGGGAGTTTGAGCCGAAGGAGACCTTCATAACAGTCAGTAGGTGAATCGAGCGTGTCCGGCAAATCAATTCCAAGGATGAGGTCGTGAGGGCAAGTTTCTAGTACAACAAACAGACGTTTAATGCTCAGAAATTGCTAATGACGCAGTGCACATTCCAAGCACAGGAGGAGTACTCCCATCCGCTGTACTAATGATAGGTGCGATCAAAGGTTGTCAGAAGTTTTGGAGGCGGCGGCGGACGTCTGAGCTCATCTCAGATATTTATTTGTGCACCGGTACCAATAAGAGCAGTCACATGTAAACCATCCACGAGAATCGGAAGAAGGTTGCACCGCTGTTCGGAAATTATCGGAGAATTTGTAGCCCGATATGTGTATGCAGCGTCACCTCCGGGAGCTGCCCCGGCTAGTTTTCTAAGCGATGGTTGTAGGGAGACCGAGAGCGATGAGTTGGTGGCGAGCGGGACTGACGACGCAGTAGCGATGGCAAGCGGCTGGTCCGAAATCTGGAAAAGGCTCTGCACTTGTCTCTGCATGGTAGCAAGGGCCGTAGGGTGCACGTTCAGAGCGGGAGCCGCAATCGTGGAAGCTTGGTCGAGGTGATGAGGTCCAATGGCTGTGGCAACGGCGGGCCATTCGTCCTATTGGATGGGTACGTGAACCATATTGGCCGATCATCAGGAGTGCACTAATCAGCTGGGTTTTCTTGTGGCGCGAAGGCGCGATTTGTAGTAACAGCCGGAACGACTGGAGGAGCCGAGCTGGAAGTAGCAGGGACAGTTTGATAGGGTGGCAAAGTGCCCATATTCCAATCTCTAGGTGAACCACAGCCTGTACCATTGAAACAGAAGTGCGGCTGTGTGTTGGAGCACTGTTGTAAGACATAACAGGTGCCATATCTCGAGTTCATGACAAACTATTCTCGTGACTTTTTCCGGCGCTGGTGGTTGATGTAGTGTGGACAAATTATGCAAATTTTTACAGGACGACGTTGCCGCCGTGTGAGAAGGCGGTCCAATCGGTGAATTATGCGCCTAATTTCTACCTGTTCCAAGCTACGACATTCGTCTCTGACAAGCTGTACCATCGAGCAGTCTTTGCACAGCAGGAAATTGAAGGCGTAACCGACAATTTCTTTCAGGATCTGACTGACATTGTCCTCCTCAAGCATGTCCTTCTGGACCTTGAGGCACAAAGCCAACATGCCCTGGATGTACGCGATGTACTGCTTTGTGGATGTCTGGGCACAAGTCACGAGCTTTTTCTTTTCGGCCACTTGGCGTCTGATGGGCTCCCCAAATAAATAGCGTAGTTTCCGCTTACAAGCGTCCCCAGCTGGTTAGGTCTTCATGATGCGCCTCGTACCAGAGTTTTGCCGTGCTGCGCAAGTAGAAGCTGATGTTCGCCAACATCAGCATCAGATCACGATTGTTGCTGCTGCTAACTTGCTCATACAAAACCAGCCAATCGTCGACGTCTATGCCCCTTGTGCCTGTTGAATGGGCTTGGGTCACGAGGTTGCACCACAACGATCGGCTGCGGGGCTGCCACACCTTGTTGACATGAGTAGCTTGGTCAGTCGTCGTGGTAGCTGCAACGCGCTGTCCGCTGCGAAGATGCAGCTCCTGGGGCTGTATATCGCGTCGATACCCCGCAGGTTCTGCTAAAGATATTAAGGGGAAGAAAGTATATACGAAAATATATTCACGAGCAAATGCGTACAACGCTGCTGCAGTCCACGCACGTCCGCCCAGCACTTCGTATTCGTCTTTTTCAGGTGTCTACTCAGCCCGTGACACTATTATTTAAGTGACGTGCGTAGTCATTGGATTCCTGTGACAACTGAGCTATCCTTATCTTTAATTTCCGATTCAGCTCTCGCTACATCCACCTCTTTGTAAGGCGTTCGCAGATGTAGCAGGTGTTTGTTGACTGCTGAGATTTCCACGCTTCTTTCTAGTTTCTTTGTCACTTTGCCGCGTGCCTCCTATATCTGTACGTCATAGCCAATTAGCTAGATATTTTATTTATCTTTCGTTTTCTAGGTTCTTTCTGAACTTGTTCCTATCAGGTATTGTCGATTTCCATATTCCCGTCTGTATGGTGGCATTAATTGCAATTCCAATAATGTAGTGGTTGCTTCCCGAGTTTTCTCTAAGGTGTGCCCCTATGACGCTGCCTTCAGAATTTGTAAAAGTCAAGTAGGGTGATGTGTGATTAGTTAAACTGTTCCCGATTCGAGTCGGCTGTTTTGTATGTGTCAGTTGGCAGAGATAATAACTGTCAACAATGTCTACAAGGAGCTTGCCCTTGGGCCTGCCTTGCTTATATCCCCAATTTCTGTGTGGCGCGCATTAAAATGCCCCTTAATAACATGTCTTCAATTATCGTTTAATAAAGCCATCGCGTGCACTGTGATGTTCTTTGTGTCAGCTCGTCTCTTTTTAGGTGGGCTATATATACTGACTTCCACTGTTTTGGGCCCTCAACATTTGTTAGACCACACCGTTAGTATCTGGTGTTGCAATGCTCCATTGCACACGTAGCTGATGCTCAAATATATATCATTTATCTTTTTATTGCGATAGCAATTATATGGACACTCTTGACATCATTTTGCCGTCGGCGTTGCCGTCACTCACCGTATATATATATATATATATATATATATATATATATATATATATATATATATATATATATATATATATATATATATATATATATATAGTAAGGAAAAGAAGTGTATACCTAAGGGCTCGTTTTTCCGTGTTTTAACACAATATCAATGAGATCGAACAGACAGTAATGCCAAGTAATGTACAGGGGAAGTTATTACAACCAATGTAATGTAAATAAGAAGAAAGAAAAGTGGCTGAAAAAATAACCAGCCGTGAGCAGGCTGGTTAATTTGTCATCCACTTTTCTTTCTTCTTATCAACATTACATTGCTTCTAATAACTTCCCCTGTACATTCCTTGGCATTACTGTCTGTTAGATGTCAAATATATATATATATATATATATATATATATATATATATATATATATATATATATGTGTGTGTGTGTGTGTGTGTGTGTGTGTGTGTGTGTGTGTGTGTGTGTGTGTGTGTGTGTGTGTGTGTGTGTGTGTGTGTGTGTGTGTGTGTGAAAACTACGAGAAAGAAAAAACTCAGACAAATTGTGTTGAACGCCTCGTCGTTAATGAAAGCTATTTATATCTACCACTTACCCCTGCTGACAGGACTTGGGGGAAATTGTCGTGTTTTCAGCATTACCAGAAATATGGCACAATGAGCGCGCGTAGCCACATCACGCGGCGGCGCGCGCGCTAATCATTCAGGCATACTTTGCCCCAATCAGAGCTAGGAGGCGAGGCTTCCTCGTGCGCCCTTATCTCGCGGAGAAGATCGTACGTCTTGGCTGGCCTCCGGATTTACCTGAAACAATTTTGTTATAGTTACCGGGTGCACAAAGGTCACTGAAATCATTGAAGTCTTCGTTTGCGAAAAGCGCGCGCTTTTCACACAGTGCGAAGCAACAACTGAGACGCTTATTCGCGCGCATCTGTACCTGGGTGTACGTTTCGTGTTTCATATACCCGCATGAGAAACGCGGGCCATTTCGATTCGCTTTACATTCTGCGCATGACCTTCCAATTTGTCACTATCGCGTGCATTGCTTCGCCTTTACGGCAAAGCTGTGACTTTTTTTGGTGAATGTCACCACTTGTAGCTACTTTGCTTTATTATGTCTTATGTACGTACCCTCCTAGATTTATGGGACATTTGCCTACTTTCTGAAGGCAGATTATTTCAGGGGGGATCGAAGGTGCTCTAATTATTGTTTGAAATCTCAATTTTTGTTTTCAGTCAGCAGCGACTCGAGTGCCGTGTTTTTTGTTGTTGTTGTTGTTTTAACTGTTTTGCTGTTTTGTTGTTGTTGTTTTAACTGTTTTAACTGTTTTGAGTAGCCTATTGCCTCGGCTACTCCATATCACAGAGTTTTGCAGCGAAAAATAAAATAATAATACAGAACGGTACCCAAAAATTAACAATGCGGAAAAGGGAAAAAAAACACACATAATAGTACACTGAAACCAGTTCAAATAACATGTCAATACACAGTTTTCTTCACGCAGTTCACACAGTCCTAAACTCTTTTGATGGGTTTCTTTTTATTATTACGTTGTCTTGCCATGATTCGTATTCTCACAATCTGTCATTCCGATTTCTAGAGGTTGCCTTGTGGGGAAACCCAGGTTATGACAAGATCGCTTGCGAGGATTCTGCGCTTGGTTCATGTCGCTTACATGGCGTTCCATCTGGGCCAGCTTCGTGAAAACATATTTTACTCGTTAAACTAAGAAAGCTATTGATGGCGTTTGTGGCTGTTGCCTTGTTATGGGCTGCACAATGGGCTGCGGGAAAGCAGGCGTGTCCGTTGGGCTTTTTGTGTTACTCGACTGGTTAAGTAGTGACTCCAAGAGCACTATATCAGACTTGTCCTTCTGTAGATATGTTTTGAGTTGTCTGATTTCAGCTACCAACCTCTTGTATTCTGGGTGTTCATTGACAGCTGGTGCTACTGGTTAATGTTTGACAGTGGAGGATAAGGCACAGCTTACTGCGTCTGCCGGTGGGTATCTATCAGCAGGGCATGGTTCTGGCGTCTTTATTGTCTTGAGAGATTGCTTTTGACATAGATCTCGGTCTTGGATGCCAATGACCTGATTGCCCTGCCTCCAAGGCACAGTTTTACGATGGCGCGCGTGTTCAGGGATGAATCTTTCGAGTTCCTCTTCGTCCAGACTCCCATTTCGATTTTTTTTCCTGCGACTTGAACTAGCGAGGGGCTGGTTTGTGTGCTTTCTTGAATGGTTTCGCTGCTTCGTTACGAATAGCCTTGAGGCGCTTCAGACAACTGTGGTCTCCTTTTAGATGTTTTCCCGAAGAAAGTGCGCATGCTAGAGTGCAGTTGTGGTTTAGCTTCGAGCTACGAATTCCACTGGTACGGCACACGGGTGAGTCTGGTTGCACGCACACGTCGGTGCAGTGGCGAACTTCCCCACACGCTTGGCGGAATAGTACTGTGTTGTACAAAAAGGAATACGCTCTTTCTCACCTCTTCTATAGTAAACATACCTCGGCAGAAAGTCCCCAAAGAAAGTGAAGATGGTAATCTGTGAGTCTCCGGATGCTGGCTTTGACCGTCTCAGATGGAGTGTACTACTCTATACAATAAATAACGCTTTTTTTTGGTTCCTTCACCTGCGGTAACGTAGACGTTGAGCAGGTGTGGTCTTCCGTTGATAACCAAAGACGTGGCTCCTCTCACCGCCATAGCGATGCCTTCATGCTTTTGCTTCATAGGTAACTTTCACGAGGAGTTATTGGCAAAACACCATACCTGATGTCACAACGTCTGGCAAATGCACTTCACCCTGTTCTTATTGTTGTAGTTACTTCCGCCTCAGCGTTTGGCTGCGAGGTCACTACATATCCTAAGCACAAGTAACTCCAGATAAATTGAGCTGATTTATTACAAAATTCAAGTTGTTCTTTCCCCAACCTTGTTTGTTCTCTTGGGGACCAAATGTACCTCTGTCAGAAAGGTGCCAAGAATTCTTCGTTGCTGACACAATTTTTTCACCACAATAGCTGCGTTGGTGACCGTACACTATTCACAGCCTTTACTGTTTGCTACTGCAATTGCATCTGTCTTTTATTTGCCCCTCGAGCCGTTTGGCCGAAACACGGCAGGCGCACGTTGTTCACGTGGGTACAAAAACGCACGCAATCTAGCTACGGCACTGATGACGCCATTCTACGACTTTATCGCGTTTCATAAGCGTGACTTCATAGTGACGTCGAAGGACGATGTAGCCACATAGCATTGTCACTTGGTGAAAGAGGGGTGAAACCCGGAAGCAATGTAACATCCTTTGAAGTGCGTTAAAGAACCCCAGGTGGACAAAATTTCCGGAGCCCTCCACTACGGCGTCTCTCATAATCAAATGGTGATTTTGGGACGTTAAACCCCACAAATCAATCAATCAATCAACCCTGTGAAGCGCAGAAAGCTTTATGGGTGAGGAACAACGTATTCGACCGAGAATGAAAAGGTAAGATAATGCGATTTTCTGAGACTGTAGTTTCTTACGTCTCGCAACAAATCTGGACCCCGATTGTGCAATAGACCTTTTCTAAGCACTCTAGCGCCGCCAACACGCACGCAAATGCTTATGAGAAAAGTTGGTATACGCCACAGCAGCCACAGCGACGAGCGCGCCGGCCTCACGCTCTAACTTTACGTTTGCGCCGTGCCACGCTTCTCCTATCAAGTGAACAGGGTAAAATGTGTTTTATTACTGTGTGATTCACTGACAAACTTCAGTGTTTAGGCGCGATAACCTGTCTACAATTTACATTTCTCCCCCTGTTCAGCCAGCCTAGCGGCTCAGAAGCGTCAGTTAATCTTTATTATTCTAGTGTCAGTCCACCTTCAGCATAAATAAAAAGCAGTTCAACTTGGTTGCCTAAAAGGTGCAAGCACTCTCCATAAATTGACGGATGCATTAGGAATCAATGTCTTTTGACGCTGTTTACGAGTAACTTGAGCGGTTCTGGCATATTTGAAGAGTGCTTCAGAAATAATCGGTATTCTGTTAAAATAAATACATTCACATGACTATGCATGTGCACGTCGCTTGCACGATATGGACTTTTCTTGGCACTGTAACTACAGGCTGGAAGAAAACTTGCAAGAAAAAAAAAGAAGTACGTCCAGGAAAGGAATAAGCACACCGGAAACGCTCACTCAGGACTAAACGTTTGTCGCACGTGTTAACAAACATATATGTGAAAATTGGGGTGCGTCGCGCATGTCACAAAGAGGTACAAAAAGACTAACAACTGAGGTGTGTGTTCACAATTGATTAGTAAAGTCAAGTTTCTTGTGTTTTAGTGATAGCGAAATTCAATTGACTTACACAAGGTGCGGTGTTTTTGATAAGACAGATCAGGCATTTCTCGACATGCCAGTGTATTGCAAGCTGTAATCTGCAACAACACACGACTGATAATGAAGCAGGATGGCCGAACGAAGACCTAACCGAAACGTGGGAGGCGAAGCTCGCCATCGAGGACCTGGAAGACCAACACCAACTCGTCGCCAGGGCCAAGAGGGCGGTAGAAGCCAGAGGCTTCCTGAACTAAGGAGCCCTCCCACCTCAGGGTGACACCGGGCATTGCTCGGGGCACTGTTTCAAAATAAACGTTTACTTCTCTCTCTCTCTCGCTTGGTCTGGTTAGGGTGACTGAGCAAGATTACCAGGCCTTCAAAGTGTAATTGCATGACTAAAAATGTGAGGTGCGATGAGATGGCTTGATTCAATGAATTTTGATGCTCTCTCAGGCGCGTGTTTATGCATCAACCATTCTGACTGATGTATATATGTGAGCACAAAAGGAATTTTGTTATGAACTCTTGCAGAGCAATTAAAAGAACAAGTGACATGCCTCTCACATTACTTATCTCTGCCCACGTACTGCAGAACCCATGTGACATTTTGCGCTCTATGGAAGAAATGTTACTAAGCGCAAGGTGCCGAAAACAACCGGCCCGTCGTATCGCTTCCTAACTTCCTTTCAGACTCTGCAAAACGTACGCATAGAATAAATGCAATATTCGTGTTTTTTTTTCGCGAAAAGAAGGCCGTTCGAATTATTTTATGTTTGCAGTGGGAATGAGCTGTTCACAAGCCGATGCAATATGATATGGGCCGGACACCACCCTTTATTGCAGCTGCAAACTATTGCTCATATAATGTGCCTAAGTTTTTTTTTTTTCACTGAGCGTAAGTAGGACATTCCTATTCTTCATTGAACAATAATTGAATGCGTCGACGCGAAATCCAATGATGGTTTCACTCAATGCGGAATATACTGTTAGCAAACATGCTCCACAGATACACCTAGGCATCTTATAAGGAAACACAAATTATCAAAGCAAGGTATTTCGCACACGAATTCTAGTTCCCTGCCTTCATCTTTAAACACGTTTAGATTGTGTTTACTCTTGTTCATTTTTTATCAGCGCTGGATTTGTCCTTAACCCTTTCAGCCCTGGAATTTTTCTTTTGTTCGGATACACTTTTTGTGCGCGTTTTTCTTGGAGTTAGGACCTCAGAAGGCCACAAACAAAAAATTGCGCCACTGGTACTAGCTTTTTTTTTATTTTTAACGCGGCATCAAATTAGGTGATTAGGGCCCAGTGATCAGAAAAAAAAATGGCTTCTTTTTTCCTGCTAATCAATGGTGTGCACAAAATAACAACCAACGTCTTACTTTTCAGCCCAATACTCACTGAAACAGCTTCGGTACGCCGTCCCGAAAATGGCGCTTACCCGCCTCAACTTACGTGCCTCGGCTTCATGGAAAACCTCGGTCGCGCTTCTTCTTTGTGGCTGCTACCTCCACAAACGTGCCACAATATTGGTGTCATTTTCAGTGGGGATCATTGAATAATTATGCGCCCAAGAATGAGTATCATTGGTTACGTTTCCGAAATACCAGGGGAAATGTGCGGTGGTGTCAATTGACACCGCCAGGGCCGAAAAGGATAAAAATTTAAAAAAAACATTCCGTAGCTGCAACGCTTCCCCACACTCTTGTGTTAACGGCACAATCAAACCGGGATGGTATTAACAGCCATAACGCTTTATGAGCAGTTCATTGTTAAATAACTCTGAATTCAATGTTCTAGCTCACATGCCTCACGATGGCATGTTTTGACCACATGTATCGATACGCAACAACTCACATGCCGCTCATATTATATTCTATATTTTATGCACACTCGTCAATTGACACCTACACTGACTGCGTTATTCATTTCAAATTTCATGCTTAGATTAACATGCAGGTGCGTTTGGATCTTATTCAGCAAGTGGCGGCCTATTTTTTTTTTGTTTGTTTCGTCCTCGCAAGGCGCCAAGTAGCAGCGGGCGGAGGAGGGGCGAGCTTTCTCGGCGTACCAACTTTTTTCATAGTACCATGCGGGCCCGCGGGGCGTCGTGGGATTGCTTGAAAAAGATATATTTATTGCATCGCCAGGTCCGCAGCAGGCTTTCGCCTTGAAGGATTACAGAGTTTGATGTCGCCAATCTCTTCTATAAAGTGACGATGTCCACAAACAGTGGTGCTTTCTCTTTTCACCCAACATATTATTTTGACAGTTAGAAACGCTCATTGCTCAGTAATTTCTTGCAGACAGATCCAGGAAGACTCCCACCAAGTGTTATTGTTGAAAGCATTCAGCCAAGCTAATGAGGAGCAGGCCGAATCATCCCGGCACCATGCAAGCACTCGAGACGCTTTCAGCAACTCCGTATAATTTTCGCCGCGAATAAGAATACTCACATCATCCGCCTAAGTTGCAGTCGCAGAATAACAATTATGGGTCGTTTTAGTAGTGTCTGGAACTTTCCCAACTTTAAGAACATTCGGAAATAAAATGCGACCCGTTGGCGACGCACGACGCACAGTCAAAAAGTTAGCTGTCTCAGTGCAATCGTGGAGCCGGTTATGAGCTCTCGTATATTATCTACTAGAATTACAGCACCAACTTAGCCACTACATCATAAATAATCATCATTTTCCCAATAAATCCTAGAGTATGATGGAAGTCCATGAAGCTCGGATGAAATAATAAAGGAAGAGATCCGTAAATGGATAAGAATTTTTTCAAAAACCTTTATTAACCTTTCGAGGCTCCCCCGCGGAAGCCGTGTCCACAACGAGAACAGCAGCATAGCTCTTCCGCTTATTACGTTTCATTTAAAAATGGTCGAGCTCGATGTACGGATCCCTTCTTTCTATAAGTTTTGCGCAGCAGCGAAGTATCTTTTGTTCACCCCGTATACGCAGGGTAGTGCACACCGCAACGTAGCCGCACACACTCTTGTCTTGCTGCTACTTATTGATAACTATAGGTGTTTTGAGTCTCTAAACCACCAACTCGTTACGCATGCAATTCGCAGGCTGTGACGCCTGGTCTGGTTCTACTTTTCTGCCCCGAAACGCGTCATCTGTTAACGTGATCTGTATCCATCTTATTTTACGAAGTTTGAAGCACTGGGGTAGGTATGTGTTAAAATACTCGACTGCCTAGAAGAATACCTGGGTTCACTTTCAGCTCGAAGCATTTTGCGTTTGCTAATTACGCGTGATAACTGCGATGAACGTCACTGGCAGCAAAAAAAAAGCATGGTAGCGCACCACCAAAACTGTTAGTTGTTGTAGACTCGTAATAGCCTACTTTTTTAAGTACTATCGAGCAGTCGATGTGAAGTTACTCAAATATTAAAGCAATACTCCTTGGACTTTCAAAATATCTTAGTGCAGACCCCGTATGGATCAAAAAATACACCTCGGTCTTTCATCAGCCAAAAAAAGTAAAAAAAGAAACGCGCCTAAAAGTACAAGTGGGGAGTTGTTCATTATTTCGGACAGTCTGCAGTCCTCCGTGCGCACGGCAAATGACAATTCGGTTGCACAAGCTTGGCTTGTTGCGTTCCGCTGCCATCCGGTTGTAGTCAATGCTAGACCAGAGCTCGAAAGCTGAACCAAATTGGTTCATTTATTTATTCATTATACCTGCAATTTCTTCTTTTCATGAGTTTCTGCTGTATTTTTTTTCTCTCAAACCTGTGTTCCTTGAATCCCTATGTGACATTGTTATTGTCCCGCATTTTTGAATTTTTTTTTTGTGTATACGAAGATTAAACTGCTATCATTTACAATGATTACGTATACCAATTACCACAATTACGTATACCAATTACGGAGGTGCGAGCCCAGTGAAGGGCGTTTGACAATTTCCTGAAATCTCTATTGTATTACACTGCATTGTATTTAAATTGGTTGCACTGTGTCTGGCGGCAGTTTATTGAATTCGGCTCAGCTGTGCGACATCGTGCATCCTGGCACAACGTAGAAAATACAAATGTCGCTTTTTGTTTCTGCGGGTCTCCAGATTAATTAACTTTCTTCTTTTGCTGGGAAAAATATGCAACAATATTTGACATTTCTTTCCAAAATATGATAACAAATGGTTGCATGCAAAGCATCACATCGGTGTACTGATCATAAATGTGCTTCTAACGAGAGTTTGCTACATTGTTCTTTCTACGGTGACACAGCCCATCTTTATTTACTCTATCATTATACGTAAGTGAAAAAATCACTGACACCGAAAGCAGGTACACATACAGACTTCTGTGTCCGTGAATTCACGCTACAATTTTTTATCTTAATTGGTATCTTAACAATTCTCCCAGCAATACACGCTTCTGAACTTTATTTACTCGTGTTGTGTTCTTTACTGTGGCGAAATATTTCTTTATTTTGGGTGACAATCGTAGCATGATATTTCTAATCCACACTGCACTACAATCCTAAATTCTTGCTCACTTAATAGAAAATAAACCATTGTTTATATAACCTCGGATACCATAATTGCTGCAGCAAGTAGGCACGCGCGGATTCGTCAAACAGGCTTCCAGCAACTGACTGCGTGCTCAGTAGTATTACCTCGATCACTTAAAAGAGGCTACGGCAGCCCCATTTTGATGCGGGGTAGAGAGCGAGACAAAATGCAGACAACAGCCGCGCACTTTAACTTAGGAGCAAGTTACAAAACGCGTGTTGAAGTTATTACGGATTCGTGCACTATACAGCATGCCTTGTTATCATACCGTTTTGTTTTGGCGTGTCTAAAGTCAGAATTTATTGTCTTAATATTACGAACACGTAACCTTATAGTGGTCAGGAGCAACATCTCAATCATGAAATTTGTGCATCCGTGATAAACAAATCACAAATAGTTTGCTGCTGATCAACGTGCTCATTTTCTCAGGCCGGATGCAGTTCTTTCATTTTATGCATTGTGGTTCTGTGCATCACAAAAATAAATAAGAGTAAGTGGCTGTGCTTTCCTGAGCATGGCCACGAAGCAGAAAAATTGCCAATGCATCACCACAATTTTGGATTTTCGTCAACCCTCCCGAGAATGTCGGCACCTTGGAAGCTGCAGGGCCAGGCGAAGCTTTTCGCTATTCAACAGCTATAGCGCCGCAGCTACGAAAACAATGGCCGGCACAGTCAGTCGTCGTACGCCACCTTCTTGATAAAGTCTTAAGCTCCACTTTTCAGCATGACTTACAGTGTGACGATGATCAAGTGTCAAAGGCGCACACGCGGCTTCGTCTGCAATATTGTTGAGGTGGCATGTAGTACAACTGTCTACAAACGCGTCCGCTCTTGTGTCACCTCTCATCTAAGCAAACCAGACTCGCATATGCCCACAGCATGCACCTCTCCCAGCACCTCAACCGATTCTCACGGTAATTTATAGAGGTATTCAACGATAGCAACGATCATAGTGGCAGTATAGGCAGGGCGGAGCAAGACACCGAGCTGCCGGCGCGACCCAGCTGACAGTGACTCGCTTCTGAGCTTAACTTTCTTCCTCACTGCTGCGTTATTTTTTGGGATGAACGGTTCTTCATTACCAAAAACAATAGCAATATACTAAGCTTACCCTTTTTTCTAAATAGTATGGGGTTTTTATGCCACCACCACACAAAAAGTGCGAGCGTAATGTTAGAAGCCGAATATCACAACGTTCATCTTAAAGATAAATTTACGCAGTCACGTCACAAAGAAGCATCAAATGCTTCTGAGAACAAAAGACGCCAAACGTGCCGCGCATGTTCAATGATGAGGGGGCTGTACATGTGACCATGAACACGCAGCGAAGCGCTTGCTTACTATTTTTGCCCAGCAAGTAAACGACGCATTTGTTATTACTTGTATTCCTCTTAGAAAGCACCATTCTTTCTGCGTACTTCCCGGCAGCACTGTTGTTATCATAGCGAATTGCGAATATAACGCCTGCACGACTTATGGGACACGTTTTTCGCAAGGCTTTGCGGCTATGTCCTACGCGTGCCTGGCATTCACGCAAGGACTCAGCGCGACAAACATGAAAGGAAACGAACAGAAGATGGGCGCGAGTTCGGTTGTGCCTGGTGGTACGCTGTGCTTAACCAAAAAAACAAGCTGTCGTGAAAATATGTCCGTGGCGGAAGAGCGTAGGTGGACAAATGAGCTCGAATATGTCGACGTACCACGCCAGACTAGAGCACCACACGTGACCCGCATATGGAGATTACGAGCCGCACTGCACGCGAGTTCTGTGCGAGAACTCCTGCAAAGTAAAGATGCTGGGTTGCTCGGCAACATCTTAGCCGCCAGCTGCACTTGATTGAGAAACTTCTGGAGCATGGTGATCCAACTTTTCATTTCAAGAGGAGCTAAAATGTTTGGCGAAAACAGACAAAGACGAATGGACCCTTAATGTCTGTTACTGTGCCTGATTCTCCTCCATCTTGTGTCCCTATTATCTCATTAGTGTCATGTAATATGTCTCTTTTGCATGTGTGATCCTTCATTGGCGATTATCTGCTCTTCAACCTAGAAGTAACGCACCTACAAGCTCAATGTTTCACGCTTCAACATGATGACTATCTTGTCGTAAATAAGAATGACAGTGTAAGTAATATAATATACGAAGACTAGTCACATTTTATTATACGTTTATTTTGTTTGTCATGGTTCCAAGGTAACAGTGAAGTAGTGGTAAATAACCATTATATGTAAGATTGGTGTTCCGTCAATAGTCACTTCTAAGAGGTCACTTCTAATTCAGGCTATAGCGTCATCGTACGCTTATATATAAAATAAAACCAAATAACTCTGAAAAGTCTAATACGTGGTCTAGCTTAGATACTTCGAGCAAGGTTTAGGCGCATGCTATATAGGAAGACTCTCAGGCTTTATGCCTGAGACTTTATGACTTCATGTCTGAGACTCTCAGGCTTTATGCGACACTATTGATTTTTCTCTGCAATCCTACCAGAGTTTCTCCAATGTCTCCATGGATACGCGCATGCAGGAATCAAAGCTAAGGTTAATACACCTCATCAGGAAGTCCCGGATAAGAGCCCAGATCAAAGTTCAAGTGGCATCAGCAGGAGGGTAGGGGAGGGTGTGTACATGTTGGTGTCTTTTGAAGCATGAGTAAGTGAGGAGAAGACAGAAGATAAAAATCGCTTTCCAACTACAATAACAATGCAAACGTTATTTTATCGAAAGAAAACCTGGTACATTGACATTAGGCTAACGTTGTGTCATGTCTGCCTAATGTTCTCAACACTGAACAGCACTCAGCCAACAATAACCAATACTACAAACTAAAGTTCGTGCTTGGCAATATTGGCTGGTTCCATATAGCGGTGAGCCAGTTCTGATGAGTGAGTGCAAATTTTCGATAGTTGTGGATGACCGGTGGATAATAATGGCTAGCGGTGCATAGTTTTGATTGTCAGCATCACATTACTAGAGCTTAGTAATGTTGACTACGCTTGACTGCCTCTGGCTAACACAGGTAAAATGCTGGCTTGCGTAGAAATTGCACTTCATGATTGTGGGTCATGATAGCTAAGGTTTAAGAAGGGTTGGCTAACTGCCGGCCCCTTTTTGCTGTTTCATGCTAACTTTGGCTATTGGAGGCTTAAGCAGGCCAGCACTACTGCCTAATGATGGCTAACCTACTGCTAAAATTAGCTAGTTATGGCTAGCGATTTCCCTAACGCCCGTCAGGGATGGCTACCTGTTCAATATATATCACAATTAGTAAAGTCCATAGAATAAAGTTAGGTAAAGCGAATGCTATGTTTGGCTAATGAAAATTCTCTTTTCATGGGGCCGCTTCCCTACCGGCTGGACTATCCTACACCTGAATCACAGGCTGCGTGAACACCGCTATCTCCACTTCACACGCACTGGTGTAACCTTGCCTCAGAACTGCTGGGGCTGCTCCTATTATTTCGGGGCTGCTCCTAAATTTCGAAGTGAAAACGTGAAGCTTTTGAGAAGCAAAAAAAAAACAGGACAAAGCGTCATGTCTGAGTAATCGTACAGTTATCCTAAGATAACTAGTTTGTTTTCTTGGTGCGAGGTGCACATGACGTTCATATCAGAGCTGCGCAGTGTAGGGATACAAGAGTATTGCGACAGTTTTTAAAGATATTTTCGAACATCTGTTGTGCTGTATTGAGATTCATTTGAAAAATTGTAAAACTGTTGATTGATTGATTGATTGATTGATTGATTGATTGATTGATTGATTGATTGATTGATTGATTGATTGATTGATTGATTGATTGATATGTGGGGTTTAACGTCCCAAAACCACTATATGATTATGAGAGACGCCGTAGTGGAAGGCACCGGAAATTTAGACCACCTGGGGCTCTTTGATGTGCACCCAAATCTGAGCACACGGGCCTACAACATTTCCGCCTCCATCGGAAATGCAGCCGCCGCAGCCGAGATTCGAACCCGCGTCCTGCGGGTCAGCAGCCGAGTACCTTAGCCACTAGACCACCACGGCGGGGCCTTGTAAAACTGTTTTTCCTGTTAAATTATAGGTTGCGAAAATTTCACTACAAAAAGTAACTGGTTACTATTACATTTATGGTCTCCAAAGGGCAGCCGAATACTACTACTCCATAGTAATCATTTACTTCTGGCATCAGTTTTTACACAACACTTTTTTTAAAAATGAAATATTCAAGCGCAAATGACAGCACCTACACCGAAGAGAGCAGGACACATGGTGCTCTAATTCCAATTGCTTTATTGACAGGAAAAAGCACGCGCCCAGCCATAATCACAGTCATCCGCCTCGATAGAACAGTAGCTAGAGTGCTCCACGGCTGACCTTAAGGTACCGGGTTCGATCCCAGCCGTGGGGGTCGCAATCGGGTGGGATACGAAGTGGTAGAGGTCCATGTACTGTGCCATGTCAGTGCACATTAAGGAACACCAGATGGTCAAAACAACCAAAGCCGTCAACTACAGCGTCTCTCATAATCATGGCGTGGTTTTACAATGTGAAACACTAGATATAAATATTTCGGAATCACACTGGTCCATAGTGGTCAGCCAGCCATTTCAGCTACCGTTCTTAGCAGTAATATGGAACGACCGACGCCGCAATGATGACCATCATGGTCGTACTGCATGTTATAGGCCATCGTCTTATAATTCAGGCTGGAACATAAGTTCGTAGCTAACGAGAGCAAGCTGCTGCCCACACCAACAGCGTTTACAGCCACAAGCTCCACCACTCAAACGAAGTGTGGTTTTATGGGTACTTATACATAAGATGAAGGACTCACTCCACTATGTAGGGTTTCACGTCCCAAAACCACCATATGATTATGAGAGACGCCGTAGTGGAGGGCTCTGAAAATTTCGACCACCTGGGGTCCTTTACCGTGCACCCAAATCTGAGCACACGGACCTACAACATTTCCGCCTCCATCGGAAATGCAGCCGCCGCAGCCGAGATTCAAACCCGCGACCTGCGGGTCAGCAGCCGAGTACCTTAACCACTAGACCACCACGGCGGCGCATTATCGAATCGTTAAAACTTACATCATCCTGCGGCATCGATGGTATAAATGCTAAGGTGCTCAAAAACACCAAAGAAATCACCAGTGTCATTCTTTCCTATATTTTTCAGCAATCACTCTCATCCGGCATCGTTCCTCACGACTGGAAAGTGGGTAAGATCGTTCCGGTTCCTAAGCCTGGTTCATCTAGTTACCGGCCAATTTCCTTAACCAGCGTCTGTTCAAAAATAATGGAACATATAATTCATTCACAAATCGCTAACTTCCTTACCTCAGTTAAATTTTTTCACCCTAACCAACATGGATTCCAAAGGGGACTCTCATGCGATACTCAACTTGCACTATTCCTCCATGACTTAAGCGCTAGTGTAGACCTTAACATACCAGTTGACGCCCTTTTTATTGACTTTGAGAAAGCCTTTGACAAAGTTCCCCACAACCGCCTACTACTAAAACTCTCCCAATTAAGCCTTAACCAACTTGTCTACAATTGGATTCAGGACTTCCTCACTAACCGTCAGCAATTTGTTGAAGCTAACGATACGCCCTCTTCCCTTTCCAACGTAATCTCCGGTGTGCCACAAGGTACAGTTCTAGGACCCCTCCTCTTCTTAATTTACATCAATGATTTACCCGATAACATTTCATCTAACATCCGCCTCTTTGCCGACGACTGTGTAATCTACCGACCTATTACTAACGTTTCAGATACAATTACTCTCCAGCAGGACCTACTAAAGCTGGACGAGTGGTGTCGCAAATGACTCATGGTATTAAATACTAATAAAACTGCACTTATTTCATTTCACAGACGCCAAAACTTACCCACCACTAACTATAATATTAATGGCTCCATAGTTTCTTCCCTAAGTTCCATTAAATATCTCGGTGTTAACATTTCACAGAATCTAAACTGGTCTTTTCACGTAAGTAAAATAGTTAACAATGCTAACAGAGCTCTCGGTTACCTTCGTCGTAACTTGCATCTTGCCCCTCCATCAGTCAAATTACTAGCCTACAAAACACTAATTCGCCCAAAACTAGAGTACGCATCCGCCATTTGGGACCCATTCCAAATTAACCTAAGTAAGTCCATCGAACTAATTCAAAACCGAGCAGTTAGATTCATCTACTCAGATTACTCGTATCATACCAGTGTTACCACCCTTAAAAGAATAGCAGATCTACCTAACCTTGACCTACGCCGTAAGGTTTCCAGACTATCCTTGTATCACAAAATGTATCATACGTTTCATTACAACTGTCCCATTCAATCAGCTCATCGTACTTCAGCCCGCACAAGCCACCACAAGGCCGTGTACCCACCTCCTGCATGTACCACAGCCCACCATCACTCCTTCTTCGCTCAAGCAGCCAGGGACTGGAACGATCTTCCCCCAAGTGTCATCCATCATAGCAACACGGATAGATTTAAAAATGCCATAGAATCATTGTTTTATTAACCCTATATTGTTTGCCCACACCCTCATGTAAAGCCCCCTGTTGGGTGGCCTTTGAGGTATATTAAATAAATAAATAAATAAGATGAAGGAGTATGCGCTATTTTAACGCACACTGGGCTTAATGCGATCAGTTTCCTCGTGTTATAAAAACAAGACAGACATATTAACACCCATTGGCTAAATGTCTCAGTGCCATGGCTTTGATTATTTCAGTGGCGTATTAGTCAAAGCTGCCGCCTTTGATGCCCCCAAGATTTAGTTTCGATGAGCAGTTCCTGCAATGCGCGGTGAAAGTTGGGATAATTTATTAGCCTCACATCATATTGTCATATTGTGCTCTTTGTAATGCTCATTAACCCTACCTATTTGTTTGACAATTTTTACCACGAATGAGGAAAGTGTTGTTCAGCAAACGACGGACTCATTGCATTGAACACACCCAGAAAAACTTCCCCAATCTAAAGCGCAAGGAAAGAGAAGAGGTCAGACTGGCAGCTGAAGAAAGATGCAAACAGCATTCTTTTCTCTCGCATGAATACAGTATCTTCGAAACGAACGCAGAGTTCCATAGCGTGCATCTAATCTGCGCTCTTCCAATTGAGGAGTGCACGTGTGAATACAACATTAATGTAGGGTACATTAGGAAAATTCGACAACCAGCCACTTCCTGAACTGCAGTGGCAACGCCAACAGAAGCCTTGAAAGTTTATCTTGTGGCTCTCATTCCGAAGGAAAGTGGCGAAATTAGACGTAATGTGTTATGACCCCGGAATCATGCCATCCCCCCCTCGCAATCTCTTGTCTGGTTAGCCATTACGCCTCTATGAAGCAGCCGCCATGTTCTAATCAGTCATAAGTACCTGGTGTGGTGAGGCGTGCGCGTAGGTCTTCATTTGAAAGCTTTGGTTTCCAATGGGGTAGGGGGGGGTGCATGTTTTAATAATACATACGCACATTGTTTTCTCCCAACGCCTTCCCACTGACGCAGCAACTGTCAGAACACAGCGCCAAGACTAGGTACGAGGTAAAAGGGGCCGCCATAATACTTCCTCCTTGCTCGCACGCCTGTGGTGGCTAGTGAAATACAAGTATAGAATATGCATGATTATTTCACTTTCATCTAACTTAATGCAGTCAACTCTGGCTATCCAAAAAATTGCCGTTCTCGAGAAAAAAACGTATATGACACGTGAAAAGCCCCACGCTAACCTTACACTGCCACAACTGTTTCCCCAGTCGACACAAAACGCACCAGCACCACGCATATGCCTGCTAAAGCGAAATCGATATGGCGAGGTGCCGGTGTGCCGGTTCCACACCGTGCGCAAGTAATAAATCTGGAGCAGCTTTACGAATATTTACAATGTCAACCATCATATACGAACAATAATAATAAATTGCAGCTCATTACGTGCCGCGCATTGATGTCTTACAGAAAAGGATTAGTTGTCAAAATCTTTTAATTGATTGCCACGTGGGGCTCCAAGTGCAAGAAAAATATCGATTGTACAGTATACTCGTAGAATTGGTACTATGACATTAGGCACCGGTCATCAACGTAACCGAGCCGGAATGATGACAACTTAATTCGCACCAAATTACCAACGGACTCAAGAGCGTGCTGGGTTTCAAACAAAAAGGCATCAATATTTCAAACTCAAAGGAGTCAATCGCTAAGGATCACGTCGCTTAATAGACAGGCTAGGCTAGTTTATGTGTCTGTTATTTTAGTTAACACCAGAGAGCATGAGTTGGACTCACGATCATCATATTAGGTTGGTTCATACAATGTCGCCTCTGCTTTTCCCACAACAATGTCTTGGCAACTGAGCAGCACTTCATGAGTTTGCATCAGGAAATGCATTAGGGTGCTCCACGGGGCTCTTGAAGCGCATTTCAGGTGAGTTATCTTTTTTACCCTTCCGCTCTCCACTGCAGTGGTGGGTGTTCTAGTTCATGTTCTATCGCAATGAAAAGAAACGTGAACTATGAAGCACCAACGTTTTTTCCTATTTAGCATTTCATTTCGAGCCTGGACGACCATAAAAGGCCACTAGTAATTCATGATATAATAAGGGACAACTCTAGAGTCTGCGTATTCCCATCAAGGTTAAAGCGTGATGAAAACAGCAATCAGTGTTGCCCCCGTTTCGTTCTCTCCGCTGTTTATATCATAGATTCATTTAGCTATGAGAATGACCTTGCTGTGGACAAATATATCCGAAACCTTAAGAATTATGAGTTGCCTAACTGATGCATAAACGCTCGATTCGTAACCTGCTTTCGTGTACGCAATCCAGGCCAGCATTTCATGCTCGCGTGATTTTTATTCGCATTTTGCGGCAGGAGGAACCAAACTGAGGTCATCTATCGGTTGCCAGAAATGCGTACTAAGAGTTTCGGCTACCCGAAAGAGCTATGAGAGAAACGCGAAAGCATGTAATTTTTTCCCAGACCTGAAGAACAGCGAAAGACGAAGCACTTGGAACACAGTTTGATAAAGTAGAGCAGCACTTACCGCTCAGCAACACCAGCTTCGATGGACACGGAAGACTATTCCCGTGTCTCCAGCCTACCGGGGGCACTTTATTCGGGTCATGTATACTACCATAAAATTCTGAGCAAATAACCTGCCTCCCCTTTTACATTGAAAGAAAATAAGACAAATTTTAGAGGAGAG
The DNA here is from genome assembly GCA_013436015.1 of Rhipicephalus annulatus. Classification (NCBI taxonomy): domain Eukaryota; kingdom Metazoa; phylum Arthropoda; class Arachnida; order Ixodida; family Ixodidae; genus Rhipicephalus; species Rhipicephalus annulatus. The sequence continues at coordinate 62,825 of WOVY01011095.1, read as the reverse complement.
GCCATTGCGTGATCACAGATCAAAGTTCAAGGTGGCGTATGGGAAGAGCTGCTAACAATAAAGAATGCGCACTCATGCTCATAATAAAAATTCTTTCTTGAATATTCACTCAATAAATGTTTCTATTCGCCTTCGAAAGGCGAAGAAAAACTGTACTCCGTCAAAACTCGCTCGATCTGGCTGCACGACGTGACAGCTACGCGTAAGCCGCCCATAAATTTGCAATAGAGGTGCATGAGCTTAGCGAGTAGACATGGCACGCGGGATAGCAGTCCGAGCATCACAAATCGCTCAAGCAAGGTTTCAACAATTTGTTTCCTTTTATTACTTAGCTAACGTACTGACACACTAACCCACCAGTCTACAAAGTTCTCCGAGGTAGGGTTCAACTAAGTTTATGTGCGATTGACAATTTGTCCGACTTGAAGCATTCTTTGCTTCTATTTTACCCACCTAATCTTGATTTCCGTATGAATAGACGTTAGTAAGTCATGGATAGCCCACTGTATTTTTTCATAAATGTGAAAAAACAGACGCTAGCATTGGCCGGCAGTTGTTTTGACAATTAAAAATTCTCCAATGAGCTCCAACTATACAAGAGCATATTCAATGTTAAAGGCGTATTTTCAAAGCCGAGTATCATCATTAAAATAAAACGCAGCTTCACGAGCGGCAGTGACCTCATAATGTATGCTTGCGATTGATAGGGCAAGCATTAAGCCATTAATCCGAGAAAAAATAGGTGATCTCTATTCAAGTACTCGTAATTATGTGTTTGTGCTTTCACCTTCAAGATATCTAAGCTACACTTAGTGTGTTCACAACTTATCTTGTTAGGATAGCATTGTATCTAAATTTTCGAAGCGCTGAAAATAATAATAATAATTATTATTATTATATAATATTATTATTATTATTATTATTATTATTATTATTATTATTATTATTATTATTATTATTATTATTATTATTATTATTATTATTATTATTATTATTATTATTATTATTATTATTATTAGTATTATTATTATTATTATTATTATTATTATTATTAGGTCCCTGGATCTTCATCTTGAGGGAAACTGGGAAGAGAAACTTGGAAGTAGCCTTACTAGATCCTGCCCCGAAAAATACACTTGGTTGAGCTTTAAGTAGTGCACATCAATGGCCTTATTTTCAAGGTAAGTGAACAAGAGTGAGAAAGAATTAAAAGATGGAGCAACATTTGTGGGCAACAACGCAACGCAATTTTATCAGAAATAACATTACTAAAAAGGCATTGCAACAAGCCATGAAGTGAAACTAAAAGCGTAATTCCGGAGAACTTGTGGTACGAAATGTAAACTCGTATAAAGCAAACTTTTTTTCCAGATAAACAAAGTCTGCAAAAGACACTTCGAATTTTAAGAGAACTAAACTCGGAAAACAAGGAGCCGTAGTCATGCATAATATATTATAGTGGACGAAGGAAAGTTCTCATTATTATATAATGAACGAAACGCATTCTTCTAAAGTAATCCAGATTACCGATCACTGCGGCTACCTTACTTTTCCTTCAGTTAACTTTTTTTAATATTTTGCTTTCCTTTTTGCTTCCGTAGCCTTAAACCACCTTATCCTCCCTGCGTTTTCGTCTGAACGTATTCCCCAAAAGATAACGGTAGCCTCTACACAAATCCCTCCCCGCGACTTATGGCAATATTATTGTGCGATAAAAGCACTTCATTCTACATAGTATACGTAAGTAAAATCTGCGCTTGCAGCTGGCACGCATTCGGGCACTGAGAAAGGGAAAATTATTGTACACATAACTTGTACATCACAAACGAAACATTGGGAACAAGTAAAGACAGTGTATTGCCAGGCTGAGGAAAAACATGCAGGGTAGCTCACAAGAAAGCTTGAGAAGATTTATTGAAGTCTATGCGCTCTCCAAACAACGTCCTAGGTGACGCCTATTGCTAAGTACTGTGGTATATAGAGCTTCTGAATGTGCGCTACTTGTGTTTAGCGTTTCGCAGTTCATCAAGACAGGAAACCGTTATTTTGTACCTGCTTTGTTGTTTCTCGCAAAGCTGATTGGCTACACGCTATCAGTACGCATTTCTGGAAACTGATAAATTACCTCTATTGCATTTTATATTTAGTACCAAGTAGACTTGCTACCCTAACTTCCGGAAGTTTGATACCACAGTGTCATATTTAGGGCTGGGCCGTCTCTTTAGCAGTTGGAAGTTTTTTTTTTTTTTAGCTCGATCATGCGTCTACAGTTGAGCTATAGATGCGACTCAGTCGCTACAATAACTCAACTTGAACGCACGAAGTATGTTCGAAGTACGTATACGTACTTCGAACATGCGTATACGTACTTCGAACATGCGTATACGATACTGCGTATCGTACGTATACGTACTTCGAACGCACGAACGCACGAAGTACGTATACGCGCCAAGTAGAAACAACTCGTAAGTCAGCGGAACGGGAGCATGAACCTGGTGATTAGGCATGAGACACTGCAGATAGAGCAGCTCCACCATTCGATGAAAAGCGAAACCCTGACATCACGGGCATTTCAAGGTCAAACGTGCCACAATCGCTAAAGAGATGAAGTAGATAGGTGAGCATAATATCCACGTGAAGGCTGAGAGGGGGGGGGGAGGGGAGTGATGCAACACACCTGGCCACGTTTCTTATTCCGAAGTTCGCAGGGTGCTGAGTTCAAATTCCTGTTAAACCTTCAAGGCCAACTAAAATATTTGTCACAAAAATAAGCTCGTAAAGGACGCTAAAACTAACTGTTCTAATTCCTGTTCCACTGATGCCCCACACGACTACTTTGTAAATCTAAAAGCTAGATATCCGCATAATGTTGCCGGTACAATTTTGTAGGCAGTTTTTTTTTTTGTGGTGGCATCTTTAAGACTATTAGAAAGTTAACCAAATATTATTAACAACAATATCTCTGATTTTACGTGCCAAACCGCGTTATGATTACAAGACATGTTGAAATAGAGGGCTCCGGAAATTTGAATATCTGGTGTACTCGAGCATCACGCAGTACGCAGGCTTCCAGCAATCTCTATTTCTCTAAAATGCAGCTCAGTTGCCCAACGCTGTAAACACTGTACGACCCAAGCGGAGAAAATCAAACCGAAGGTGTCAACTAAAAGAGCAGTGACATCAACTTTACGCATACTGCATTTTTTTTTCGCGTCAGCGCATAGTTGTGAATCACTTAGAAACGATTCGGTACTGATAATCCAACAGAAACATCAATTGACAAATCGGGGAATTTTTAAGCTTTGCCTTTAAAAGTTCAACGCGATAGCGGTATTAGGCCTTTAGTATGTTCTTCAAGCACTAAGTGCATACTTTTTATTGCATGGTGGATGGCCTACTCCAGAAGTTCCGATTGCGGATTACTACAACGCAATGAATAAATTTGCAAACAGCTTATGTCGGTCACGTTTTCGCATATGGCTGTTCTCTGTGTAATAGGTAGCATGCTTTAAACCACGAGCAGTAATGCGCGTGAAATAACTTCGAACTTACTATGCACGTCTACGTGGTCCTAATTACGCACCGCAACTTGAATGCCTCATTGTAAGAGTGACCGCTTTTAAACACCGAGGTAGTTATGATAACCACCTACTCTGACGACCGTACGCTTGTACCACGCAATTTTACTCCGATATTAAACGTTGTACTGTTAATCCTGTATACAGGACACGCGAGTTTGTACAGAATGACAGTGATATTCACTGCTTTTGCAAGCTGGCAAGATTCTTTTCCTTTTGTTTTGTAGTGTTGATATTTTTTACTTGTCTAGTTTTATTTATGAACCTCCGGCCATGCAGGGGCTCTGTATCCTCCTAGCAGTATACGCGCCAAACACCAACGAGGGTCCGGGCACTGCGAGTTCTATGCAGTATGCCACGTTCTCAATCGTCGGTATCGGCACGCCGTGTATATTATCCATACTGCTGCGCACGTGAGCTAAACCTTGCTAAAATCAAGGAGGTTACGCTAAGCAATTTTAACGTGGCAACCTTTTCTGGTCAGATAGTGTTTGAAGTGCGTCCTTCTTCCACTAGCATTTTTGAAGCATCAAATTAAAGGCAAATTTTTTTGGAGATTAGGCCACTGATACTCGTCTCTGTAGGTTATTTCAAGAGAAACAAATATTTTTCCTTTGCGATTAACGTGCGCAGGTTTCCTCCTCAATTCAGAAGGGTGCGCGCGTGCCGCTCCTCCAGTCCGGTCATGGACGTGGCTATTTACTACTACTACTACTACTACTACTACTACTACTACTACTACTACTACTACTACTACTACATACATACATAGCGGAGGCACAATCCACCGCTTAAGGAGCTTCGTCCCTAAAAACCATTGCACCCTTATAATCTCGAAATACTGTTCGGGGGTTGCTCATGGCAGCAGAAGCTTGGAAAGCAAGTCGCAGTGGCCCACGCAACGTGTAAACACAAATCACACTGCACAAACCTAACCACAAAACGGCAGCCACACTTGCTCATGCGCTGACAACATTGCCACAGTTTGGCCGCTTAAGAACTTAAAAGCCATATAATGTCACAATCTCGTCGTGCACGTCGCCATGGCACTTTACAAAATCAATGGCCCATATCCGGGGATGGGTATGTGCCACTGGTATGCGGGTATATGCTACAGGTGATAGACATTTTATATCGACCCAGGAACGGCGAGGAGACCACACATAAGAGATTTTAACGCTTGAGCGTAAAGAAAAAGCTTACGTAGGCAACGTTGAACGGGCGAACGGAAAGATTGACTGTCAGGGTCCCAGCAGGATTCGAAGGCTAGCAATTTGCTTGGCCATCAAATATTCTACCACAGAGCCATGTCATGTCTCGGAAATACTTTGCAGATAGACCCTTATACTCGTGAAACGTTCATTTTGGTTGCAGTACTGGCTATCAAATTTTATAAACATTACATATGCACTGCTACGTTACAGCCCTGACGTCTGGTTAACATCAATTGTAGTTGGGCACCATCCGCAGAGGTTCATTTGTGCAACGGTGTTGAGGGCCGCCGTCCTCACGAGTACCAGTGCTTAATATCAGCGTATCATTTGTTGTGTAGTTAAAACCCATTTTTCTGTTGGATTCGTTACGCAACTGCAAACAACTGCTAATATAAATCATGTCCGGCTGTTGAACGTATGCGCGTGCGTGGGTTTGTGCATATATTGATCGCCACTTCATAACATCTCACGCAATGAAAAAAATTAAACACATTCACCATGCACCTACACTCTTCGCATAACGTCGATTCCCAATGTCCATGGGATCTGCCGAATTTTTCTTCTTCTCCACCTCGGCGGAACAACGGTTATGGTCCTCGGCTGCTGACCCAAAGACCACGAATTCGATTCCGGTCGTGTATGTCGCATTTTGAAGGAGACGGAATGCTAGAGGCTCATGCGTTCTGTGATGTCAGTGAATGTTAGGGAGCACCAGTTGGGTGAAATTTACGGAGCTTTCCACTATGCCGCCTCTCCTTGTCGTGTCGCAGTTTTTTAAGTAAAAGCACGGATATCATTGATATAATTGTATTTTCTCTGATGTTAAACGGCACGTGAACTCCACATATAGTTCGAGGCTTCTCATCATGCTTAAAAGTTGAGCCGCAGTGAGGATGGTGTTAGTGTTTTTGCTGTCCCTCGTTGCTTCTTAGAAGTTCTAAAGGAAAAAAAAAGTGACAGCCTATCGACGGGGTGAATGATGGAGAGAGGAGTGAAGCTGGGCCCGTATGCCGCTGCCACGTGCCGCTTCGGCCGCCCGTTCTCGTACGCCGGGATCTCATCAGCGCCACCACGCAGCTTCACGGCATGCTTGGGCTTCACACGCTCACACATCAGGGTTCCGTCTTCGAGCGCGAGCCGCAGCCGCCTTGCGCGCACGCTGCTCTGCAGCCTTGTCCATCTGCCGACCTTCTGCGCGCGCCAAAACGGCTCTTACTTTACTACGCCGCGCCCCCTAGCGTACGATGTCGCTGACGAGCAAGCAATCACCAACGACTTTGTGTGACGTCATTCCTATTTTCTCGTGTGCTCGCACATCGGGGTTTCATCGTCGAGCGTGAGCTGCCGCCGCCTTGTGCGTATCTCACTTTTTATCGACAAACCGTGAATCACCCGCTGGCCGCCTCAGTCTGTCTGTCTGTCTGTCTGTCTGTCTGTCTGGCTGGCTGTCTGATTGACGCCCGGACGGATGAATGGACGCATTGACAAACGCAGAGAGGACGGACGGATGGATGGACGGATGGATGGACGGACGTATGGACGGATACACGCATGAGAGGAGGGACGGACGGAGGGGCGCAAAGACGGATGCATAAATGGATGGACGTGCGGACGGGCGCATGAATGAATGCATGGAAGCATGGACGGACGGATGGACGCATCGACGCACGAGAGTACGGACGGATGCATGGACGGACGCACGAATGTACGGACGCATGGTTGGACGGATGCACGCTTCGCCCCACTCATCATCATTCACTCCATGAATATGCTGTGATTTTTATTATCATACTACAGCTAACGTCCTCTTGTATTGTACCCTTTGCAATTTTCAGCGTATATACATTCTGTTACATGTGCAAGTGCCGCCCTCTACGGCTGGTTCAAGAACTAACAAGAGGTGGCTACATACGATTACGACGGGACGCTCAGCCCACGCATTAAGGAGCCTCACTCCGAAAACCTTAATTGTGCTCCTTTTTGACACAGGAGACATAATTAAGCCATTCCTCGGGATTCATTACGATTCGGTCACGAGAGAGAACTGACAAATTAGCTGTTGTTTACCGTCGAATACCGGTGGGTAAATGTCGAAGCGCCGTTTCCACCTCGAATTCCTCAAGGAACCCGTGTCGTGAGATAAACAACAATGAGGTAGTCCAATTACAAAAACCAAGAACTGCCAAAGAACGGAGCATTACTATGTCGAACTGGCGCTCGAAGTGAGTGCAGTGCCACTTCTGTTGGCTAAAGTGTTTTGGGAGAAAGCACAATTTTAGTGCGAGACACTTATTTATAGCTCAGGCGTTCAACTCTTGCCTTCCACCAGTCACAAAGGTACCTATTTCTTTCGGTGGAAGACATGTACAAGCTAAGAACCACGTTTAAGTTTGTAAATTTGTGCAAGACTGCTGTCTTTGAATGGTCATTTTTTGTGAGCTTGCGTGAGGATTAGAAATAACTTATATTGCTCACTCCATCCAGGGGAGTACTGAGGCCCCACAGGGAGCAGGGCCTCATTAACATACGGGATCAGCATCTTGTTTCCGCTGTAATGGCCCTGAAAGTGCAATATTGGGCTTACTCACTTAACAATGCCGAGTAACTTTTTTTTAATCTTCGCAAGAATGTTGCGCATCATATAAACCCTCCTCACGTGGTGATAAAGATCCTATGGGTGTCTGCGTAGTATAGCTGTTAAACATACTTTAAAACTGTACTTTTGCTTTGGCATTACAACAACGTACCTTTCAGTGAATCAGGAGTTCGTGAAAAGAGCCCTAATATTAGTTGGTAATAACGTCGTTGCAAGTGTTATCCACATTACACAATATATACTAAGAAATATTCAGGCATAGGTTTGAACGACGCGAATTTGTTTTTTGTGTTTCAGCTCAGAACTTCTGTTTGCGATCTTAAATCAGATCTACGCAGCGATGCAGGTGCCTCCACAGACCAAACCTTTAATGTATAACTTCACCTTCAAGGTAACTGTGGTAGACACGTAGTGAAGCTTCAGCAGAGGAGAAAAAATAGCCATTTTGCGATTCACTCTAACCTGAAACATGCAAATCGCCTTTGAAGTCATCACACATCAGGGATAACACTCACTATTTGACAAGGAGGGCTGAATCATGATGCCGAATACCCAATATACAGAACAAAATTGTACAGCAAGATCTGGGCCCACTTGTCGTAACCTCCACTGCCTTGCATTTTAACCTTAGCCAAACAGACATGTTTACAGAGACATAAACACATATAGACGTGCTCTGATGAAAAATTGTTGAACAGGAGATGTCGCTAGAGCGAACGCTTGTGAGAGAAGTCCACTTGTCGACACATTGGCTTAGGCAACATTCCCTGAGCTACAATGTTTTCAAATGCGTCCAGCCACCACCTCTACTTGAACCTGTCACATGTTTGATGTAAACGTGTTGTATGGGAGATGAAGCAAACACATTAGGGTGTTGCTGGTAGGCTGATTGAAATTGTTGCCATGTTGCGTATTGTTGGGAAACACTTCGCATAATTTATACCAAATGCGGAATGTCCCTCTCATGATGTACGTATCAACTAAAATTGTCTAGGTAGGCACATAGGTTAAACAGTGACGCATATATTATTAGTATAATGACCTGTACAACAGTGTAGGTTCGTCCGTCAGAAAATTCATTGAGTGAGCACGTGATAAACAGCCGGAAACAAACAAGGGGGTCCCTGGCCACTAGAGACTTTCCTCGACTATGTATGCCTCAAAATAATTGCGGCCGCAAACCAGCGTCAACTCACTACAGCTCAAATTTGTCGGTTGCACCTGCCCTTTCTGCCTTCGACGCGTGGCCTTTCAGACTTCCACTCTTCGCAGCACAGTTGCAGTTCGCTGTACACCTGAGAGCGCATTGCCGTCCTCGTTGTCTGAGTGTCCTGAAAGTTCCACAAGAATCACTTTAACTCACACCTGCCATATCGATTGGAGCGGCGCCGCAACTATCCAACGTACACCTTCGTATGCACGACGTCGCGAAATTTACATGTTTCACTCTCCACTGCGTTCTTTCGCCACTAATTAGAAAGCGAAGAACGGCGGCGTACCCTAACGATTGCCTCAAGGCGCGTCATTAGGGAGTCGTTAAGAAGCTCTGCGTCCACTCCTTGTGCGCCGCAAAAAAAGCTTAACGCAACTACCGGTCCTCCTTCACGTCGCATGCATTTCGAAATGACCCTCACGGATATTTCAGGTGCTTCAGCCCTTACGAGAAGGTAACGATCCCAGCAAATTTCCCTGCATTCTGACAGTAAAAGAAATCACGCCGGGTGAGCCGTAGTCAGCGAGCAAATGGATATTTAATGTCCACAACAGTTTCTTTCCGTTATCTTTAGCCGCTGATTTCAGTGATGGTACCAATAGAAACTATCCTGCTATGCTCAACGTAATCAAACCATTGAAACATTCATTTGACCGATCGAAATAGCTCAAATGGAAAGTAACCTGTTTTTATGTCTATCCATATACTTTACCTCAGCCACAATGATAGAATAGAACAGTGTGCGCGTGCGCACTCACAAGTTCAAAACTAAGTTAATTTTTAACAGTCGAGCGTCTTTACAACCGATACCTATACCGTGAGATGTACTGTAGTGTGAAGCACTGATATATAGTAGGATCAAAACAGCGGAAAATTAACGAGAACTAAGAAATAGCGGAAACAACATGCAACCGTCGACTTTACCCTAGAACATTTGTTGAATGAACACCTCAAAATGCTAATATCTCCTCGTGTTTTACTAAGCCCAAAAACAACTCAGGACGACCTTCTTGGTTAGAGAGTGTAGTCATGAGTTGTTTTTTGTGCCTTTTGAAAACATGTGCAGATGATTTTAACTGCACTTTAGGTTGGTATTTTAACGAAATTTTCAGTTGAAACTGACCGCTTATTTTGTGAGCACTCTTACTACTCGTTCGTTTGTACGCTTGCACTTGCAAGTGCCTAGCAAGTAAATGTGCTTGGCCGGGCAAATATTTATTAGTGGATTGGGCTGCATGCGTCCCGCGCTTTGCGTTACCTCTATTACGCAAAAAGATACAGTCGTGTAGGCTGAAACCATCATGTTGATTGCACGTATACCGAGTGCTCACAAACAGATACCTGAGGTGAAACTACGCAGCAATAAGTACAGCAATTTCTCTGACCTAAAAATGCTCATTTCACAACTGGCATAAGCAGTGTGGCATGTGGCTCACAGGCAAAGTGCATGTTTATATATGTTTAGCTAGGATTCAATGAAGAACTAATGAGAAAACTTAGGTTTGGCAATGGCATCCACAGGGTTTGATCTAAATGCAGAGACAAATTATAACTGTCCGCTCTCCTATGCTACATATGCAAACATATACGTTTTGTATCATCTAGCCCTAGTTTTGATTAGGCTACTTGGCATTACTTACAGTAAGTTAGGAGAACGAATGAATCATAGTTTTTTATCAAAGTGACATTCTTAAAACAATCGTCAGCAGCACACACTAGCCATCATCTATTGTTCTGTTGCCTTCCGTCAAGACGTGGCAAAGACAAGAACTAGCTGACCTGCGCTGTTTTGTCTTTGCCATGTTTTTCAGCATATTATAAGACAAAGAATGTACTCGATCTAAGCTTTCCTTACCTGTGCAAATGTCGGTGTGAAATATCAGCAAGCAACATCCTAATATTTTGTTGTGCTTGGTGTGTTTGAAAAAAATTGGGCAGTTAAAAAGGCGAGGCAGTGATTGACAAAATGTCTAGCATGTGATTTCTGTTGAAAGCCTAATGTACTTCTTTGTTTGATATCTTTTTTTTCAGAAAAACACTTCTGGCGAGACAGCAAAAGTTATTGATTAATTTAATTTTTACAGCGAAAGCTGTTATGAGATCAAAACTCGGGTCACACGCTGCCGTAGTTGTCTGCCGCCGCCGTTGCCGCCACCACCGGTGTTCGTAAGCACGACGCATGAAATTAGAAAAAAAAAACCTAGTACCGATGACACAGTAGGGCTCGAGCCCGGGTCCCCTGGGTGCCAGCCCAGTATTCTCCCACTGAATCACGCGGGTGCTTTTTTTCTCTAATTAATGAAATTATCACCAGTAAAGTACACACAACATACTTCATCAGATGTCAGGCTAACACAAACAAGCGTCAAGAACAGGAAGCCGGTGCTTTGAACTTGTTGGCAAACTTGCCTTAGGCAGGCTTGATGTCAGGAAAGCAATCGCGTGAATACGGCTTATAAAGCGTTTTAAAATTGCGAAAGAACAAGCAGTCGTCACATATTGCCAATAGCGTATACCTACTGGGTCGTCCAGTGCTCGAACCCATTACAAAAGCTTGATTTTTCTCATCTAATAACTGGGGCGCTTACCCACTTCAGGCCATTCCTCGTCGTCGTCAGCCACTGCATGAACAATTGGAAGAAATTTCCTCGCAATAGTTAAGCGGATACAACTATTCTAAAAAGAATTACAAAAATAGCATAGCAAATGTCGGCCTACCCTAATTTTTTTATTATTAATGCCGTATTGGGCACCAAGCAAAGTTGCTTGCATCAGTTACCCAATGAGCGCTTAGAATAGGCTTTGAAAGGCCGCTCTTCTAGCTTTCACTGCTACTGTGCTGCACCTTCCACGCAGGCCTGGCTTTTTTTTATTTATGCATACAATGTTTCGTGCAGTGAGGTACAGAACCCTTGCGCCCTGTGGGAGTGTGTACTGTAACAGTTACTTTCCACGCAAAATTGTTCTAGGCAGAGTTTACAGTCCTTCATAAGTCTATTTACGACGTTATCCTAGGGATCAACTTTCTTAAAGAATGTAGTGCCACCAGGAACTGATTGATTGATTCATATATGGGGTTTAACGTCCCAAAGCCATCATATGATTATGAGAGACGCCGTAGTGGAGGGATCCGGAAATTTCGACCACCTGGGGTTCTTTAACGTGCACCCAAATCTGAGCACAAGAGACTGCAACATTTCCGCCTCCATCAAAAATGCAGCCGCCGCAGCCAGAATTCGATCCCGCGACCTGCGGGTTAGCAGCCGAGTACCTCAGCCACTAGACCACCACGACGGGGCACCAGGAACTGCGGTGCAAGTGAAGTTTACTGTCTACATTTTTCAGGAGACCACACAGTCCCAACAGACTATTGCCGCCGTTAATGATCAATTCTACCGGCGCAGTTCATCGTTCAAAAGCCTGTCGATGTCGATGGTGTCGCAGCTGATAACGCTGATGTCATAGTTGACGCGATCCTGCGGAGCTGTGCAATAAAAAAAACGGCGTGTTTGTGCCACGTTGTGCAATTTCCACGAGCTTATCTTTTGAGCCGATTGTTTCGCCTTCATTCATTCATCTTTTTATAGTTTTGAGCCGATGAACCAGAAATTGCTATACCAGCTTCACGGACTCACCATGTAATCATTACTGGTTCTGCCCATTCCATCCGCCAGAGAGCATACAGAGTACCTCCGTCCGAGTGCAAAATAATTGCCTAGCAGGTGGAAGAATCGCTAGCAAAGAAAAAAATTTGCAGATTTTACGTTCAGTGGGAATCGATGATATGTGAAGCACGAATGAGGAAGGTTGGTAAATCTTTTTCAAATCACCACGACGTTACGAGGTGGAGGTAAATTATGCCCTACACGACTTCCGTGTCATGATTTTCATGTCTGGATGTGTCGTTTCCGTTCGTCATCTATCCACGTCGCGTGATGCCAAATTTAGTACATGTGGAGCTAGCGGAACGACCGCGAGCACGCTCAGAGCATCGTATGTTGTCAGGTTCTTACATGACACGCGTCTCATGATTATCTTGTTTGCATAAGTCATATAGCTTCGTCATTCAATGAAGTCATGTGACACCAAATTTGAAGCTAGCGAAACGGCCTCGAGTGCATCATGAAGGGCCCAGTAAACTTCCACGTAACGTTGATGGGCGCGCGCGCTGGGCACAGTGACGCTACGTTGGCAAAACGCGAGCACTCTATAGTCTGACGCCAAGCGCGACCGGCGTGACCAGCATCCGGTGGCGCGGCCCGGCGGCAACCGGCGCGAAATACGACATGCTACATTTGGCGCCGATGCGTTACTCAAAAAACATTGCGTCTGCCTCTTTTCGAGACTCAGGGACGCCGGACGCGCTGAAATGCGCATGCGTCAAAGCAACGCAGCACGGCACGCGCCTGCGAGTATATGGCAGGAACGGCGGCTGGCGTGACGCGATGTGTCATGTGTGGATGTGTTATTTACCTATGTCATCCGTTCACTTCCCGTGACACCGAATTTGGTATATTGGGAAGCTAGCGAAACGGCCGCGAGCGCATCATGAGCGTAGCACGTACTCGTGTTGTTACATGACGCGTATCTCATGTTTATCATGTTTGCACTAGTTTCACACATTCGTCATTCACTCACGTCCCGTAATACCCATATCTGTATAAGTGAAGCTAGTGAAACGGCTGCCAGAGCATCATGAGCGTGGCATGCAGTCATAATGTTACATGACACGCATCTCTAAATTATCTATTTTGCACAAGTCAGATACCTTCGTCATCTATTTACGTACCGTAATACCAAATTTCTTATATGTGACCCTAGCAAAATGGCCGAGAGCGCATTATGAGCGTGGCACGTAGTCATGTTGTTACATGACACGCACGTCCCGATTTTCATGTTAGGATCTGTCGCTTGCGTTCGCCATGCAATAATGTCATACCATACCAGTTTTGCAACATGTCATGTGAACGCAACCACCACAACAGCAGCAAGGCCACGAAATGTAAATTACGACATTCATGACATACATATCGAAACTTTAATGGTATGACTAGTCATATATGATTGTCATTCAGAAAAGTTATGCCATATCAAGTTCGGTATCGATACCATTATGGAAATGGCCAGGAGAGCTAAAAGTCATGGGCGGCTAGATAGATAGATAGATAGATAGATAGATAGATAGATAGATAGATAGATAGATAGATAGATAGATAGATAGATAGATAGATAGATAGATAGATAGATAGATAGATAGATAGATAGATAGATAGATAGATAGATAGATAGATAGATAGATGCGCTCAAAGTCACCCCAATTCGCTAAGAAATGCTTAGCATTTAAAATTCATTTCGGTCACCGTAAGTCTATAGTCCTTGCACATCTCGTAGACAAGCACGGCGCCTGTCCCGATCTATATAAAATAAATGCTGTGAGCAGCTTCCCTTCACCACTTTCAATACGAGAGCTGCGATGCTTCTTGAGCCTGTGCTCATATTTCCGGCGCTTTGTGCCTAACTTCACTGAGGTGTCTGAGCCCTTTACTCGTCTGGTAAGCGAATTTTTCCAGTGGACTAATGAGTGGGAATCATGATTTCTTGAGCTAAAGTTTCGACTAACTTCCGGGCCTCCCCTTCGCCATTTTGACGCATCAGCCCCAACTGAACTTCAAAGTGACTCCAGTGGAGTCGGCATCAGCGAAGACTTAGTTCAGCGTCACTGAGCCGCCAAACATGTTATCGCCTACGCAAGCTGTTGTTTGAGCGAACATGACCACAATCACATGGTTACAGAGCAAGAATGCACAAGTTTTTATGGTATTTTTATGGCCGTAGATTCTCCATCCTCATAGACCACCGCTCACCCTGTTGGCTCACTGGACTACGTGATCCTTCCAGGCGTCTTGTACGATGGCTTTACGTTTGCAGGAACATGACTTTGATGGACGTTTCAAGAGTGGCCGTCGTCATGCAGACGCTGGCTGCCTGTCACGGCTTCCCCTTCTTTCGACGGAACGTTACACCGACACTTTCGATGACTGTGTGGCACCTCTGGACAGACCGTATCCAGATTTTCCTATATTTTGTGCTTAACAACGCAAAAATCAAACTTTGGCTTTTTTTTCTCATCTGTCGTCGAGAAACCGCGTCAGTCGATTTTCGTTATACAGGATGAAATTCTTTATAGGCGAAATTTTTTTTGCAGAAGATACTCACCTACTTTTGGATGTCCGTAAATCTTTGTGATTTATCGTGCTGCAAGCTATGCATGATGACCCAACATCCGGTCATATGAAATTTGCCAGGGCCTAGCTACGTACGTTGAAGCGTTTTTATTGGCCAGGCATGCATGAAGCTACTGCTAAGTACGCCGCGAATTGTGAGCAGTGCCAACGATGCAAACGTCAAACTAGTGCACCGCCGGAACTTCTCCATCCCATACCACCCTCGTGTTTTCTCTATGAGGTCGTTGGTATCGACTTGATGCGCCTTTTTCCGCGGTCGATCACTGGGAACCACTGAATTGTTATATGCGTCGATCACCTCATTCGTTATTCTGAAACCAGCGCACTCACGACAACGCTCACCACCACAACGACTGACCACGTTTCGGACTTCTCCATAAGCTACATCATCCTCCGGCATGGGTCCCCTCGCGCCATTATCAGTGATTGCGGCCGACATCAAGTAGCCGACGTCGTGAAGGAGCTGCTGCGCAGGTCTGCTTCCCAGTTTCAACACGCCACTTCGCACCACCCACACACTAACGGACTTACTGAGCGCGTTAACAGGACGCTCATTAACATGCTTGCTATGTACGTTAACTCGAAGCACAAAAATTGGGACGCAATTTCACCTTTTATGACATTCGCCTACAATACTGCACTCCGTGAGGCCACAGGTTTTATCCTGTTCTAACTACTCTACATCTGTCCACCACGCACAACTCTTGACACCATTCTCCCGTCTACAGAGTAGGCAAAGCCACTTCTAGCTGAAGCACTCTGTCGCGCAGAGGAAGCGAGGCGTATCGCGCATCTCCGGACTATTACATACCAAGACCATTCGCAGGATCACTACTGTAAGCGACATCGACATGTCTATTACAGCAAAGAAGATAGGGCGTGTCTTTAGGTTTCATACCACAAGCGTGACTTCTACCGAAAGTTTCTGGCCCGCTACACAAGTCCCTTTGACGTTTTGACGCACCTTAGCGACGTTACGTACGCCGTATCACGGCTCACATCTACCCGTCATCAATTCAGAAAAACTGACGTTGTGGACGTCGCCCTATCGTGTTAACGATACTTACCGACTCACCCATTGGGAATCGTCTGATCCGGGGGAACTCATACCGCACGTTGGACGAAGCGTAGAAGAAAGGGGGAAAGTGCAATTGGACTCTGCCTGGGCTAAGCGTTCCGCGACCATCTATCACCCCGCCTTGTAAAGTGAACATCTCTCTCCGTAACAATATTCTCATCAAAGGTGATAAGTCATGCAACCCATTGAAGGAAATACGAACTTGCCGGAAAGTCCTGCACAAAAACTCTGCCTAGAACAAAATCTTGGCTGAGAAACATTGGTAATAAGAGGTCACCTAAATAAATTTGACTTTCCATTTTCATCTTAAAGGTTATCCAAAACCAAACACATCATTAAGATTTTCTACGTGCCTTGATGTGGTTCGAATGTGAGCTTTTGCATTACAAAAGTTGATCATTGCGCTCCTCCAGACGCGTGCGACTGATCGCAGATGTGCCTTAGCAACTATCAAGAAAAGCGGGTACAATAAAACCCAGTGCGAACTTTTGTCCTCGGTTCAGCGGACACAAGCTAAGCTATGCGACAAGCAGAAACAAGAATGACTCAGTGGCCAACCTGATATTTCTCTACGCCAGCTGCAAGACAACGTTCAACGCTCCTGGCATTGATGGCCGTGCATCATTACACAATGTCAGTGTTGAATGTCACTGGTTGAAGGCATTTCGCCAAACGTTTTAACTTCGTTCATCGGTGGTGAAAATACTGCCACTGAACATGACGATCTTGTAGAGGAATCAGAAGCCGTGGAAGGACTCCCTACATTTAGTGAAAGGTATACTTTTTGCGTTGTTCCTTCAAATGTATTTGAGAATGACAAGCTTGAGCATTCTATTACCATACGACTTGGGAATCTCTGCACTAGCATGCCTGCCCATCCGTCCAGTGACGTCTTTCAGTGGAAACCCCACCTGAGCATCCCCAACACCTGCTGCATTCTGCTCGCGCAGGAGTTGTGAATAACCCGGATGATTCGAGCTCAAGGTCCAGCCGACTAGGCTCTTGACGGAATCGAGTAGGCACTAAGCTTTGTGTGCTCTGACGCTGCTCCACAGAAACTAGCTCAGCAGAGTGACTTGTTAGGCAAGTTGGTTCATTCTTGACGTAGCTTTTGGCGCAAAATAAACACGAGAGACAGACAAGCGCTTGTCCGTCTCTCGTGTTTATTTTGCGCCAAAAGCTACTTTAAGAAACTAGCTGTCGGCATACGGCGCACTCCTGATATGGTAGTGAATGTAGTGGGCTCACACCTGAAGGAAGGAACAAACAAAGGAAAAGGCAGGAAGATGAGCCACATACGCCAAGGGATTAATTCAAGGAATTAATTCAAGGAAATGACTTGGCCATCGCAGCACCTGATCTCCTCACGTTGCGTGAGGGAATGGCTCCGAGAGCCAAACAAACCAACACCTCCTTTATTTGAATGCCAGTGCAACGGGAGCCATTGGTCCGCCTTAATTCAGGGAGTGGTCGGGATGCGGCGCTATATGAGGGGTCACACTGCTCGCTTCATACGTGCTTCCGAGTGATTTCCCCCGAAGACTCGATAGATGTGTTTCCCACACCAATATCATACGTCTGTCAGATTCACTCCATGATGCTGTTTCTTTCTGGCTTGAGACAATGCCGCCGCCACGTCACAGAGAAGCGCATGCAGAAACGTTGCAAAGGCTCTTCCCCATTGGTCGCCCGCATATCACAACCAACGGCGACACGCTATCTCAAAACACTGTATATTTCTCAGAGCCAGCGTAGAGTAATATCAACGGTCAAGAGAAGACACCTCCGTAGGCCCCTGCGGCCTATTTGGGTTCCTTCCCAGCACACCAAACGGGCATGGAGAAACTTTGCAGCGTCAGAGATGGCATATCGCAGAAACGACTGTCTCGAGGGTCATTTTGTAGTGATTAGGAACATTATACAGCCTCAGAGCCGACTTCTACGTGCATTCTCGTCTCTAAGGTCGTATTTTATTTTTTTTAACATGCCGTTTGCGTACATCAATGAGATTCGTGTAAGGTGCACCGCTAAAGCGGCAAGCAGTTGATTCCAATGATTGTCTATGCACACATTTTAATTAAAACATGGGAATCATTGGAGGAGCGAAAACTTTTATTTGCAAGTGATATTCTTAGTAAGCCCATGCCCACTTTGTCAATGTTTGATAAACTCAG
Organism: Rhipicephalus annulatus; assembly: GCA_013436015.1. Classification (NCBI taxonomy): domain Eukaryota; kingdom Metazoa; phylum Arthropoda; class Arachnida; order Ixodida; family Ixodidae; genus Rhipicephalus; species Rhipicephalus annulatus. The sequence goes on along the minus strand of WOVY01011095.1, from coordinate 44,727 downwards.
GTGCAAAGAGAGGTTCATTGCATTGCGAGACGCAAAAATACAGCTGCCATAACATGATTAGGAATTACACACAAAAATAAACATATACACAACAATTTAAAGATAACTTCAACAGAATAAAACGTCAGTAAAGGCACACAACTACACCTACAGTGCACAACGCGACATGGCACTAGTTGCCTCAGCACTTGACTCCGGCGTGATCTGAAAAAAAGGGTAAAAAAATGTTGACCACGTTTTCTTTCCCACCTTCGCACTTACTTTCACCTGCACACTTTCCAAGGATCTTTCACGAAAAACAGCCACAAGCAGTTCTCGCAGCAAGAAACACAGCAATTTTTGGCGTCACGCAAGCAGTTAACGAGTCAGGAGTGTTTACTCAAAAATTACGTCCTAGCTTTAGCTTGCAAAATTTTTTCTATATTCCCCAAGTGGCTTTGAAAAGAGGAAAAAGGAAGACAAAAGCGCAGTCCCGTTACTGCCACTCTTAATCGAGGGCACCGCCACAGTTAGGCGCAGGGAAGGGGGGAATGGGAATTAAAGAGACAGAAGAGAAGAGGTAGGAGAAGGGTAGTGAAAAGCATTCGCACCGCATCACATAGCGTGCTTAGCTTGCAAAATTTTTTTCTATATTCATCACTTCTCTTATTGTGCTCTATCGAGCTTCAAGCAATTTGCGAATCGCGAAGAATTTGCAAATGGCACAGATAACGACACTGAACAATGCTGCACTTTTCACAAATTCTCCCTTGCAGTGAGTTCGAATACATGTACCGCCCCACGAAAAAAAATCTAACAACGCGAGCGGCGACACGATTTCTTAAGCCAAGAAAGAATTTTCTGGCATACGTGCTGCGAAGCATTCATGGCAGTTTCCTTTCGTGAACGAAGAATGCCATGCGAACGAAACCATAGCAAAAGCAGCAAAACCATGAAATGTAAATCATTACATTCATGTCATACATGTCATGATTTTCAAGTTATGACTAGTCAAATATGTTCTTCAGTCATGTTATGCCATACCAAGTTTGGTATTGATACCATTATCGAAATGGCCAGGAGAGAAAAAAGTCGTAGGTGGCTAGATTAGATAGATAGATAGATAGATAGATAGATAGATAGATAGATAGATAGATAGATAGATAGATAGATAGATAGATAGATAGATATATAGATAGATAGATAGATAGATAGATAGATAGATAGATAGATAGATAGATGGATGGATGGATGGATGGATGGATGGATGGATGGATGGATGGATGGATGGATGGATGGATGGATGGATGGACGGACGGACGGACAGACGGACGGATTGGCGGACGGACGGACGGATGGACGGACGGACGGACGGACGGACGGATGGATGGACGGACGGACGCATGGATGGACGGACGGACGGACGGATGGATGGACGGACGGACGGATGGATAGATGGATTGATGGACGGATGGATGGACGGATGGATGGACGGATGGATGGATGGATGGATGGATGGATGGATGGATGGATGGATGGATGGATGGATGGATGGATGGATGGATGGATGGATGGACGGATGGATGGATGGATGGATGGATGGATACGCTCAAAGTCGCCGAAGTTCGCCAAGAAATGCTTCTCATTTAAAAGATCTGTGCACCGAACAGCACAATGCCAGAAATGTTATAGGTTAAAGCTTCAATGACAAATGCAATACGCACTTGACATAGTATTGATGGCGTTAGTACCTACCAGCAGCCAAGCTGAGAGGCATACTTAACTAGCGAAGACCACGACGCACGCCCGGCACGTCATCGCACATCTTTTGTGGCATCTCCCTGCTGTGCTGTCTGTACTTCTTCGTTGCCCCGAATACTGAATAACGCGGAGCGTGACAATGTAGCCGTCGCGTCGACGCCATGTGCACATCTCTGGCGTCCGATTCATGTCTGATGCCAGCCCGACGTTATCGCATCGTACAATCACATACAATAAAGACAAATTTAGGCCGCTATCACATACGCAAAAAACACGTAGACATATAATGCACTAGAAAAGGTACTGTAGTAAATAACTAAACGCGTGTTTTCTTGAAGCAATAAGTCATGTGTTTCCATCTTACGGCAGGGGTGAAGCTGCTTATAGCCCAGCCACTTTTGGCCCGAGTAACCACTCCAGTGCTTTTTATGTTACTCTATGGAGTGTTGCGTTTGGCGGATCACCTTTTTGCCCCGGCCGCCAGAACCGGAAGAAAGGTAGCCGCCTCATTTTGTGGAGATAAGGAGCGGCGCCAGACGCCCTGCTGTTTCCATGTGCTGGGCGCTGCGTGGCTGAAATTACTCTACGGAGCACCACTGTCTTTCGGGTCTGTGCATAGATGCGACACGTGGCGTCTTCGTGCGCCGGTAAAAGCCACAATGCCGAGCTTCCACCTAATACGGACGTCGGACCACCACGCTGTGCGTCTCTGACTGATGAGCCACCGACGCTCAATCAGTACCAGATGTCCAGATGAGGCCCCTTGAAGCGCCTAGACCGCGATCGCCGTTAGACAAAGCTTGGGTGGTCGGCCCGAGCGGCGAGACGACAGACTCGTTTCACCCCGCTCAAGCGAGATTCGCCGGAGAAGGCAGCATCGCCGGAATCATACACGTGTTTGGGTTGTGTATGTGTGTTTGTTGGGGGCGGTGCTGGCATAATGACCCTCGTTTGTGATGTGCGACCTTTTATTGGACGGTGCGATACGTACCTATTCCTCGATCTAAGGATCCGGGAGATGAGACTGTTTAATAACAGCCCTTGCCGGCTGCTGTGTGGTGGTTCACGGAGCTTGTTCAATTGACAGCCTTTTTTTCAATGTAGAGCTTTCAAGTTAGAGCTTCGGGTCAGAAAGCTCGTGCCACGTAAAAAATGCATATAAAGCCTCTCTCGAAGTTCAACCTTCTCCTTCCTCGACATCTTGATCCCGGATCTCCGGTGCTGCGAACCCCGGTCGCAACAGGAGCCACGAGGAATGCAAGACGCCGCCCCGCGGATCTGTACACAAGTGAACAAAAATTACTTCATAGGATTTCCGTCATGAGGGACTACTCTCCCCCGTAACCGCAAAGCACACCCGCAGGCTAGGCGATGGGGGAGAGTGGCAAGGAGCTCGAAGTGGGATTGGTGAACAGCTGGATCAGGCGCATCTGGCTGGCGTAGATCAGATAAAGGAGGCACCGACTAAACCAACGGCGATTCAAGATCGAATTCCGCCGCTGCAGATGAAACGTTAAAGCTATCAATGCCTCCTTTATTATGTCAATGCCAGGGATATTGGGTGCTCTTCAAAGGAAGCCGTCAGTCCGCCACAACAAAGGGAGTGCTCATGATGTGACGCCACATATGGGTAGGGCTGCTTGCGTCATACATTCGTCCAAGCACTTTACGACGGATATGCGATAGGCGTGTTTTCCTACAATATTATACGTCCATCAGGTTTGTTCCTTTGTGCTCCTTCTTTGTGACTCTAAGCAATGCGGCCACTGCCTCAAAGAAATCTGAAGGTTAGTGCATGCAGCAGCGCCACAGTGACGCTTCCGTATTCGTGGCCCGCGCAGCGCCAACAACGGTGGCATTGGTTGATAATGTGGGGTTTAACGTCCCGATACCACTATTTGACTATCAAAGACGCCATAGTGGACTGAAAATTTCGAAAACCTGGAATTATTTAACGTGCACCCAAGTCTGACCACACGGATCTACAGCATTTTCGCCTGCAATGAAATTGTAGCTGCCGAATCAGGGATTCGATCCCGCGATTTGTGGGTCAGCATCCGAGTACCATAGCCACTAGACTACCGCGGTGGGGCCCAAGAACGGCGGCACGTCATGTCAAAACACCGTATCTTTCACAGAGCCAGCATTACCGCCAACATTGTGAACACAAGGAATGTAAAACAGTGCTTCACACATCTGTACATAACTGAAGAAAAATGACTTCATATATTCTGCCTCCTGAGGCACGAAGCAAAGGGTTCCCTGTCCCATGACCGCGACGCACACGCGAATGCTAAGAGTAGGGCAAGAGCAGGAAAGGGCATCAGAAGGGGGTGGGGAACAGCTAGAACAGGCGAATCTGTCCGGCATTGAAAAAGTAGAGGAGGAGCTGCTGCTATCAGATGACACGGTGTCTTGTACACCGCAGGCATTCCGTGCGACATGTTAAGGGTTTAGAACATGAATCCCGGAAGAAGTAGAGTTAGGCTGGGATGTCGAATGTTCCGGGTTAATCAGTTTCTTTCTAATGCAGTCGGTGCTGCTCAGCGATGTAGTTCATGCACGCTTTCTCCGGACGTGCATGAGTAATAACTAGTCGAGATCATCCTGAAGCAGCGCACTCGAGATGAGGACGAAGAAAAGGAGGAGCACAAACAGGCGCTGACTTGTAACTAAACTTTCGTTGGAAAAAACAAGTACACACACGCACATAAATATATATATATATATATATATATAGATAGATAGATAGATAGATAGATAGATAGATAGATAGATAGATAGATAGATAGATAGATAGATAGATAGATAGATAGATAGATAGATAGATAGATAGATAGATAGATAGATAGATAGATAGATAGATAGATAGATAGATAGATAGATAGATAGATAGATAGATAGATAGATAGATAGATAGATAGATAGATAGATAGATAGATAGATAGATAGATAGATAGATAGATAGATAGATATGGTGCCCATCACAGCAGAAGGTCCCCAGAAAATGTGGTACAGACAAACTCGCATATCATTTTCTGTGCGTTCTGCAGCAAGGTGAACGAACGCCCACCAATTTGCTAAAGTTTCTATTTTTGTTAGTCTAGATAACTGGGTTATGGATGCGAGCTCCCGCTGGACTCGTACATTGTACCATGGGGACAATAATATTCCTTTTCAAAGCTGGTTTGAAACACTGCCTCTATGATGTGAAAGACCGGCGATTGTAGCTTTCACCATTCTCCCATGGCATTTTGTAAAGCAGGGGAAGAGATTCAAGCTATTACGAACGCTTCCGGGGCACCAGTATATACAGCTATGATCATCATCATCACCATCATCAGCCTGACTACATCCACTGCAGGACAAAGGCCTCTCCCATGTTCCGCCAGTTAACCCGGTCCTGTACTTGCTGCTGCCAATTTATACCCGCAAACTTCTTAATCTCATCTGCCCACCTAACTTTCTGTCTCTTCCTAACTTGCTTTCCTTCTCTGGGAATCCAGTTAGTTACCCTTAACGACCAGCGGTTATCCTGTCTACGCGCTACATGCCCGGCCCATGTCCATTTCTTCTTCTTCATTTCAGCTATGATATCCTTAACCCCCGTTTGTTCCGTAATCTACTCTGCTCTCTTCTTGTCTCTTAAGGTTACACCTGCCATTTTTCTTTCCATTGCTCGCTGCGTCGTCCTCAATTTAAGATGAACCCTCTTTGTAAGTCTCCAGGTTTCTGCTCCGTAGCTAAGTACCGGCTTAAAACAGCTGTTATGTACCTTTCTCTTGAGGGATAGTGGCAATGTACCTGTCATAATGTGAGAGTGCTTGCCAAGTGTGCTCCACCCCATTCTTATTCTTCTAGTTACTTCAATCTCGTGGTGCGGCTCCGCGGTTATTACCTGCCCTAAGTAGACATAGTCTTTTACAACTTGCACTGCACTATTACCTATCTCGAAGCGCTGCTCTTTTCCGAGGTTGTTCTACATTACTTTCGTTTTCTGCTGATTCATTTTAAGACCTACCTTTCTGCTCTCCTTGTCTAACTCCGTAATCATGAGTTGCAATTTGTCCCCTGAGTTACTCAGCAATGCAATGTCATCGGCGAAGCGCAGGTTACTAAGGTACTCTCCATTAACTCTTATCCCTAACTGTTCCCATTCTAGGCTTCTTAAAACCTCCTGTAAGCACGCGGTAAATAGCATTGGGGAGATTGTGTCCCCCTGCCTTACACCTTTCTTGATTGGTATTCTGCTGCTTTCTTTATGAAGCACTATGGTAGAAGTTGATCCCGTGTATATTTCTTCCAGGATATTAATAAATACTTCACCGACGCGCTGATTCCGCAGTGTCTGCATGACGGCTGATATTTCTACTGAATCAAACGCCTTCTCGTAATCTATGAAGGCTATGTATAGTGGTTGGTTGTATTTTGAGCATTTTTCTATTACCTGATTGATAGTATGAATGTGGTCGATTGTTGAGTAGCCTGTTCAAAATCCTGCTTGTTCCTTTGGTTGATTGAATTCTAATGTTTTCTTTACTCTGTTAGCAATCACTTTTGTAAATAGCTTGTATACTACAGAGAGCAAGCTAATCGGCCTGGAATATGGTACATGTAAATATGGTAATATGTAATACAGCTATAGTATCGCTCCCTAAGTCCCATAAGAAACCAGCCAGTCATTTCGGCTCTTCATATCCTGTAAACGTACCTACACTCAAGGTCGGAGCTGTTGTGCATCCGCGCTGTGCAACCTTCCTAATGTTGTGCATCCTTTCCGAAAAGCAGGTGTGCTCTAAATGAAACGTGCTATTTCTTCCGCTTGCAGTAGTACAGGTTCATGCCATGACGTGACGATTGAAAGGAGCGAAAAGAGTGCAAAATAAACTTGGAGGACACTTGACTTGAGCTTCGCCATCAAGAGTAGAACGTGATAGCGTAATCAGGTGCCGTGTGCCCCAGTGTTATTTTTTACAGCTAAAGCTGATATCAGATCACGACTCGGGTCACGCGGCATCGTACTTGTGCGTTACCGCCGCCGGTGTCCGTAACCACATCGCACGAAAAAAAAAACTTGCAAAAAACTAGCGCGAATAACACAGTGGGGCTCGAACCCGGGTCCACTGCATGCCACCTCTGTACTCGACCACTGAGCCCCGCCCCGCCGTGATGGTCTAGTGGCTAAGGTACTCGGCTGCTGACCCGCAGGTCACGGGATCAAATCCCGGTTGCGGCGACTGCATTTCCGATGGAGGCGGAAATGTTGTAGGCCCGTGTGCTCAGATTTGGGTGCACGCTAAAAAAACCGAAGGTGGTCGAAATTTCCGGAATCCTCCACTACGGCGTCTCTCATAATTATATGGTGGTTATGGGACGTTAAACCCCACATAAAAAATACCACTGAGCCACGCCGCTGCTTACCTTAGGCAGGCTGATTGTCGGGAAAGCAACCGCGTTAATACGACTTATAAAGCGTTTTAAAACAGCAAAAGAACAACCAGTCGTCGCACAATGCGAATAGCGTAACGAGTGAGTTTTCCAATTCTCCAACCCGTTACAAAAGCTTGTTCTTGTTCACCTATTAACTGTGGCGCTTACCCACTTCGGGCATAAACTCATCATCGTGGTCAGCCGCTGCATAAACAATTGGCGAAAAGGGGAACAAAATTCCTTGCAAGTGTTTGATGGATACCACACTTCTCAGAAGAATGACAAAAAATATCATAGCAAATGCCGGCCTACTACCAAGAAACTTTTTATTAGCAATGCCATAGTGGGCATCAAGCTTGCAGAAGTTACCGAATGAGTGTTTAGAAAAGGCTCTGAAAAGCCGCTCTTCTAGCTTTCGCTGGGACTGTGCTGCGCCATACGCGCAGGTCTGGCGTTTTTTTTTCTTGAGCATCTATTGTGATCGGCTGTTTTTTAGCCTGAATTCATAAAAACGGGATTCCTTTGCAAGCAATTGTTTCAGGAAAAGGCTTCTGGCAGTTTGCTGTATTAAGTTATATGCATTCCCGCTTAATCTTTTTAATATTTGGACTGTTTTCGTATGCGTAAATTTGAGGCATTAGTCCAGTTCCTGCCTGAAGAAAATGCTGAAGGCTGTAGAGCTTTTCTTTATTCTTTATTCAAAAAAAAACCTTACAGGCCCCAGAACAGGGCATTGGGTAAGGGGGGGGAGGAATCGGAATGGTACAGACAGGTAACGAACAGTTTACAGGCAAACTGTAAACTGTATACTCTGTTAGTATAGATATTGCGGACATTTATTACTCTTTGTAGCACGAGTACTTGTTGTAACGTGTTAATGATTGTGTCAACAAACAAGGGCAGTAGACAGATTGCCCTGACTATAAGGTTTTCATGATGGATTTTTTAGAAATTCTTTTGTGCATTTATTTTCGAAGCTGGTAGGTAGGAACGACGGCGCGTTTGTGAAAAATCAAGGGATACGTATTTCATCTAAAATAACTCCGGTTCCTTGCAATTTATATTTCAGCAAGTTAGATAAACGTTTCGAAGGCGCTTTATGTACTCCTCTTATTAGGTATTTTATTATGTAGACGATTATTTAAATTTGCTTAGCAGTCAGGACATTGAGAACGGGGTAACCTCTCTGAGGGAAACTTTTGAATTAGATGATAGAAGGCTGATCTTAATTAAGGAATTTCCTCAGATTTGCCCTGGAGCTCTAAATCGTTACTCACTTTTTTCTAAACTCAGGGTCCCTGTATTTCTCGGGCCGGCTTTGTGCTCTCCCGTAGTTCAGTACGAAATGCTCAAAATCGTTGAACATTTTTCTAAACACTATCTAACGAGTGTGGTGTGTCGCAATATGATATCCAAGGCGGGTCTCTAGTTCTCGAAATGGGCTTCGGCGCTTGCATTACACAAAAAAAGGTCGTTTAGATACGTACCTAAGACTGTGCTTGGAGCCACATATAGCCGATTACTTATTGCTAAACGCATTTCTAACAGTAATCGGAGGTAGGCACACATATATCTGTATTTAATGTCGGAGATAGGTGGAATGGGTCTATGATGTAAATTGTGAGGATGGAAATGCGAGAATTTGGTCATTTAGAAATATTTACGGCAATGTACATACGACATGAACTAATAGCATATAAAACATCAGTCCGCCGTGGAATAGAATATGCGTCAATACAATGGGACCCATATACTCAATGCAATATAACAAAACTAGAATATGTTAAAAAAAGCGCTTAGGTTCGTATACTGTTCTTATAGTTGGCGCACCTCAGCGAGTGCCTTAATAAAAAAAAGCAGGTCTGGAATGTCTTCAGATGAGACGCCAAAATGGCCGATTGAAATTCGTGCACCTACTATTCCAGTGTAACCTCGATATACATAAAGAAACGTACATAGAACCAATGTCCAAGCGAGTCACCTTGTACCACCATATTAAAAAAAAAATGAATGCTTATTTTTGCCACACTGAAACTTTTGCCAACTCTTTTTTTTTCGAGAACAATTCGCGGGTGGAACCACCTCCCAGTAGAGGTTTTAGAATGTCCGAATGCTGACTCTTTTGTACCAATTGTAGAGTTGTAATTCTTTTCACAATAATTGACGACCGTTATAGTTTCGAATGTTGTCGATATGTCTCACACTAACTTGTCTCTTTTTTTTTGAGGCCGCCTACTGTTTTTATTTTTTAGTTTTTTTTACGCGAGAAATGCTTTCTTGTCGTTCTACGGTCAGTTTGCACATGCCTTGAGGTGTTGTGTATGTGGTTGGAATTTTCAGTTCCTGAAGTGCACCTTGCTTTCTATTCTTTTTTTTTCCTTGTCCTTATGACACAATTGCTGTTTTTGATTTGTTCACTTTATATTGTACTTGTTGCTCCCACTCCTACACACAGCCTCAGACGGATCCTAGCGGTATTGTAAAATAAATAAATGAATAAATATGGCAATTTCTTTTTCAGGGGGGAGGTGATGCTCAAGTGGTTCGTGATGGCCATCCCTCTAGCTCTATTTGCTGCCCGGATTTGGCGTGAATAGGCTAATCGAAAGTGCTCCGTAGGAAGCTCTGAAGTCGTCAGCATTGAAAATCGGATATCCGACGAACTGCGCGAGTTATTCGTCAGAATTGGACGCGGACTGCCACACGGAAATATTATCAGCTCGGACTTCGTAATAACGCCAGAGGCGATTGCGAAAGTGTCTACGCTTCGCGCTTCCATCCCCGGAACAGCGATTCCGAGCACACCATGCAGTAGTCTGTTATTTGTGTCTGCGTTTCTCCCATGGCTAATTAGCCGTTTTCCAAAAAAAAGAAAGAACTCAAGCAATGCACGTGAAGAGCTTCCGCGAAAGATTTTTTCATCCTGCAGGAAATGGCGTCTAAAGTCCTTATTGTATGGTCCAATCTGAGTGTTTATGATTTGCAAGGGATCTTTTTGGACTTATTCGCTGTTCTACAAAAGCCCTCTGGCATTTAGTCACTTCAGTAGAAACATGGCATGTTGTTTTTCCACTCGTGCGGGCATATACTTCTGACTGATTTGACTTTCAAGAAAGGGAAAGAAGACAACCACCCGTTAGTATCACGGGGCCACAAGAAAATTCATACGGATTTTGCAGAAAGAAAGCCTCTTAGCTGTCGAAAAATTCCTCCAGGTCTGGCGTTCGAACCCGGGACCAGCGCCTTTCAAGGGGCGGTCACTCAGCTGATAGAGCAAACCAAGAAGCTAGCAATTGACAGCGCGAGGGCGAATTCGCCAACGACTCGAAGCACTTCGAGTTCTCTATGTGCCCTGGTGCCGCAGAACTCGAAAGGAGTTCTGCGGAAACCGAGCTCATTTGTAATTTGACTATCGTTTAATCAAGCTGGTTGCTTCTTGACTAGCTTTTCCTGTAAATGGGCGTTGTTGACCTGGCAAGCCTCTCACACATATCAATACAGACTATGGAAGGAGTATTGGGACTGCATTAACATTTTATTTGGTGGAAATAAATGTAGACAAAGGAACAATAACGCCACAAGTTTATTTCTACCAACTGCGCTAAAATACTGCAGAAACAAAGGGACGCTTGCTTGCTTGCTTGTTCCTTTCTTTTGTGGCTCTCACCCACTAAGGGGGATTGGCCAAAAAGCCGGTGGTTAATGCAAGTCAATACCTATAGATTTTCTAGACTAGGGGAATATGATTACTGTGCTTTGACTGTGAAATTAATTTGGCGCAATGTAAAAAAGCAAAAAAGGGATCGTTATATGAAATTCTCCTGAAAGTTGAATCATTGCAGTGTATCAGCTAAATAATAAGTGGTAGTGTGGCTAGTAAAATTCGAGAGCTGATAGCTGACTCAGCAAGATAATCTTCTTGTGTTATATATGAATTCGCAGAGAGCCCCGCAGATGTTCCTGTCTCTGTGTCCCAATGAAGTGGCCCCAAAAGACAAAATATTGGGAGTATTAAGTGATATTCCTAATTTTCTGAATAAAATTTTGAAGCAGTTGTTTCTTTGATTTTTGAAACGGTTACATGTGATAAGAAAATGGTCGATATGTTCAGGTTCGTTGCAGCTTGAACACAGAGGGGATGGCACCAGACCAGACCTGTTTAAGTAGAAATTAAGAGGTGGTACACGGCAACGTAATTTTGTTTTGCAAGACTTACAATTTACGCGTGGGACACCATTTATTATTCCATGTGAAGTGCAGGTGCGAAAAATCTGGATTCGGTATCATGATTTTTGATAAGTCTTCAAGAAGGGAAAATTTTCTAAACCTCGCTGCTGTTACATAAGCTGTAGGAGGCATGATTGGCACAATCGGAAGATCAAGAGATGTTCGCGCAAGTGTGTCAGCAATCTCGTTTATAAATATACTACAATGGCCTGGCACCCATATCATTCGCACTAGACGAATGTTTGCTGGGATTAATGATTTAAAAGTTTCTTGTACTGCTGATGTCGACGACGATGATAAGAATGAACACACGGAATACGAGTCAGACACTATCACAGCTGTCGAGTGAGTCGCAGGAAGTTTACGAATAGCTAGTATAACGGCCATTAATTCCGCTTCAAATATTGGTGTATAATCTGGGAGGCGCAATGAAAATGACCAGAATAATGAGAGAGAAAAAATACCCACACCTGCCTTCTCACCACTCATAGATGCATCCGTTGCAATTACTATATTAGTACCTAATTGAGACAGGTGTTGTTCTAATAAACCAATCAAATATTTATAGGGCAAGTGTTTAGCGTTCACGGGGAAGATATCGTCAAATTTTATTTGCACTTGGCCGATTGGTTTGACAGATGGTGTGATCTCGAATATATTAACATTTAAAGCATCTAGAAGTGTTTCAACAAATAGCACTTGGGGTTTATATACACGGCATCAATGCTCATTGAAAAAGACACCAGGCTCGGCAAAGAATACAAGTTGTCGCCTTCTTAAAGTGGATTCAGAAAATTTTAAATAAGTGTTTACTGTTAAAATATGAAATCTGCAAGCAAGGGCGGGTACCCGAGCTTCTTGATACAAAACATTGTTAGCTGTGAATTTTGGCACACCTAAACAACTACGTAGGGCTTCCCGCTCTAAGAGAATGAGGGGGATTATTTTGTATGCTGGTCCACCAGAGAATAGTACACATCCGAATTCAAGAATCGGACGAACGTACATGCGATAAATCATGATCATCGTATCTTTGCGAAGACCGGAACGGAGGCGGCCAAGCCTACCTATCATTCCAACAGCGCGTGTAGCCTTAATTTTATTATATTCGATGTGATCACGCCAGCTCAGTTTTTGATCGTACGGTACACCCAGATATTTAATGCAATTAACCTGGGGTATTATTTCCTGGTGGTACTGAAGAGAAATAGTAACTGGTGCATCCAACGGAAAAACTATTATAGCACTTTTAGTTACGTTCACGTTCATATGAATTTTCTGAAACCAGGTTTCCAATGTTGCCAAATAACACTGTAAAGTCGAATGTAGTGAATAAATATCGTTGTCAGGTGCAAAGAACGCGATATCATCTGCATATACATATACTTGTACTCTATCACTCAGTGGTATGGAACTTCAAAAAATGTTAAATAGCACAGGCGATAGAACAGAGCCTTGAGGAACACCTCTGGTTTGGCTATACTTCGGCGTGGAAACACCTCGTTGGAAGCAATAAAATTTTCTGTCTTTCAAAAATTCGTATATCTAATTTTTATGTACTGCGGGAACGTAAGCTCTTTTAGGACATTGATAAGAATAAGATGTTCCACACTCATATGCCTTGGCTAAATTAAGGGTTACTAGGGCCGCATACTGCCGTCTGTGCCGAGCAAGCTTTATACGAGCCTCTAAATCAACATGCGCCCACCATATAGAGTAACCTGGTCTAAATCTAATCTGGCACGCACTGAGTATTGCATTATCTGTTATGAACTTCGTAACTCTAATGTAAAGTATTCTTTCTATTAACTTAAGTACGTGTGATGTTAAAGCGATTGGCCTAATGTTATCATCTGCATTCCTAGTCCCTGTTTTTTAAGAAGCGGTATTATTTTTGGAAGTCTCCAGTCAGGAGGTATCCAACTATTTTCAAGTGAATAGTTGACAACGTTAAAGAGGTCTTCAGGAGAGATGTCGAATAATATTTTTAACAATTCTGAAGTGACGCCATCTGGTACAGGACCTGTGTTTGGCAGAATACGAATGACGTGCGCAAGTTCCTCCCTACTTACTTCAATAAAATCATTCCCGAATGACGGTTTTGCACACTTTATTTTGATTTGTGATGTAAATCTCTTCTCCAATCCTATTGCAATTTCCGTTAATGTATCTTCCAAATCAGTTGGAGACAAAATATCTGAGTCAATATTTACGTGTGCTGTAATAGCTTTACGATAACGGAGAAATCTGAATAGAGCTTTCTTGTTGCCACTCTTGGATAGGTAGCTGTAGCGTTTTTCTTCATAATTGTCTTTCGCTAATGAAACTGTTCTCCTAAAGGTAGCTTTAGCAAATAAATAATTTCTCCAATTAGTCGGACATTGGTTGGTGAGGAGTTTTTTCCATGCAGCGTTGCGGCGTCTATAATCTCGGGCGCAATCCGCATTCCACCAGGCTGATATGAGTTTTCCCTTTGTTGAAGATATAGTAAACTCTGATTTTTTAATTGTACACTTTAGGGTGGAACGACGGCTCATAGCTTTCATATTTGCTTCCATATTGGGCAAGGAAGACAGCGTTGACTGTAAGTTCTTTTTAAATTTAGAGTAGTTTACAAAACTTTGCACCTGGCGATCTACCGTCACTAAAGGAATGCTGACTTCAAATACCAGGGGGCAGTGATCACTACTTGTAGCAGTATCAAGAACAGTCCAAGACGATATTGTCACACTTGAGCTAGCAAATGTCAAATCTAAGACGGACCTTGAATTACATCGAACGAATGTCGGAACTCTGGAGTTCCAACAAATAAGGTTATTCCGATTAGTCCAGTCCCACAACCGTTTTCCTGATGAATCAGTGCGGAATCCCCATGAAACCTGATGGGAATTGAAGTATGCCGCAAATAGTATACTGTTTCTGCAAAAACTCACAGTCACGTCAAGGGCTCTTTCATCTTGTATTCCAGCCGGAAAGTAGTTGTTGACTATAGATAGTGGCGCGCATCCGGGAAAGTGAATTTCCAGAACCAATACTCTATAATCGTGTGATATTTGTTGGTAAACTAAGTGTGCTTTATGGCAAACTTTGGATGAAATGAAAAACATTAATCCTCCACCACGTGAGTCTCGGTCCAGTCGAAAGCACTGATAGTTTTTTAGATAGAAGTTTTGATCAGCAGACAGCCAAGTTTCTTGTAAAATTATGACGTCTGGAGATTGTTGAGAAATTAGGTATAATAAGTCTGTAGTTGCAGAGAAAATGATGATGATGATGATACTGATGGCGGCTGGCCCATTTGCGATGGGGGAACACACTCAGTGTCCTAGCCTCAAAAAAAGGGGGGGAGAAAAAAAGAAAAAATTGGCCCGAATTCACGTGTTACACTACAAATGTTATCGAAAGACGAGAGTCTTGCGTCTGGAGAGAGCGAACAAAACATTTATTTGATGTTCTGCGCAAGAAAATCGGTGAATGGTATTCTGGAGGCGCTGCGTTGGAGTGCCTCGAGCGTGTAACGGAAGCGAACAAGCGCATCTAGGATGGATGGATGGATGCTATGAGCGTCCCCTTTATAACGGGGTGGTGACAAGTATGCCACCAGGCTCGACAAAAAAAAAAAAACTTTTTTCCCTTTTTTTTATGTTGGCCTAATGCCTCTACTTCGATAAATTCTATCTTAATGGAAAAAAGGTAAATTTTCAGCTTAAGTTCTCTGCCATTTACGGCACACTGTCCATATTTTATTTTTCCAATATTTATTTTTGTCCTTTCTCTCTAATTTTCTGCCACCAATACTCTAACCGTCTCTTACTTATTTCAATCGCGGGTGTGTTCAGCTTTCCATTGTTGTCCCTAAAACCCAAGGCTTCCTGTAGGTTCGTGCCCAAACGTACACCTGGGTGGATATCTCCACACTCAATCAGAACATGTTCCGCCGTTTCCTTATCTTTCCCGCAGCATGTGCATTGTTCTTCTTCTTTACTGAATCTTGCTTTATAACTACGCGTTCTAAGGCAACCCGATCTCGCTTCAAACAGTAAAGCGCTTCCCCTTGAATTATCGTAAAATGCCTCCCTCCTTATTTCATTTTTGCCCTTTCGGTAGTTACTCAAAGCCGGTTTTTTCTCCATAGCTGCCATCCAGTAAATCCTCTCCGCCTCCCTGACTTTTCCCTTAACGCTCTTTGTTGACATATGGCTCACAATACCAGCCGTATATTTACTAGTGAGTCTTCTAGTTCTTTTTCTCCACTGTGTGTCCACGCTCTTCCTATACAAATAACGGAACACCTTCTCTGCCCATCTACTCTCCTTCATATTTCTTAGCCTTTCTTCGAACCTTATTTTGCTCTGCGCTTCCCTCGCCTCAAAACCTGCCCACCCCATATCGCCCTTTACAGCCTCGTTTGTCGTCTTCCCGTGAGCACCCAACGCGAGGCGTCCCACAGTCCTTTGATTTACATCCATTCCCGATTGCACCTCTGCCCTCATGCACACCACTGAGTTCCCAAAAGTAAGCCCTGGAACCATTACACCCTTCCACAGACCTCGAAGCACCTCATACCTATTGTATCCCCACAACGCTCTGTGCTTCATTATTGCCGCATTCCTCTTTCCTTTTGCTGCCGAGGCTTTTTCCTGTACCTCCATGTATCTATCACTCTCATTTACCCATACTCCAAGGTACTTGTATTCACTTACCCTCGGTATTTCTTGGCCTTGTATGGACACCGTCTGATCACAGGGATCATTGAATACCATCAAACCACACTTCGTTACACTGAATCCTAGTCCAAGAGCTTCACCTTCCCTTCCGCATATATTCGCCAGCTGCTGTATATCATCTCGACTGTCCGCAAATAAGACGATATCGTCCGCATAAAATAAACCTGGAAGCTTCTGCTCAATCATCATGCCGCCCTGTTTGTGTGACAGATTAAAACCAATGTTGCTACCTTCTAGCGCTTTTTCCATACTCACCATGTACAGCATGAATAACAGTGGGGACAAAGGACATCCCTGTCTCAGACCCCTGCTAACCTCCACGTTCTCTTTGCTACGCATTCCTTCCCACTCTATGCAAACTGTATTTTCTCGGTATATCTCCCTCAAAAGCTGTATACAGTCGTCGCCCATGCCCATTCCTTTCAATATATCCCACAAAATTTCCTGATTAACGTTGTCGTATGCCCCAGTGATGTCTAGAAAAGCCACGTACAAGGGTCTATTCTCTATTTTAGATATTTCTATACACTGAGTGAGAACAAACAGGTTATCGTCTAACCGCCTGTCGACTCGAAATCCGTTCTGAAGTTCTCCCAAAATATCGTTATGTTCGGCCCATGTTTCTATTTTCATTTTTACTGCTTGCATCGCCAACCTGTATAGTACCGATGTAATGGTTAGTGGTCTATACGAGCGAATCTTGTCCTTTTCTCCCTTGCCTTTATAGATTAAGTTCATTCTACTTTGTCGCCAACTGTCCGGTATTTGTCCGTCCTTTAAGCTTTTTTCTACTGCTTTTAACAATGCTTCTTTAGTGTTATGTCCTAGTTCGTTAATGAGGCTAACGGGAATCCCATCTAAACCCGCGGCAGTGCGCTTTGGAATTTTTCCTTCGGCCTTTTTCCAGTTGAAATTATCTAGTACTAGCTCTTCCTCTGTTGCTTTCTCCGCCACACTTTTACTCACTGGGGAGATCCCCTGGACGCTCTTTTGAAACGAATCGGCTGTTACCTTTTGGATGTAACCTAGCGCTTCGTACCCTTCCAATTGATTTCCTCCTTCATCTAGAATATGTTGTTGCGTTGTGACAGACTTCCTACCTAGCGCCTTTATGTGGCTCCAAAAAATCCTAGGCGCGGCCTCCTTTTTTTCGTGTATCTCTTTCATCCAGCGTTCACTTTCACCTTTAATTTTTGCCTCTACCAATTTCTGTACAAGGGATTTTTTCTCCAAATATATTTCCCATATTTTTTTTACTTCGTCCTGCGGCCGCTTCTCCTTTTTTGCCTTTCTATGCTCCCGTGATGCTTCGCGTCGCTTCTCGATCGCCTCCCGGATTTCCTTGTTCCACCAACTTTTTGGCTTCCTTTTTCCTTTCCAGCAAACGGTTTTCTTCTCTTTCCCTATCTCCTTCGTCATTAGATGTAACAGCTCCCTATACTCCCAGTCCTTGCCTGGTATTTCGCCTACTTCTTTCTCGACTCTTGCGGCTATATTTATTATTTGTTTGTCATTTAAATACGAGCTGCCAGACTTTGATTCCATGCTCGTATTTTTAGTTTCGTATCCCATTTGTAATGTTATTCGTTTATGATCGCTACCCAAGCTGTTAATGCCTTCCTCGTCTATCCTCATTTCTGTCAGTTTGTGGTAAATTCCTTCAGTCATGAGACAATAATCAATGCTTGATTGCTTGTTTCCGACTTCCCATGTGATCTGGCCGTCACATTTAGGCCCTGTGTTAACTATCTCCAGACTATGTTGCTCGCAAAGATCTAGTAATAACTTCCCATTGGTGTCTGAATATCCGTCAAGGTCATGTATGTGGGCATTCATGTCCCCTAGAAGGATGATTTCGGCCCCATTACCAAATTCCTTAATATCCGCACTCATGCAATCCACTATCTCCTGATTCTTTTCTCTGCAGTTATTCCCCGTCCACAAGTAGGCTACCCCTAGCCACGTTTCCTTTCCACCTACTGTGCCCAGAACCCAGAGGTGCTCTGAACACGTCTGTTTCACTCTAACCCATTTGGCTCCGCGGTGAATTAGCATTCCTACACCCCCACCTTTCCTTTCCGATATGGTCCTGTTACACCCTTCCCAAACATAATTTTTAATATGTGGTGGCTCTTCCAAGTCTCTAAGGTGTGTTTCTGTAACCGCATACACGCCTATCTGTTCTTTGTTTAACTGCTCCTCAATCTCTAACCATTTTGCCTTCTTTCTGCCACCCTGCATGTTTATGTAACTAATTGCGACACGCGCCTTTTTCCTTTTTCTTTTACCTTTTTTCTGGTTTTTCGCAATTCTACCTGTCAAAGCGTCCTCCTGTTTGTTTTCCCCGTTACGAGCTACCCCGGACTCCGAAGGGCCCGTGAGCCCCCCAAAAAAGCTACTGCGCGTCCTGCCAGTCGCCAGCCCACCTCGTGTCCAAGCCTCTCATCGAAATGAATCCTGTCTCTTTGGAATCCACCCCACCTGTGCACTTCCCTGTTTAAATCCACTACCTCGAAACCCTTCTCTCGACTAATTCGCCATATCTCTTTGTTTGCGTCGACTACCGCTCTTTGCAGGTTGATGTTGCGTACTGGTACTTCCGGTACTGTGCATACTACAATTTGCACCTGGGGGGACACGGTGCGCATGTCATCCACCCCTTTCGCCAAGGTCGTCGCTAGTCCTGACGATTCTTTTTTTAGGACGTCATTTAACCCTCCCGCAATTACAACGAGGTTGCGATTGTTAGCTTTAGCTGCGAGTTTTTCACCCGCTTGACTCATTACTGTCCCCAGCGTTTGTCCTGGGAACGTCCCTATCGCAACTCTCTTGTCGCCTTTCACCCTTTCTTTGATTGCCGCTGCGCATCGGACTAAATTTGAGTCACCGGCGATGATGACCTGTTCAGACATTCCTTCTGAAACCTGCACCTGGCTGCTGACTAGGTGACTAGCGTGAGTCACGGCTGCTGGTTTGCTCCCTCCCTCCCTCAAAACTACTTCCCGGTAGCTGGGCCCTGTGGCCAATGTATCTGCCTTTGTCATGCCTGTTTCCCTCATCTCTCCCGCACGGTGGGTCGTCGCCATAATGCTTCCGCCGTCACCTGCGTCTTCGTTCCCCTTCACGACCTTCGATAGGCCCATCTCGGCTGCCCGGAGCCTTTCCTCCATGGCTGACGTTTTCTCTCGCTCCTTCGCCAATGCATTCTCCAGCTCTGCGATTTTCTCCATGAGCCCACTCTGGACCGCCATCATATTTTTCATTTTCTCCTCGATCTCGCACTGTCTACACTTGGCGTCATCTTCTGCTTTCTCTTCCGCACTAATTTCCACCTTCAACCCTATCCCGCACTCTGAACACTTTACGGTCTTTTTGACCATGGCTAGCTCAGTTTACCAATGCCCACGTGTTAAAAAACTGTACTAAAATACACTGGTCTAAGCCAAAAAGAACCACAATAATAAATAAATACGCTACACTTCACAGCACCTGCGCATGCACGTGGTCGGTCTACGCGCAGGCCTCAGCCACGTGGTGGCTGGAGAAAAAAAAGACACAGTACAGAATACTAAAAAAAAACAAAACCGTACACCGTACTAGACCTAATCAAGCTTTACGCTAGCGCCTTACGTTCTCATAACGCTACATACAGAGGCAAGCTGGAAACATGCAAAAACACTTATCTGTAGCTGTCATTCCGGAGCTCTCCAAAAACACGTCCGACCTCGACGAAGACGCACTCAACGCCCCTAGGCACGTTAGGCACGAGCGCCATCTGGCAGTTATCTGCGAAAACGAAGGCGTGCGTCACCGCGGGGAAAGGTGCGTGCCAGTGTCGGAGGTGACAAGGTGTAGAATGCAAAGCGACGGGCAGGTGCCACCACCGTGCCGTCGTAGCAAATCGTTGGAAACACCTTCTTGATCACCGCGTTGCACTGTCAGCGCAGCGCGTTAAACGCTACAGTCCTTAGAGTTACTTATGTGTGCATCTTCTAGTATAAAGGCAGACATACAAAACATAGACATGTTGTTATGGCGCCTCAGATATGCACAATATTTGCTTTTTTTAAATGACAATCGCACAACTATGAACGCTAAACCTTGAGAAATACCGGTGGGCGCTGTGGAGGGGGTTAGCCGTTTAGTGCCGTTTGAGGTATCGTTAGGGCGGACAAATAGACAAACGTACAGACAGGCAGACCAAAATTTTCCGTCGAAAGTCCACAAGAAAGACTACCGTCTTTGAAAGAACAGGATCCACACACTTTAACGACATAGGCAGGAGACGCGCACGTAGTGGTCTAAGTACAAAGTCCGCCGTATTGTTTCCCACCACTCAGTAAGCCGCCTTTTTGTGGCTGCGACCACGTGCTGTCCCCCCCCCCCCCCTCTTGTCGCTGCTTCCATTTCAATCGAGCATTTGAAACCCGAGCGCCTTTGGGAGGGTTGCGCCCTCAACCGGAGCGATTGGGAGACTCCTGTCAGCGATGAACGAGGTGTTCCTGCAGCTCACTCTCTACGGCGCAAACTCTGCGCAGGTTGCTGCTGACAACAGTGCCATCAAACTTTCTGCGGTACTCCAGAGTGCGAAGAGCCCCAGCTCTCGCCTCGAACAGGAGGCTGCTGCCAATAATGTTATCATAATAGCGCGACCCACAGAGACACTGTGGAACGTTACCGCCACCTGTTATCGATTGGAAAAAGCGAGGCAGCTGCAGCATGGAGCAAGACAGGCGCGAAGTTCGAACAAGTGCAGTTGTGCTTGTATCGATGAAAATGTTTGTTTCGTTTTCAGCTGCAATTGCAAATTTGTTCTCACTCTGACACGAACATTATTCTTCATTTCACTGCATTAAAACTAAGGAAAACAAACTCTCCCGGTGCAACGCTTCCGCTTAGGTAGCCCCATGGTAATTCTGGGGTCGGGAACCATGGGCAAGGGGTCAGAATAATTGTTCGTACTTTCACTAGACGGCGTGTGCTGCTCACCGTAAGAACGACTGAATAAATGGTGCGTTGTACGCAACCGCTGTGCGAGGTGCCAAAAATGTTCTTTTAAAGTTGCTATTTGAAAGTTGCTTTTGGGCTGCACCCTTGCGCACCTACACCGAAAAGCTTTACTGTATTATCACGTATGCCACACCTCGTCGAATTCTAATAGTAGAAATAAATAATCAGTATAGACCGTTCAGTTTCGCAACTGCAGCAGTGCAAGCAAGTTCAACAAGTGCAGTCACGTCATAGCGCACAGCGCGTTTGATCGTCTTTACTCTGTGGGCACAGCAACGACAGCACATCCGAACTAGAACATGTCGTTTACAAATTATCGCAAACTAAACATTCTCGTCTCATACGCGAAGTCTCCGATGTCATGGTTCGACCGACATTAGCAAAAATAGGTAAGTATATGTATTGGTTTAAGGGGTAATTTGCTTCTCATAGATGACTGTGAAGCGCAAGACGTGTCCTCCCAGCTTATTCACTCATTGCGTGCCCTCTAAAATTTAACATTGATATATCAAATAGTGGACACAAGAACAGCATCACACCAACGGTTTTTGATCTACAGTTCGGCATACCTGTACTGTTGCTGTCGTGGTCAACGATTGCCCTGACAGCCCGATAACCGATCCTGGTGCGCCGATGGTGCCGATAGTGCTTTCATCCGTGATCGACTCTGGCTTGTGCACTCCCCGGCTTACCTTTCTTCGGCCATCGACTATGCACTGCCAACAGCATCGATCCGGACAAATGAATAAATGAATAGAAAGTCGCAGTTTCGCCAAAGGCTAAGCAATGAATGTGATAGCAACATATTGGAATGTTTTAGGAAGCATAGCTAGCAATATTAGGAGCAATAATTATTGTAGTAAACATGCTCTTGCTAAGTAACCAGTTTCCTGATGTGTGGCCACAGTAGATGAACACAAGAACGCTCGTGCGTAGTGACGGTGTTAATGTACGAAGTGAAGCTGGCAGTCAACTTATTCAGACCTTATCTCATGTAACTCCACAAAACGCGGGTGTAAGAAAACACGGCTGCTCCAGGTACACTTCTGGCACTGTTTTTTCGTGTTGAGAGCGCAGCCTATAGAAGCCCCTGCCTGCTGTGTGGGCACGAGCCGCACGCTTATTATTGCCGCCACAGCGCGGCAACCATAAGTACCCCCCCCCCCGGTTTGCTCACGAATGAGTGCGCGCGCAGACGACCCCGGCCAGAAACGCGTTGTTCGTTCCACAGAAGCAGAAGGCTATAGCGCATGCTTCCCCTTAAATATATACAAACATACACATATACGTGAAAGACGACAGGTCCTGCGGCGGCGGCGGAGGCAATGACGACGGCAAAAACCAGCCGAGACTGTCCATATAGTTATTATCGCAATGATAATTATAAAATAATGCGCGGAAACGAAACTGGAACCCAACAGTTCAGTACAACCTCGTGTGAAGTGCGCGTATTTTAATTTGAAAGTTGGGTGGGAACTGAAAGCATGCCGGTTGGAGTAATGCAAGTGAGGGAAATGGCAAATTCGAAGAGCCTGCGGGCGTTACTGATTTCTGCTGTTTTCTCATTTCTTTTTACATCGAAAGCTGTTATTAGATCACAACTCGGGTCACGCGCAGTTGTCCACCACCACCGCCACCGCCGGCATCCGTAACCACATCGCGTGAATTAAGAAAGAAACCTAGCACCAATGGCACAATGGGGCTCGAACCCGGGTTCGCTGGGTCCCAGCCCAGTATTGTACCACTGAGTTACACCAGTGCTTTTTTTTTCTTTAATAAATGAAATTAGCATCAGTAAAGTATACACAACATACTTCATCAGAAGTCACACCAGTGCGTATGACTGGTTTGCAAACCTGCCTTAGACAGGCTTGATGTCGGGAAAGCCATCGCGTTAATACGACTTACAAAGCGTTTTAAAACTTCGAAACATGGAAAACTGGCACAAAATTCTTTGCAAGTTTTTAGCGGATACAACGCTTATCAGAAGAATGACGGAAAATAGCATAGAGAATGCCGGCCTCCTACAGAAAAGTTTATTATTAATGCCCTAGTGGGTATCAAGCAAGTGTACTTGCAGTAGTTGCCCAATGAGTGTTTTGAAGAGGCTCTGAAAGGCCGCTCTTCTAGCTTTCACTGTGACTGTGCTGCGCCTTCTGCGCAGGCCTGCTGTACGGGCGACTGGACATCGTAAATTTTTATTTTATTTAAGACATACTGCAAGCCCATTGAAGGGCCCAAGCAGGAGGGGCATCACGAGAAAAACGAAATTTAGGCACAATACACATGATACACTGATTAGAATAGTTTGAACAAATACAGGAATGCATCAAAGTTACAAAAATCCGCAATACACGTGGTACACTGTTGGAAATATATTGAACACATACACAAGAGTACATCAAAGTTGCAAAACAAAGCAATCAGAATTCCAAATGTTCAAAGGAGTGAATATTGGTCACAGCCGATTCAGTTAGTTTATTCCAATCTGTAATAGTACGCGGAAAAAAGGAAAACTTAAAAATATTAGTTCGAGCGCTGTACGGAGTCGGAGATTCGAGGTGTCTATGCCGTGTTTGTCGGGAAGTAAGTGGCGTATGCCGTAAATAGCGACGTATGCCGTAAATAGCGAGCAGGTGACCACTTATGGCGCGCGCTCTGCAGCTTCATCCTACATGACATCTTATGACATTGCGCTTACAATTGGCGATTTCCACGCAGTACTTTACATGCAGAATTGATCATTTCATTGCTGACAGAAAGGGGCCAACGTTTCTTTCCTGAATCTTTTATGTGCGTATACATGTACGTTCAAGACAATATGGTGAGTTATTGAAAGGAGAAACGTTGGCCGCTCAAGCGAACCAATAACAACACTGCACAATCATCGACCTTATTTATTTGCAAAAAGATGGACGAACCTAGCAATTTTCAAGATTCCCTCAAGTTATCGAAATCAGCCTTAAAAGGTCAGCACCCCAACTGGGCACGAATAATATAACGCGACATAAGAAAACTGCTACATATGACGCATCACTCTATATTTATTTGGCAGGTACGATACGAGCTCTAAATGACTTGTCGTGTGGCGTGCCTGTTAATCGACATCATACGTCACAAGCATGTGAAGGACAAATCTGTTTGCCGGTGTTTTGCATGGCTCCGTTATCACAAACAAGTCTGCCGTGCAACCTTAGTCTGTCATCTCATCGCTATCGCTTTACGGCTGTTTTAAAACAGAGAAAACGTGCACTTATATTACTCTTATCAGATCCAGCCTTCTCGATTAACTATCTTGTCTGCCTTGTCGAGAAAAACCCACAGAGGCCATAAACCACTGAAGGCGAAAGCCATCGCTGTCAATGTACTCATCCTCCCACCCTACTCTCTCACAGCTTTCTAACCTAAGGTTGTTTTGCATTGCCTCCAGGGTAATAGGCACTGCAAGCTTTGTCAACCTGACGTCGTTTTTTCCCTGCGCAAAGTGTGATTACGGGCTAATTGGTGTTGCATTTCAAGAGTCTATACATCGCAGGGCAAAACACAGGACAAAGAGACTAATGAAGACGAGCTATGACTTCGAACTAAAGTTTACTGAGAAGAACAAACAATTTATGAAAAACGACAGCGTGTGATCAAAAAACCGTAGCATACGGTAAAAGGCGGCACCTTCCGAAGCACGAAGCTAACTTGAAGAAGCGTTCAAACAAGCAGGAACAGGATGGTCAAGAGCGCATGTGTTGGTGCAAAAAAGCAAGCTGCTTATCGTCTTCGTTAGTCTCCTTGTTCCGTGTCTTTTCTTGCGCTGTAATCACTTGCGAGACACTGCGTCGTCACCTTCTACCAATGGTGACGACATCTGCAAACGTGACCACTCGACATGACATTATGGCAACTTCATCATGTGTCTTTTTTTTGTTCACCCATGTTTACAGTAACAGCCAATTTATCGTGGTTGATTATGCACACATGGTTTACGTCCCGAAAAAGGGTTTAATTTTGTTCAAAGCCGATTGGTCCCCAGGTCGGCTCCCGATAGAACCCGCTTTCTAAGGCGCTGCCCCGACAACAGCAGTGAACCTCAAGCCCCATCTACACAAAATCACCCGCTGTGGTGCTACAGTCGGTCCGGTATGGCACGCCAGATCCCTTCAATCACTCGTAATCCTTGCCTGATTTTGCCTATTGTTGAAATGGTTGATTAGGTGAGTCGGTCATTCCTGGTGGATTCAAATAAGCATGCGATACGTAGACATGGACAGGAAAGGCACTGACAAGTGCTAATTATTTCGCATCAGGTAGTTTGCTTTCTTAACTGGAAGATATGTGGTTGAGATCATTTTATTCATTATCTCAATTTAAAGACGTTTTTAGACATATATGGCTGCCTTAAGCGTCCTCTGAAATTTTTGTGTGGCTGCGCCGCGCCACGCCACGTCTACAAAATATGTGCACACGCATCAGAGATGCGGCAACAAACGCTCTGCCGAGTCGCAGATGTCAGTTATGATGATGTCCGCTTCGTTTACGGGAGACTCTGGGAAAATTCGCGAAAATTTTTCTACCTCGCACGATGGCGAGAACGAGCTATTCTTCAGTTGCGGGACGACCCTGTAACAAGTAAGACAGAAAACATGCTAGGTAAGCACTGAAAAATTCTTACTTCACGCAGAGTACTGGGCATAGAACCGCTAAAAGTGGCATTCGTGCCTTTAACTCTGTGAATTGCCTAACAAACGAAGAAAAGTAAATGCGATCGATAAGAGGTACGATTTGCGAGCAATTTGTTTTGCTTTCCTAATATATTTTCTCAAAAAGTCATGATTATGACCAATGAAACGCAGCATGGCATTCTGTGTCTATATTGCGGCATTGCTTCAGTAGAGTTCTCGAAGCACTTGAACGGAAGCGCTTTACCAGAGACGTAAGAGCGAGCGGTCGAATGGTCGTGCAACATAGTGGCGCAGAACTCAGCAGGAGAAAAAAAAAATCATGGAAGTTACAGTCACTCAAAATCCACAGTAATTGCTCACACACGATCATCAACGTTTTCACTTTCTCCTAGGTGTCTTTTCGCCCTCTGTCCGACTATACACTTTGAATGTCAGTGAAAACCACGTAACACAACCCACCGAGGCAAAAGCGCCTACTCGGCGCATCTATGTGACCACAGTAAAAGGAGGTGGAAGCGCTTGAGCTTGATACGCGGAAGACGTCGTGAGTTAACAATATCGAAGAGGTGGTAGGATTATCCAGAACAATCTCGTATGTGACGTCTGTTTCCTGTCAAAGCAGGTAGCATGGGCACATGAAACGAGAAAGTCGCTTCTCGGAAAGGGCGACACGTCGCGTACCAAATAACAACGAGGGAACCCGCTGGAAATCATTCTGCGCGATGTCACTCGTCGTAACGCTGCTTCAGTATTTGTTGAGAAGCTGTTGCGGGCAAGCTAACGGGCGCGGTAAGCACGAGCAATTACACCGCGAGCGTTGTCGTTGGTAGCCGTTGTAGAAACCGGAAAGAACGTACCCAATTGCAACGTTCGTTCGCGTCCATAAAAAACGTAAAACTTTGAGTATCCAGCAGTGTCGCGATGGGTTGAGTTGTACGCAAAAGTAACGTATGGCAGTACAATATCGACAAATCGGTTGATACATATTTTAAAAGCATGTATGTCAGGGTTCGGGCTGAGCGCTATGTAATTACTTTGGATCAGTTGATACGAGGCCATGAGCTTATGCTTTGTGGAGCGAGAAAGCAGCATATTATCAATCACTTGAACCAGGAAGGTACAGCCTTAGTCTGTAAGCAGTTTACGTGGGGCATGGTGCACCATAATAAAGTCTCGAAGCAAAAAATCAGACACGTCCGCAGCGCAGCTTGTTGGCAGGACTCGTGTGATTGCGTAGCGGGTTGCGTTATTGGTAGCAGCGGCAACCCACTTGTTGCCCGAAGCAGATGTTTCAAAGGAACCGAGAAGGCCCTAAATGACTGGAAAGAAAGGTTCCGGCGGGATGTCCATAGGCTGATGATAGCCGGCAGGACGTCCACATGACTTCGTGCGGCGCTGACAAACTTTCCCGGAATTGACGTAACGCCGCACAGAGCATACAATTCCAGCTCAGCTGAAGCGGTGGAGCACACAATCATGCCTGCAAGAAAAGCCAAGCTCACCAGTGGTTGTTGCATCATGAAACTCGCGGGCGACAGTGGAGCGCTGATGCTGTGGTACGACAAGCAGAAGATCGGCACCGGTTGGGGACTAATTATGCCGATACATTATGTCATCTCTTAAGGCAAACAAGCGTGCAGAGGCGTCGCGTGGGGAAGATTGCATCCGTTCTATTATTTGGCTTAGGTGCTAATCCCGACGCTGCTCGTCGTCGAGGCGAAATAGCTGGCAAATGAAAAATATGTCCTTGATGGAGTTAGTGCTCGTAGAACCCCCGTCATTCACAGGGTAGTATGATAAGCAATCTGCGTTTTGGTGCAGTCTTCCACTCTTATACACTACCAAGTAGGTATGCTCTTGCAGGCGGAGGGCTCAGCGAGGGAGACGACGAGTAGAGATTATTCAAAGGCGAGCCAACAAATGGCGTGATAGTCGGTAAGCACGGTAAAAAGTCGGCTGTATAAGTAAAGGCAACATGTCGTAACTGCCCACAGCAGAGCGAGACATTAGCGCTTCTTGATTGAATAATTGCGCACCGAGGCCGACAACACCTTGCTGGCACAAGCAATCACACGATAGAGCCCACATTGTTGCTTAATTAGCACAGTGCCGATTTCATAACCACTAGAGTCAGTGTGGACTTCCGTCAGCGTTGAAGGATCAAAGTGTCCTAGAACAGGGGAAGACGTAAGCAGAGTAACAAGTTTGAAGACAGCTGCTGCCTGGGAAGGACCACAGTTTAAGGGCACGAGTTGTTTGAGCAGGTCTGTGAAAAGTCTTGCATTACGAAGAAGTCTTTGACAAACCGCCGCAAGTATTGGAGCAGAGCCCTACAAAGCTGCGAACGTCCTTGGTCGCTGTCGGTTCAGGGAAGTCTTTCACGGCTCGAATCTTTCCCGGATCAGGCTGTACGCCAGAAGCTCCAACACTATGTACTAATGATTGTAATGCGTCGGTGCCAGAAGTGGCATTTGGACGAATTTAGCTGAAGTACGGCAAAACAGAACACTTCAAGAATAGCTATGAGATTCTCAAGGTAGCTATGAGACTCTCAAGAAAACACACTGAAGTGGTCTAAATAACACATACAAGTGAAATACTTTGATTCCAGAAGTAGATACTCCATCATTCGTTCGACAGCGGCGGGGGCATTACATAGGCCGAAAGGCATGACCTTGAACTGGAGGGGCAATCAGGTGTTACTAAGTTCATCTTTTCTCGGCCCATAGTGTCCACAGCTATTTACCAGTACCCGCAACGAAGGCCAATGGTAGCGAAGTGCGCGGCATTATGCAGACCATCGAGGGCGTCGTGAATTCGTGGTAAAAGTGGACGTCTTTCCTTGTTTGGTTGAAGTGGCGAGTAAAGCGCCATGATCAGTCTTTTTTTAACTAACCTTACCGGAGATGCCCAGGGATTGGAGGATGGCTCTATAATGTCCTTTTCTAGCATTTCGCTGAATTCCTGCTAGATGACGCCGCCAGCACCCTGTAAGGGTGGCGGTGAACAGAGTTCACATCCCATTTGTTCTTCCCATAGTGGACAACAGACGTATGCCGTAAATTTCGATCACTAAAAACCAACATGTCTTTGTAGTACCCGAGAACACTCTTGAGGGCTTCAACATGTCCAGGTTATTGCTAGGTAACAATATTGCAGGAACCAACAGTATGTTTGTTCGCTTTTGGTTTATCTTTCACAATCATGGACATTTTGCCATACTGAAATAAACGAAAGTTCTAGCACAGTGTCTTTCTAAAGGTTGTGTTTTTTTTCTTTTTGCTGTGGGAACATTCAGTGAATACTAACAAAATGCGCCATTTCCGGTATGCGAATGGATGCACCATGTCGCTATCCGCTCTCTAATTTGGTACACTACACGTGCTGAGCACACTATGCCTGCAGGAAGACATAACTCGCGCACGTGCAATATAACCGCTCTTTCAATGAAAAAATGCACCTACTCACGTACGTTTTCACAGACACAACCCTGCTGTGTTAGTTTCCACACAGTTAGTTGGCAACAAGTCACTAAGATATCGTTCTAAAAAACCAGTAACCCTACTTTTGACTTCTATCACAGCCGGGTTTTAATGTCTATTTTCAAGAAACTTTTTGCACAATTAAGGCTTCCGCAAAGCTTTTTTCCGTGGTTTAGGCAATTAATTTTACATCTCATGCTGAATACATTAGCACTGATGTCTTACAGATAATGCTGCAGTGCTTGTGAACATTTCTTTTTTACTCTGAGTAATGAAATTTCTTGCCTTATTTGCCAGATTGATTGTGTTGGTATTGAAACTGCATTGTTTTTGTTTGGCTGTTTATTTGTCCTTTCCTTGATTTATATTAGGCCAATGCTAATGTGTATGTTTTAAATTCGCTTTCTGTATCGGCTTGAGGAGATGCTCACACTTTAAAGTGAACAATTTTATATCCACAATATCCACGGTTTTCCCGTTGAATCAGTTACGCAGTATAGGTAATTCGAGGCCACCATTTCAAGTGACATGACGTGGCAGGCACACATTTCATTAATCTGCACTTCTGTATTTCGGAAACTCTGTCTTTCAAAAAGGAAGCTCGCAAAAGGTACTGCGAATGTTAAACTTCAAGCGTAGAATGGTATTATTAGACCTAAATTGAAATATGCATCGGCGGTGTGGGATCCATACACAAAAAAGAGATACAGAGCCTAAAAGCACTACAGAAGAATTTGATCAGATTTATATATAATAAATACAAAAGGTGAGATTTCCCAACTCAACTCATGAAAGCTTATAAAATCCCTCCACTACCTGTCCGCAGAAAAATCAGTCGACTTAAGTTCTTGCGTAATATTTTAAATGGCAAGCTTGGTATGTCTTGACCCTCATATTTTGTGGCCACTACAGCCATAAGTACGCGCAATACTCAAAAACACACCTTTGAACACATTTGTTTCGAGGCAGATAATATTTATGAAGCCCTTGAGCAACATCTGTTATGTTGAATATTAAATCGCTGAGACTGTTATATAATTTATTGTGAGAGTATTGCATTTTTGTGCACTGTCTTTTGTTTCTTTGTTTAAAACTTACTCTATAGCAAAACTGCTGTATTGACTGTGGTGCTAGTATTGTTATTAATTACTTCTATTCTGTTCTCCTTGAGTTTGTAAACCCACTTCTGCCTGGGCCAACCTGACCTGCAGTATTGTGGACTAAGTAAATAAAGCAAATAAATAAATCAATAAATATTAGAACAAATAAATAACTGTTCTGCTCCTTTCGGGCTGCGTTAATCTCGAAATTAATAAAACTTTTAGCAAGCTTCAGCGCTATCAGTATAGCTTCAAATAAACTTCGGTAATATTTCAACAAGTGTAAAATAAGGAATGCATAACCTGGAACTAAATTTTATATTAAAAGAAATTTAACTCAATGCTAGTGTTCGACAAGTAAATGCACCACCGCGCACCCACACGCGATCGCGAAGCATCCCTGCATCTTGGTGGTGTGCGTGGAACCATTAAATAAACTGTAGTGCCACATCATTAAGAAGTTGATTACGCGCACGCCATTTCTCATGTTGCACTTTGGGTAAGTGCCGACGTCAGAAAGCAGCGCACCGACGCCTGATCCGGTCGGACTTTATTTGCAGCTGCTTTCATACACCTATTAAGGCACACTGAAGTAAGCAGTGAAGCTCCGATTGCGCACACACACGGTAGGGAGAGCACCAGCCCACCACTTTAAAGCCAGCGCTTTCATGAACATACTACGTCTTTAGATATGGTTTGACAAAGTAACACAGTTTGTAATGCTAAGACGCTGTTGAGCTCACTAGATGAGCATCTCAAGTAGCAAAATATCGGCAAAAAAAAGGTGCTGCGCTTACAGCTGGCCTGTACTGTAGCTCGAATAACTCAGAAACGAGAACATTATCATCTATATAGACAAGTTTGATGCTTCTCTCAGTTACTTGACAAATAATTAGCGACGAAAAAGAAAACTTGTAGCAAGTAAGGTACCCGCACAAAATTTACCAACCACTTGGTGACAGCTGCACAAAGCCGCTCATTCAGAACATTCGCATTAGTTATCTGTCTACGTTATTGCGAAGGATAGATGATGCAATCATACAGAAAAAAAAATCCTATTCATCACAGTGTGGGAATTTTCTTTAGGCGGTAGCGATCAGCTGCCTATATTAAGAGAAAGGTGAGCTGCTCGATATATGTTCATGTTAAAGAGACGGGGGGTTAAAATAGGGATACAACAGAGAGGTCAAAAGAAGACCACGCCGACACACCTCCCTTAACTTCTCTGTTATGCCCATGACGGCACGCGCATTCTTCTTAGCATGTGCTGCCTGTGCAGCATTCTTTGGCTTCGAAGCAAAAGACCAGGGGTTCATTGGCGTGCCTTTGTTAATTGGGTAGTGTGGACATCCTAGGCTTACCATTTATGTCAACTACGTTGGTGGCAACAGGGTAGCTAACGCTACGGCACAGCGTCCGCACTCAAATCACAGAAGACAGCAGGTTTCTTGGAAAGAGGTCAATGCTACAGTATACTTCGATACGGATGTCATGAGCAAACTTCATTGGCACATCTTTGTGGGTACGAGCGTAGTTCGAGTCAATAAGAATTTATCACAAGCACAGCAACCGCAATAGACGCATGACAATTACCAACACAATTGCTGATGCCAGAGTACCGTCACTTCAACTGCTCATACAACCTATTCATTCATGACTTGTACGATGTAGTTGCTGGCTCGGAGTCACTTGTCGGAGTCCGTATTCTACATTAGAACTACCAATATAACAAGTTGTATGTTTTTCACTTGCTTAAATCATGCACAGTGTTTTGAAAAGTACCCACCGTGACAGCTCTAATCGGATTAACTTGCGCGCTGATTCGGTCATATTTTAGGCGCGGTTAAAACTGCGCGAACAAGAAGAGATGGAAAAAACGAGAAACAAATAAAAAAGTGTCGAATCGTGGTGTCTTGCTTCCAGGAGCTACGTCCGAAAAATCTTAAAAGTTCTTGTCCACACTCCATGTTTCTCTGGTGCCATCCACCTGTCAGTTTGTTTAGCTTTTTTAACCTTACTCAATGTGACACTTTCGAAAGGATGATGTCACGCTACTAAGCTCGACGGCTCGTCTTCGAGTCCCGGCTACGATGGGCACATTTTAGGAGGATGAGGGTTGCGAGGTCACAGAGGCGAGGGGGGTGGAGCGAAGTAGAAGAGAAGGCTGGAGAGGCCGCGTATGTGCAATGAGGATATAAACACCGTGAGGAGGAAAGCCTAGAAAAAAAAGGGGGGGGGGGAGTTAGCATTGGTTAGCAGGCGTACGCATCGCAAGGTGACAGAGGGGGAGGGTAGGCGCATGCGCATTGAAGCGTGGGCGCCAGAGGTTCAATCACGCTCATAAGATGCTTTGCGTTTAAAACATGACAGAATTGTCTTCTGCAGTGCTTTGCTCACTCATTCACACAACGAGTGAATCATGTAGAGCCATAAAAGGAAAAATAAGGGACAACTAGAACAAGAAAACATGGAGAAGCCTGTATTTGTGGTACTCAGCCATGCGAATGCAACAGATATTTAGGTCCATTGATGTACAGAAGGCAGTAGCTATAGGCCTTCATTGAAGAGCTCTGATAAGGGAACAAATAGAAACAGCAAATGAATAAAACACGACTTGCCGCTGTGGGGAAGGGAAGCTATGACCTTCGCTTTGGTGTGCGTTGCACTACAAAATTTCAGCCCAGCGGTGGCTGCTTGCCCACCCCCTTTCTCGGGTACTTATGCACAAATGCGCAAGTTCCTAGGATTAGTGTAATCCTCGTGACCATGGCGGGAAATGGCAAGTATTTTATTGTGCTCAATGGGGCCACGTGATACATCAGCAGGCTGACGACCAAATAACCCTCGCAAAACAAAACCTACGGTAGTTGAGATCCTCATTAGGAGAGACTCAGTTCTGTCCAACAAGAACAGTCCCGCCAATCATTTCTCAAGAAGACTTCTCAATTCTCAGGTGGAGCGGCGTCTTTTTTGGGGATGAGCCATTAGAAGGTGCTCGAGAGTGCAACCCATTTGTTCCAAAGCTTCGCTGCACTGTAAACGAATGCAAAGGAGCGGCGTCCTTTTTGGGCATGACCCACTGGAAGGTACTCGAGAGTGCAATCAACTTCTGAGTACCAAGGCTTAGCTACACTATAAATGAATGCAATCGCATATTGCTCTGACGACTAGACCTGTCAAAAAACGAGCAAAATAAAACTCAGGAAAAAACAGGACCAAATACCGGTGCTCTCTGTTCGTTCGCCTTCCGCTTAGTTCGTTCTGTCTTACCGTAATGCATATAAATCAACAAGCCTCGCAAAAAACTCTGCAAGCTACTTGCCCTTTAAAGAGAAAGTTGGCGATGTCCATCATCTGAAGTGGGACGTCACTGACGCTATCGCCTTTAGTGACGTAATGATAGAGCGTGCCATCCCTTGCCGTTACGGCAGCCGCCACCTTTTTCGATGGACACGTCGTGAACAAGTGAACGATGGCTTGGGCTATTTCATTGGGCGCCACAACTTTCAACGCAGCTTCGCGGCTTGCCTCGTTCAAACCACTCGCGTTGTTTGTTAAAAAGTACAGCAAGCTGTCGATTACGTCTGAAGCCCGCACATTTGTAGAGTTGAGATACTCCTTGGCCAAAGGAATAATTACGTCATCGTAAAGCCGTTTTCCGTCGCTGACATCACTTCTGAGCAAGACCCGTAAAGTAGGCCGTCTCCTGGAGACTCGACGATGTATCACAAATCGAGGCAGTGGGGACGAAGCGAATGGGCGGCCCCAAGTTTAGCGACGCCTCCAAGAGCAGTTCGTAGGCCACCGAATGGAGGCAGTAGGCTTGTCCACAACTTCTTGGTTGGTAACAGCCAAGGTCACGGGATATTTGCGCGATGTACACTTTGCCGCTATCCGGGGTGTTCCATGAGATCGGCGCTGCTGGGCACGGACCCTGCGTTCCGATGCCAGTGCTCGTCGTTTGAATATTCGTGATGTCAAAGCAAATCATCACTTGACCACATTACCCCTCATCCATTACGATTCTAGAAGTATGGGTACAAGCATGGAAGAGAATAGCAGTAGCTATTCTAAATGAAGACTAAAGGGCATGCCTGAGTTGGCGTTAGTGAAATTTCTTGTATCCTGCCCTGATAAAGCTTCTAAAACACCCGTTTAACGTATTCTTGAACGAGTAAATATATATGGTTTAGTGGTTTTTTTGGCTGCCTCGAACAGGCTGTAGAATGACCTTAAAATGCGTGTCTTGCTCTCGCCGTGATTTCAGTTTTTGTCACTACTAAAAGCCTTGTGCCACTGGCATAGGCCGGCGAACACATTCATGAGTCGGCTCATTCTCACTCATTCAGAGACCAGCGAAGGGCCGTCCGGCAGCTCGAGGTCGCACTGGCGCTGCAAAGGCGAAAGGGGGACACCCTCAGTAACCCGAGCGGCGCCGGGGCACGAAGGCCTTGAGGTCTAGGCCCGCGTGACATTAGGACTTCTAGTGTAACGTGAGATAGGGTGAACCCCACGCCCTGCGCGGCCGGAGGGAATCCCGCATGCTGGAACCCAATAAAGTTTATTCTCTCTCTCTCTCACTCATTCAGGGTAAAATTAAGCCGTGAGTCTGATTGAGTTCGAATGAGCAATATTTTGGTGAGATCGAATCTGAGTGCGTCCGGTTGCAAAACGATTCGTGGTTGTGAGTCCGAGTGAGTTCGGCACAGAAACATTTTCGTGAGCCTGAGTCTGAGTGAGTTCAAAGCGTAAGAAATATTTCTCGAACGGGTCTGCGCGGCGGCTGCATTTCCGATGGAGGTGGAAATGATGTAGGCCCGTGTGCTCAGATTCGGGTGCACGTTAAAGAACCCCAGGTGGTCGAAATTATCGGAGCCCTCCACTACGGCGTCTCTAACAATCATATCGTGGTTTTGGGACGTTAAACCCCACATATCAATCAATCAATCGAACGGGTCCACGTGAGGTACACTTTTCTTTGCCGACCTATCATTTATATCGACGGAATAAAATGCCTTCTTATAATCTATGAAAGCTGCGTATAGCGGCTGGTTGCATTTCGCGCATTCTTTTATCACCAGACCGATAGCGTGAATATGGTCTATTGTAGAGTAGCCTGTGCAAAATTCTGTTTCGTATTATATTTGATTGAACTACTGTCATCGTAATTTTATTAGCTACTATATTTGTAAATAGCTTGTAGACGACAGTGATCTGATAAGCCTGAAATTCTTCAAGCCATTGACGTCCCCTTTCTTTTGGATTAACATGACGTAAGCATTCTTCCTGAATACTGGTAGCCTCACCGTCAAGAGACACTTCCTATACAGGGTGAACAATTTTTCTAACACAATCTCTTTACTATCTCACAATAGGTCTCGTGTTGCCTTATCCTCACCATCGGCTTTGCTTCATCGCAATCTCTCTAGGGCTTTCTTTACGTCCCCTGTCGCTATAGTGGTGGGATGTCAAATTCCTTTTGGCTGTTACTGCTTGTTGCGATATTATCCTGGTTGTGTGGGCTGCTGAACAGATCTATGTAGAGCTCCTCTGCTACTTCAACTATCCTATCCAACTTGATCTAATTTTAGCCTATGCACAAGTTTGCCTTCACAGCTTTTAGGCTTCTTCCGTTCTATATGGCATGCCCAATTCTCTACGCGTTATACCTCCTTACGTCAGCCACCTTACGTCGCCTACGCCTTTTATTAATTTGAAAACTTAATTTCGCCAGCTGTATTTTGTCTGTTGAATTCGAGGCTTTTGTGGTTTGGCTACTCTCACTTTTCTTTTCTTCTCCGGGGATAGCTTGCCCATGTCCCGTGAAACGTTGTACTCCCGACTTCCACAGCACACTCGTTAGTGATACTCCTCAAGTTATCATTCATTGCGTCAACACTAACATAAGCGCCCTCGGTTAAAGCCGGGAATTTATTTTAAGCGACACCCTGAATTCCTGTACTTTCTCTTTCAGCGCAAGCTCATAGTTTGCTTCTTGCGTATCACTTTCTACCGTTACTTTCTGAAGTCTAGTCGCATTCAAAGCTACACTTCTATGGTCACTGCGCCGGATCTTGCTAACTACTTCCACTTCTTGTACAATGAGACAACCTGAAAAGTCATTCAAGTTTGCTAGCCAGCACAAGGTGTGGTGGTCGCTCAAAACATGAGGGCCTTCCATAGTGGTAGGGGCGAAACTTTAGCGCAGCCCTGGTGATAGCAAGGTACTCTTATTCTGTTGTGGAATAGTTGCCTTCTTGCGTCAATAGCGACCAGGTAGCATAATTCATAACCTATTCCTCTCCGTTAGCCTTCTGTAGAAAAATGGCGCTGAGACCTACATTGTTTGCGTCAGTGTAGATTTCCGTATGGCTGTCTTTGTCGAAACGCGCAAGTATTGGAGGGGTCTGCAGGTGTCGTTTTAATTTCTGAAGTGCTTCAATTTGCGCCGTTTCGCACTTAAAATCGACGTCGGTATTCTTGAGCAACGTTAGGGGCTTTGCGATTCGTGAAACGTCCTAGGCGAAGCGTCTGTAATAAGCGAACAAGCCGAGAAATCGGCGCATGGCATTCTTTTCGGTGAGTGACGGGAAGGCGGCAATGGCAGATTTTTTTTCGGGTCTGGGTGCACTCAAAACAGGAGCTCCTTGCACGCGAATGGGCATTTCTATGGCTTTAAGGTGAGTTCAGAGCTCCTGATTGCTTGAAGTGAGGATTCGAGACGCTGGAGGTGTTCATCGAAGCTCGAGTAAAACACTTGACAGTAACGAGGTGGTTCAAGTAAACAAGGCAAGTTTGCCACTTTAAACCAACCAGGACTGTATCCGTGACTCGTTAGAAAGTCGCAGGTGCCGAGCAGACACCACATGGCATGACCTTGAACTCGAATAGGCCATCCGGTGTTGTGAAAGCAACCTTTTGTTGGTCTCTCTCGTCGACTTCAATTTGCAAATTGCCATTCTTGATGATGATTTGATGTATGGAGTTTGATCTCCGAAAACCGTCATATGATTATGAGAGACGCTGTAGTGGAGGGCTCTAGCAATTTCGACCACCTGTGGTTCTTTAACGTACACCCAAATATGAGCACACGGGCCTACAGCATTTCACCTCCATTGAAAATGCAGCTGCCTAAGCCGGGATTCAATCTCGCGACCTGCGGGTCAGCAGCCGATTACCTTAGCTGACCACCGCGGCAGGGCAATAGCCGTTCTTGAGGTCTACCGAAGAAAGGTACGTCGCATTTGTGGAGTTAATCTACACAGTAAACATTTTTGCACCCAAAAGGGTGTAAAAGGGTGCTTTTACGAGAAAGCACCCTTTGCAACACCCTTTAACACCCATAAATGGTCGATTGAAAAAAAGCACCCTTTTGTTTGGGTGCTTGCCTCGATAGCACCCTAAAATAGGCTCTAAGGGTGCTTTTGTGCCTGAGAAGGGTGTAGGTGCCGATTCATCGGATGGAATATGCAGCATAAGAAGAACACATAATTATAATATTTGGGATTTTACGTCTCAAAAACCTCGATATGATTATGAGGGTGGTCGTAGTGGAAAGCTGCAGATTTTCACCATTTGGTGTTCTTTAATGAGCGCTCATATCGCACAGTGCAAAGGCTTCCACATTTTCGCCTCCGCCTTAATTCGACTGCCACGGCCGGCATCGAACCCGCGACCTTCGGATTGGCGGCTGAGCAGCGCAGCTAGTGCACGAATATGTGGACCTTGCGTTAAATGACGGCCTAATTGACTTAGAATGTGTGAAGGTGCTCTCCGAATACAGCAGAATGTCCGCAGAAGCAAAG
Source organism: Rhipicephalus annulatus (assembly GCA_013436015.1). NCBI lineage: Eukaryota > Metazoa > Arthropoda > Arachnida > Ixodida > Ixodidae > Rhipicephalus > Rhipicephalus annulatus. The sequence goes on along the minus strand of WOVY01011095.1, from coordinate 6,533 downwards.
CGCGTTTCATCTATAATGGCAATTAACTGCAATCCATGTTACGAAAGCTTTCCTTAGCGTTGGTTATAAGCTACATGTTTGCTGTGGATTATATACAGAAACATAATGTTCGCCCGAGTATGGGTGTGTGTGCGTGAGCCTGCGCATGTGTTCGCGTGTAAGCGCGATTGTGTGTACACCCGTGCATGTGCGCGTGCGCGTGTATGTGCGAGTCCGTGCTTGTGTTAGCGTGTCTGTGCACATGTGTACGCCCATGCATGCGTGCGTTTACGGTCGCGTGTGTGTGTTGCCGTATGTGTGTATACGTGTATGTGTGTGCGCCTGTGAATAAATATGCGTGTGTATCAGCCCGTGCGCCCTCAAATTTCGTGTGTGTGTGCGGGGGGGGGGGGGCACTGCTTCTTAGTGTTTAAGGTCCCACACCTGTTCAGACTGGGAGTCTATATGGGAGGTGGCTTAAGAAATGGCGGTGGTCAACGCACTGTACACGGACTATTCAGTACATGGAAAACAGCTGCACACTTTCGTACCAAATTATTGCTTACGAACTTGCTGTGGTAGCTGATTAGGTCCGCTGAGGCGCTTCTACGCTCGAAAACGTGGGTTATGACCAATTCACACGGAAAGCCGTCACTGCACTTATGCACAACCATCGTTTATATTAACAACGTTTAACAAGAACGTGCCCTGCCTTTGCTACAGGTGCTTAGCTAGCTCATTGGGCAACCATATGGAATTATGTGCTGATCATGTGGTCAGCAAAAAGTTTGTTATAACAACCTCGGCACGTTTCGTGGTGCGTGACAAGCCTTGTAATAAACATCCGCGACTGTGGATTAATTTGTTCCAGCTTCGACTACGCATTCAGTGTTTGCGGCACCATACGCGGAATAGCCAGACACAGACAATGCGAAAAGAAATTCCTCTGGAAAAAGGTGTGGCGATGCTCTCCCGCTAATGCCACCGAGGACGAAATAATTATAGTTTCTGGCCATTCCATTGTGCACTTCGTTTTCCGCAAGATTTGCTTCACTATTTTTCGCCCACTGCAATCGCATTCCGTCAAAATACTCAAGAACCCGAGGCTGGTAAAGAATCTGCGTCGCTGTGCGACTGGCTGGGAGGAGAGTTGCCGTTTACAAGGAGTCATTCCGCGCCGAACGACCGTCCGCCGTATGCGCCATAGCGTTTGCCTTTCGGCGCCGCCTTGGCGGGTTTTCGCTCCTCCCCCCCCCCCACTCACGCTCACCCCGGCCAGCGTTGCTCCCACAACGGCGGCGTAGATAAGCGAAGAGTTGCGTCGCCGAACACCTGCGTGGACAACTGCGGAGGAGGAAGGAGGAGGCACTGGCGCCGCCACGCCGCCGCCAGTGCCTCCTCCTTCTCTCTCTCAACGTTGCTCCCTCTGTCTCATCGTCTTTCAAATGCGTTGCGTTGGTCTGGGGTCTTGGTCGCTGTGTGTATTCTAGCGAACAGGCGCATATTCAATGGTGGTCGCGCATGACACCGTGTTCGAAGTGACGCTCGGATTAAGGAATATTCATGCAGTGGCGGACACGGACAACGTGGGCCTATTAACGGTGAGTGTACTGTTTTCGTAGGTAGTAATCATACAGCGCTAGCTGGGCGCCTGCAGCAGCTCTGCCGAAGTAGGCTGCCAGCCATTTACAACAGCATGCGTTCGCGGGCCTGTTGCAGATGCCCGATTAAACGTGTGACTTAACGAGTTCACACTGCTATGCGCGATGTTGTGTAAGTGCCTGCATCACTCATACAGTGAGTGATGTGATCACTTAACAAGGGCGGGATTAGTTGCTGATCGCACATTGTCTCTACACTGCACAAAGTGATTGATATTGTTTAAGATGTGCTTTGGGCTACATCGTAATAACAATTCTATTATTACTCAAATGTGCAACGTGCTTCTGTAGGTGTAAGCGTAAAAAAAGAACGAAAAAGCAAAAATTATGTACAGAGGGCGCGCTGTACGAAATGGCTTTTTTTTTGCTTAAAGACGGTATAGTTGGAGGTGCTGATATGCCGCGATGCTCCCAGCACGTGCGCCTCGGTCTTTTAAGCTATTTAGGACAAGTGCCACCAGCAACAGGGAAAGATCTAGCAGACTTCCAAAAACGCGTTGTTGTGGCCATCGCCGTGTGTTGTTTTCCCTCGTTTCTGTTTGCTGTTTTCGTGCTTCGCTTTCATCTGCGATAATGTTCGGCGTTATAACAGAATCGAGAGAGTATACGTGACTGTTGGAGCTATGTGCGGTTGCTCTAGCATAAGCCATGGCTGCTGCAACGTAGTCGGCGTCCGCGCGCGTTGCCGCGTTCGAGCGCTCTTACTTGCGTGATTGTGTTTAACTGAGTATTTAGGCACGGGTACGTTTGTAAATCCCGTAGTCAATAATCGCTAACAGCGTGCCCCTGATTGCCATCAGAGGATGGGCTTGGTTGTCGAAATATGCCAGACGCTTTTTCTGAAAGCAAGCTTTGAAATTTTTTTTAAAGAAGTGCTTTAATACGTGCAAGGCAGTGCCTATTGCAGGCCCCGCAACTCTTTAAAAACTGGACGAGCTATCACATCTTTTATCAAATTACAATGAATTAAGATGATTGAATTATAGATGACGAATTTCTGTGCTAGATTAGGTGCACAAAAACACTGTTCGCAGCCCTACGTCTAGAAAGCAGGCAAATAGGAAGCACAGCGTCAAATTTGGATTAGATTCCATTGACGGAGCGTCTTGTGAGGGTAGAAAGAACGAGAAAATTGTTCATTTTGAAGCCCTTATAGACGCAGTCAGAATTGCACTGATTGGTGACTTGTAATAATTCCTCAGATTGTTAGAGGCGTGATTAAAGTCAGTAAATCTCTTACTTTTTTTTTGCAGACCTCTTCGCTAGTGCCACGCCCAAGATCATTTGTTCTCATGTAAAAGAGAGAAAGCAGAGATGTCTTCACTGTTTTGTACATGAAGAGGTGAGTTTCTTGTGCATTTTGATTAATGTTACATGTTCTGAGCGTTGTACTTTAGGAATTGTTTTTCACACTGGCTCACCACCCTATAGGAATTTGATTCTTAGGTGAGTTCAGGGCTTTCATAAGTGCCATTTCGAGCTGTAGTCTTACACTTCACCTCATTTCGGGAATTTGCTGTATGCTGGAAAACTCTCATCTTTATCATACGAAATTATTAGAATGTATGGGTTGTATGCTTCGAGTTCAGTGTAATGTCAATTACTCGCCATTTCGAAGGCTATCACTACACAATCTTTATATATGGTGCTGCCAGAACAGCACGAACATCCTTTTAAGAGAAGTCATATTTGCTCTTATTACAGGATGAGAGGGTGCCGCTGACGTCCTGCGTAGTCTACCCCCCGGCCCCAGTCTAGAGCAAGCCTACTTCCTGAACCTCCACATGGATAACCGAAACATCTTTCGTGTCAGTAATGACGAAGAAGGAGTGACAGCACTGATGAGTTTGATTTTTTTTTTTATTTTCAACATTGTCTACGGCCCGCAAGGCCTTAACAAACCACCGTGATTGAGCGGATTTTTCTCGGCGTGAGTTTGGAGTTTATCAAAGAAGTTGTTCAGGGCAGTACGACGCTGAAAATTTTAGTGTCACAATGCCCTGAACAACTTTTTCTAGTGTGGTCATGGTAGATGAACAAACATTGTTATTTGTGTAAGTTATTTTGCTTAAATATAACTGGACCATTCCATGCCAAACGTCCCAGCCACTTTGGCGACCATCTGAATTGTATTTTAAAAAAAAGTGCTGACTTACTGCGTTGAAAACAGTGAACTGCTAGAATATTTCAGCGAGAAAAAAAGTTTTGTTCATGTGGCTGGCTTATAACTTCCTGGCATAATGCCGTCTGTGTGCTGTTTGTGGAAAATTTCGTTTTAAAACTACCGCTTATTTTTTCTAAAGCAAATTCGGTCTACCTGTTAAGTAAATGTGCTTCTGTAAGGTATTTGAAGCTCAATAGTAATAGTGCAATTTTTTAGCCACATTCGCTTCCAAGAATAAAGCCAAAATGTGTTATGTTTGCATTTTTTATTGCAATATTGCACTTTGTATGAATATCTGAGCAGTGAATATTTACTCCACAGAAGGTATATTTTGAGGAAAAAATATCTTTAGACCTCTCAAGCTGCTGAAATATACGAGAAAATATCACGAATTTCACAAAATTGTGATTTTTGTCCGTATTGAGATGCAATTTGCTCCATGTTGTGATACAATGAAAACTCATTATTATACCTAAATTGTAAGAAAATGAAATTCTTTCTGTAATAAAAATCTTATCGCAAAAAGGACAGGAAAGAGCGCTGTCAACTGAATTTTATTGAAGGTGATACGAGCGTTTTTATACTGAGCACAAGACCAGGGCTCATCTGCAACAACACATGTGTGACCATGACAAAATAAGTTTAACCGAGAAAAGAATACTCTTTTTCGGAAAAGATAAGTGAAGGTGTACTGATGCATTGATCCTTGGCCTTCCTGATAAAGAGTTCTAAAATCTCTCATTTTTCCTTGCTTTTTTTTCAAAAACCGTGTTTTATGAAACCTAGGACTACACTTACATTCTTTACGGTGTCCGGCCATGAGACTACTATAGCTCTTCTTAACATTTAAAGCATGCCGTCTTGCTTGATCATTGAAGCATTGCCCAGTTTGTCCTGTTTACTTTTCCACATGTTAGCGGTATCTTATACACATTAGATTGGCATTCAGTAAACCTATTCTAGTGACGAATGGTGCAAGATTGACTATTCCTGTTGCTGTAAGTACATGCACTTTTGAAAGCTTGCAAGGGGTGGAAAACAACAATGTCATATCTGCTGGCTCTTTTCCTAAAATTGTGAGACACCTTATGTACGTAGTACCGTGTGACATGCAAAGGTGATTGGTCATTCTCTTTTTCTTTTGGTCCTGCTTCCTTTAACTTAACTTTACTTTCTGCAGGAGGGTTTCACAAACAAGTGTGATGATGCTGTTGGGGTATTGGCTGGTGCTATCAGCCCAGGAGTGCTAAGAATGTTCTGCCTTTTGATAGTGGGCATTCAAAATTAGTAGAAAGAGGAATTGATACCACATGTACTCAGGCCACCCTTCAGAAGTCATGTTAGCACAAGGGTGAGGTCAGGTTTAAAACCAGATTAAAAGACTAAATGCTGGGTATCCCAACAGAATCATCACACCCGTTTGCAAAACCCTCCTGCAGAAAGTAAAGTTAGACAGGACCAACAAAAAACAATGACCAAAACCTTTGCATGTTATACCACATCATGTGTCTCACAATTAAAAAATAGCCAGCACATATGATATTAGCGTGGTGTTTTCCCCCCTTGCAAGCTTTCAAAAGTGTGTGTACTAAACAGCAACAGGAATAGTCAATCTTGCCCCATTCGTCACGAGAATAGGTTTACTTAATGCCAATTTAATGTTTGTAGAAGTATTTTTTATCAGGTAAACCATGATCAGTGCATCACTACACGTTCACTTATCCTTTCCGAGAGGGAGTATTCTTTTCACGGTTAAAGATTATTTTGTAGTGCTCACACGTGTCGTCGCGCATGAACACGGTTCTTGTACTCCGTATAAAAGCGCTCGTAGCACATTCATTAAATTCAGTTGACAGTCGGTGCTCTTTCCTGTCCTCTCTGTCTCTTCCGAAAGTTGTCGCGCTGTGACTAGCACACAACCACGATGAACCAACTCTCCCAAATTAAGCTCTTGTTACGTAACACGTAGACCGAGTTTCGTATGAAAAGAAGGAGCGGTGCTTTTAAAATAAAATTTTTCACATACAACACCTAGACGGCATTCCAGGAAGTTCAGAAGGCAGCCACGTGACCAATATTTTTCCTCTCCTAAATATTCCAGAAGTTCACTATTTTCAATGCAGCACGAGTTTTTCGAATACATTTGAGATGGTTGCCAAAATGGCTGGGACATTTGGCATAAAGTGACCCAGCTGTGTCATTAGCCTTAATTATGCATTACCTCTTTTGTTTTTTGTGTGTTTTGACTCAGTTTTGTGTTCGTTTTTAGCTTATTGTGTTTCTGATCATTGTATTGGTTTCTTAAGTATTCGCTAAAGTTATATGTGCAAAAACCCGTATATGTTTGCATGTACATCATTTCTCATAACCATTGTTATACATCCAGGAATACAAAGCTTAATCCACTGTGATTATATACATTTGAAAACACTATCCATATATATTTTTGTGTGCATCACTTCTTGGGAACGATTGTGTACATGAAGGCATATATAGTGAAATCATGGTGATTGTATATATTTGAAAGAATCATAAGTATATATATGCTTGTATTTCATTCCTATTAACCGATTGTGTACATGAAGGAGTATTAAACTGGAACCCACTGGGATTGTAGATACTTGAAAGAATTATAGGGATATTAGCGTATATTTCATTTGTAGTCTCTATGTACTTGAAGCAGTATACTAAACTGAAACCAGTGTAATTGTATGTTGCAAAGAATTGTC
>WOVY01011094.1:0-184028 GCA_013436015.1 Rhipicephalus annulatus | reverse complement strand
CTAAACAGATTCGGTATCACCAAAGAGGAGAAGTGAAGGTTGGACAAGTGGCACCCTCTTTTGACTACTATCTCACCACAGGGACAGAAATATTACAAGCAGAGCATAGACAAGCATAAACTAGACATAATTAGGAATAGAGAACAAATGAAAATCATAGACGCGATAGTAAAAAGCAAATCAGAGCATTTCGATTGAATAGGACAACAACAACAACAACAACAACGACAATAATAGTAATAATATTAATTATAAAATCTTTATTGTCACCTGAGTTGTGCAAAAAAATAAGAGGCCTATCAAAGCCAGACGGTGGCTTGGCGGACTTGGCCGGCACATCGGCAGACGAGAGATGACATATATAGAAAAGCTTTCATGTAAAACAATCGGAGAAAGAATACTTGTAACTCATTTACGCTACATATAAACACAATAACAATCGGGAATCAAATTAGCGGAAGCAATACTACCTAAACAGCAGAAATGTGAAGACAAGCATTGAAAAATTTGGAACAGATTGTACCCAGTATGCAAGAAACCAAAAGAAAATAATAATGCGACAACTGATGCAACAATAAAGAGACCTTTGGCTCTTTCGCAAAGGGTGCTTATCAGCGCATACGACAGGGCAAGAGGGGAAAGGAGAAGAGACCAGACAGAGCGCTCTGTCTCGTCTCTTCTCCTGTCCCCTCCTGCCCTGGTTTGCACTGGTAAGCACCCTTTATGATGTTATACCAACACGCCCAATCCCACTGTCTCTTAGGCTCTTTCGTAGCCTGCGTTTAGTCGTTCCGGAAAAACACTGTCGGGGATGTCATTAAAACCAGTAGAGACATAGACCTTTCTAGTAGCTTTGTCATATCGTGTTCTGACAAATGGTACAGAAAAGCGGGCAGTTTTTCTAAATATACGAGGGGTAATGCATTCGTTTTTGAACTGAGAGCCCCAGAACTGCTGTAATACAAACAGTTTGGTTAAAGGACGCTTTGAAAATGGCAGGTGAAGTAGACAAAATAAATTACATTGTCTGTTGAAAGAACGATTATACACAATGAATTTCAACATACTTTTTAAAATATTGTCAACCCGACACTGCCATTGCGAAGAACAGAAAACAAATAAAGTGACGCCATATCGTAGGATACTCTACGTAAAAGCAAGCATGATTGTCACTTTAATATTGGTGGGTGCAATAGATCTAATATTGAAAAGTAACAACGAGATTTTTCGTAGTCTGTCACAAATGTAAGCCAAATGATCATTCCAGCACAGGTCGCTATCGAAGAATACACCAAAATGTTTTATAGAGTTAACATATTCAATGGGAGTACACTCACAGGAGGCGCAACCACGGGCATGAAAAAGTAGGGGTGCATCATAACCACTGCTTTCAATGAAGTTTGTAAAGCAAATTAATTTCGTTTTTTTGTGATTAATCAGCAGGAATTATCTGTAAACCATGACGCAGCCTCATAAACACTGTCTTGTAGTTGTGACAACCGCTTTATTGTAACATACATGTTTCGTTAACAAAACAGTGTTGTCTGCATACTGAAATACAAGGCATTTTGGAACAGCAGCAGTAAAATCATGTATGATTATATTAAATAAAAGAGAAGATGAAATGGATCCCTGTGGTACACCAGCTTTCAAGGGAAGCCTATTACTGAAAGGTAACTGATTGTGTAACCGCACTACCTGGGAATGATCAGAAAGATAATTTTCGAGAGAACGGACCCCCTAAAGCCAAGAAATAAATTTTTTTCGAGCCATAGAGAGTGGTTTACGGTGTCAATGCTTTAGATTGGATGGAATGAAAAGCTTTTATTGGGGTCCTGAAAGATTCCACCCCCGTTTTATAGGGTTAAGATCGCGGGCCGCTCCCACGTTGGCACAGGGAGGCCCAGCCTCACCGCCGCATCGGGGCCTTCTGGACAGCCTTGAGTTGTTGTATGAGAACCGGACTCGTGAGCATAAAATGAAAGGAGTTCTCAGAAAATTCATTTTTTTTTTGTAATGAGGGGGCACCTCCAGAGATATTAAGAAATAAAGCACAGGCAAACATGTTATGTTCCAAAGCATCATTAAGTTCATCGGAAAATTCCTCAAGTAAATCAATTGTGACATGACCTGCAACAAAACCAAACTGGCGGCTTCAAATGAGCGAAAATTTATCTAGAAAGGAAGTCATGCATTGCAACAAGAATTTCTCAATTATTTGGGATAAGATAGGTGAAACTGAAATTGGTCGGTAACTGTCAAGGCTATCTTTTGGTTCATCTTTGAATAGTGTCTTTACAATTGCTGTTTTTAAGTCTACTAGAAGACAAGCCATTTGCAAGAATCCGTTAGGCATGAAAAGCAGAATTTCTGATAATGCGTCCAGATTCCGCTGCAGCAAAGATACAGAGATACCATCAATACCTGCTGGTTTCTGCCTTTTGAAGCCGGAAACTATTCTAGTGAGGTCATCTATTGTTAGGTTGGAGGGAAAGCTGAGGCAGGTGTTGATTTAATTAAACCAGAACGGCCTTTCGCCGCCGAAAGAAGTGCAGCCGACACATTTGCAAAGTGGCGATTTAAAAGATCAGCTCTATCCGTAGGGTCCCCAGTAAACGCAACAGTAGGTTTAGCATCGCTATTTTACTTAGCTCGAAGGTGGCTTATTCAGTGACCCACATCCGCGCCGGTTTTCTGGCAGATAACTGAAACTGATGATTGAAGTATCGTCGTTTTGCGCATCGGATAGTGCAACCACTTTATTTCTTGCGATTCTGTAGTTGGTATCAAGTTCTGCATTACCAGGGGACCGTTTAAATTGTTTCCGAGGCATGTCTCTGTCAGCGATTGCTTCTAAAATATTTTGGGAGAGCCAGTTGTAATGATTACGTCTTTGCTTAGCCTTAGCAATACGAGTACAAGAATTTTGCAAATTACGCATTTCCGAGCAAAACCTATCATATACTTCACCAGGAAAACCAGAAACCATAAGAGAAGATCAATCGAACTCTTTAAATAACGAATCCAATTTGCGTTAATCAATAACTGAAACACGCATTTATTTACGCGAGCTGTTCGCTTTCAAGCAGCAAGAGGCAGAAAGCAGTGCTTTCGAAGAAAGGCGGCAGTAAACTAAAGTAATGGTCTGCTAAGCGTTGTGCTATGACAGAAAAGCTCAAAGTGTGATTCGATGCCCGTACTGCTATATAGTCCAAACAAGAGCGTTTTCGTTGACCACTTACGACTTTTTTTTCGTGTGAAGCTGTAATTGTGTTTTCCAGCCGAAAGCTGACAGAGATGAAAGATAATGAGACACTTGGATTTTACCTAGACATAAAATATCAATGTTCAGGTCACCCGTGATGCAAAATGTTTTTTTCACAACTAAAACGCTTCAAGACAGCTTCTAGTTCTAAAATAAAACGACTGACACTTCTATTAGGGGGGGTGGTAGATTGCTAACAAAGTAAGTTTTAAATAAAAGGAACACAACTTTAAAGTAAGGTCTTCAGCATGGGTGAAACTAACGTTTACTTCAGAACAGTATACTTATCATTCACAAAAACAGCAACGCTACCACCTCTACGAAGCCCTCGAGTTAAGAATTTAGCAGTGAAATCTTTCAGCACAAATAATGCAGGGATGGATCTGGAACATTAATTGCAGTGAGTACAAAAACATCCACGTAAGTGTTTGCATCTTCTGTCAACCTTTTTAACTCCTCCCAATAAATGCGCAAGCTGCGAATATTTACATCATTCAAAGTAAAATCTGAATTGGAGTTAGGACTGAAGCTGCTATTAAAGGTATCGAAGTTGGGAACTGCCAGTGGAGCAGATGGCACCATATTCATTTGATCTTTCCACTGTCACTGATTATTCGAATGAGTGAAGCGTCCTCATTCTTCTTCGCAAATATTTTGCCTACTCTCACCCAAACGAATGTGTAGTTATTTTGCTTGTCCACCGACCTGGCAAGCCGGAACAGATGCCTATTGGGCTATGTTAGGTTGTCATTGAAGAAATGTTTTGTTAGCACTTTAGTGAGGTATAACTTTCGTAATTTACCACGCCTGTTATACCATTTTTCTCACATAGCTACATTTCAAAAGCGCACCAAAACTGTTGGAGAAGAATTCTGCTTGCCAGGAAGGCGATATACGGCAACCACATCAGTAGGAGAAAATTCATGCAGTTGAAGTTTCACAACAAGATCTATGAGCATTTCTTTCAAATTTTCATTTGGGTGAGTGGTAAGCCATGAATTTCCAAGTTAGACAGTCTACTGTATTGGTCGGATTCATTTTGCTGTTGTTGTAAACGATGTATAATTTTAGCCTGAGCCTCAAAAATTTTGTTCAGTATTTTTTTAATTTCTCTGTCTCTGTTTCTCTGTCTCTGTCTCAGCGCCCTCTGAAGATTTGAGCTGTTCACATGTGGTATCATATTGCTTTGAAAGAAAAGAGACAGACTCATCAAGATCAGCGACTGACATTGACAGCTGCGAAAATTCTGTCATTATAAGCAAGAGCGAATCAACCTTCTGACTTAGTGCAAGGAGAACTTCTAAACTTCTTTGCATATCTCTAATTTCTTCGACCAAAGCAGAAATAGAATCGCTGCTGCTTGGCGTTGGCGGTGCATCGTAGGACATAGCATACGCACATTGCTTTTTGTTGGCTCTGCAAGTTTTGCACACCCAACAGTTTCTTTTCGACTGCCCCGTAGTAGTAAATATGTTAAGAGCTATGCCTGAGCAGCTAGATTCAAGATGATAGAAATATTTGCATTCAAGACGTTTCATAAATCTACCATCACGAGGCACAGTCTTTTGACATGAAATACACAAGTCTTCCTCACTCATAGCAACTGGCACTGAAAAAAAAAGAAGAAAACAAATAAGTTCCGCAGTCAGCTTACAATAAGTAAAAAGAGGCGTCAACGATAATTTTAACTACAATACTAATAATAATAAGAGAGGTGTCAATGATAATAATAATAATAATAATAATAATAATAATAATAATAATAATAATAATAATAATAATAGTAGTAATGTAAAGGGGGTTCAGTGAAGGAGCTTAGTAAGCGGGTGGAAGCTCTAAAGGAATACAGGCGGACCCAGATGACGGTGCTCGATAGCCAATCTCGTGCCTTTTTTTGTGATGATGATGATAGTTCAGCCGATGGTATGAACGTCTTTTTTCATCACTTATAATTGCCCCCGGCGAAAAAGATGAGGTGCTTGCCAACGTGCTGTTTGTCTCGATGACCCACCGCAGATTTGCCTCAAGATGCACCAAGCAGAGATTACAAGCAGGGACTCTTTTAAAGAGAAGATACGTGAACTTTTCGGCAACCCCATCAGACGGCAAATGGCTGCGCAGAATCGATTGGCAGCTCCTGCACACACGTCGACCGAGTCGCGCGTCGCGTACATTGACGACGTCATCGCCCTTTGCCGCCAGATTGACGATGACATGCACGAGTCTTGAGAAGGAATCCTATGTGTTGAAAGGTACAGCAGATGATTGATGAATGATTGATTATTATGTGGGTTTTAACGTCTCAAATCCACCGTATAGTTATAATAGACGTCAGAGTGGAGGGCTTCAGAAATTTCGAACACTTGGGGCTTTTTATCATGCACCCAAAAAAGAGCACATAGGCCTACGGCATTTTTTAATGCAGCCGCCGCAGCCGGGATTCGATGCCGCGACCTGCAGGTCACCAGCTGAGTATCTTAGACACTAGACAACCGCGTCGGGGCGTATAGCAGACGATGTCTTTAGTTTTCTGGTTTATAACAACGTTGCTACTGCCGATGGCGTCCTCAAATAGTGCCGGCGGTTTTAAGAAGCCAAGAGCCACCATATAACACAGCGATTCATCCGGCTGCCCAACACGGCCGCAACCTCATCATGTGAAGCCGCCCGCTAGGCGCCCACGTGTGACAACGTCACACGCGTTGTTCGTCAGCCAATTGAAGCCGCCTGTCTGGCTCCTATTCAGCCCCCCGTTTTCTCGACGCACGCCTCGAAGCCACACCAGCCGTCAGTGGCGTTCATTCAAGCTGTGGTGAGGCAAAAGTTCGCGAACTCCGACCGTTCATCAGCTTGTCTTTTGACTCGTCCTGAAGTCAGGTCTTACTACCCCGGAAACGCTCACCGTTCATCTCCTACAATGCCTTTCCGCAATCCCACAGAATAACGTACACCAGACGACCAAACTATCGTCTTCTCTCACCACCACCCTGGCTAGGTTTCCCGCTATTGCCGCTTCGTTGGTCAAACCTACCACGTCAGACCTACTGTATCACTACTTACATGCAGCCTACGACACCTTCGACGTTCAGCCGATGCACCCTCCAATTTCTACTCCTCGTCACCTTACGAGCCTCTCCCCACTAACGCCTCTTTGCCCGGTCGCCACTACACATACTGCCCATCTTCCGGTCACCGCTACTCTCGCTCCATGTCGTCGCAACGCCGCCAATCCCCTTTTCCATAGCCTGGGCACTTTTCCTAGCCTAGCTTCTCTGTGCGATCGTAGCAGGTAAACTAGATAGTGCAGCTTATAGAGGTGAAGCTGAAATACCGACACCAAGAAATCCCACACATCACAGCCTGCTTGAAGTACAAGTCGACCTTGTTTCTATTACCGCCCTCTAAGACTTAAGCGCACACCTGCCTATTATTAGCGTTCCTCTGCGCCGCCGCTTACAGAAGAATTTGACGCCATCTACGACGCGTGCAATACGTTTCCTCAATGGAGGTACCGTAGAAGCAATCGAAATGTACACTGCCCGTGCCAGCATTGCCAGTCTTCACATCATGGACCTTTTTTGTCGTTTTACCTTGTTGCCCTCATGACCTCATACGGATATTTAGCCTGATGCCTCTAATTTTAGGTGACCGTGAATTAGTTCATACAGAAATTTTAATCTGGCTATCTCGATTCTATTATCAAGGGTGAACAGGCCAGCTTGTTTTAGTAGCTCTGTCGGTGAGTCGCTCGTTTTATGTCGAATAAAGATAAACCTTACCGCTTTTCTTTGGACACCTTCCAACTTATTGAATATTTTTTTAGTAAAAGGGGCCTAGACTATATTGGCGTATTCAAGTACGGACCGGACATACGTCGTGTAGGCCAACAGCTTTACGTGTGGTGGGGCCTGTCGCATTCGTCGTCGGAGCATAAACGGGCGCTTCAATGCTGAAGAAGTGTTGTTCTTATGCGATTCCCATCAGTTACGTTCCGTTTTGGTTCTTCCCACTCGCCTCTGGCTTGTTGCGCGACATTTGCTGCTGCCGCCATGGAAGCCGAAGACGAGAACTTTTCATCTGCTGGCACCTTGAGGAAACGACCGTTTCCGACATCATCTGGATGTAGAGACGTTTATTTGTTTCATTTTTTCCTGTCCCTGCACCCCTGGTTTTATCCCCTGTCTCCCCATTCAACCACTCTCACAGTATCGTAACGCATCACTGTTACAGTCCACTCGGAATGCACGGATGTGTCTCACCTCGACTCCCTGTTGAGTGCCTTTGAAAGTGCCAGGCCCGGATTTCTTCTCGCCACAACTTTGAAGACCCACCGCCTCTTTCCCACTAATCGGTTCTCCGCTGTCGCTCAGGTTTCTTTCACCCCGGTTCCTGGAATGATCGACGATGGGCGTTGCCGGGTCGTGGGGAAGGCGCCTTTGAGTAAGTTCCCGCGATGCCGGGCTGACAGGACATCAATACAATGGCCCGTGCACAAATACCGTCGCCTCCGCTGATTCTGGTTGTCCGGCGGACGCACACGTGCACCTTGCATCCTTGCAGCCAGGCACGGCCACCTGCAGCCTGGCTTGGTCTCCTGTAAGGTGCCATAATTGAACCCCTTGGGGCACGGGAGTTTGTCGTGTCCTTTGTGGCCAGCAGACAGTCATCGGCCCGCATTGCGCTGGCCCTGCTTCCTTGTTGGTGAGGGGTCGCCAGCCGCGGGGTGGGTAACAATAAGGTATTCGGGGAACGCACGAAGTTCGAGCCCAACACCATCTGTAATCGGTGGTTGATGTAACTCCTGGGTATTAATGCTCCGATACCCGCACAAGAGGGTTATTGTTGATATTATGAAGAATGTCGGAAATGTTTCTTTTTGTGCTTACCGTCAGGAGCAAACACTTTTTGGAGTTCAACAGCATTTGATTCTCCTTGCATCAATCGCATACCTTCGACAGGGCGTTTTGTACAGCTACGCTATTTTGAAGTTGTGCTAATTTCGCTGTAAATCACACATTCATCTGCGAATAGTTTTATGTTAACTGGTACTCGGGATGGTAAATCAATAATAAAAATAAGGAAGACAATAGGAGCCAAAACAGATCTCTGAGGAACTGCTGATAATACATGGCCAGTATGTCGGTGATTCTCTTGTTTAGGTTGTATGCCTGTTCACGTCTGCAGGTGGTACGCGGTCGTCCATTGGTGGCTTGTCTGCCTGTATGCTAAAATCGCTTGAGTTCACTCCGTAGCGAATGCCTTACCTCTCTCGCTGATGAGGACCTCTGGCGCTGCATGACGCAAGAATATGTCTTTAACGAAGAACTTAGCTACCTTGCCTGCCCTGCCTTTAGGCAGGGCTGTTGTTTCGGCGTAGCGGGTGACGTATCCAGTGGCGACAACGATTGATTTATTTGCGCAAGTCGGCGTAAGAAACGGTTCTAGAAGGTCCATGTTTATTTGCTGAAACGGACGGAGAGTTGGTTCAATCGGCTGAAGGAAGCTTGCTGTTTTTGTTGGTAGTGTCTTTCGTCATTGACAATCTCGGCACGTCCTGACTTAACGGGTGACGTCACGGCAAGTCGTGGACAGTAGTAATCTTCCTGCATTCTTGCTAGCGTACAGGGAACACCAAGGTGTCAAGCCGTTCAATCGCTGTGTAGGGCATGGAGGACTTATGACGTCACCGCTGAAGGAACAGCGAGAAAGCATTTGGCTTTAAGGGGCGAGAAAATATTTTTTAGGTAAATTCTGTTTAGCCTGAGGAACTACGTCAGTCTGCGCTTGAATGAATTCAGAACAGTGGCGCTGCTACCTTCGATATTTTCCACAACGCTTTTGAATTCTGGGTCAGCTCGTTGTCGCTCGGCAAAATCGTCGGAACTCATGGTTCCCAAGAACTGGTCCTCACTCAGGTCGTCCTGCAGCGGTGGCTTGACGGGGGCACGAGCCAGGCTTATAAACGACGGTAACGTCAAATTTCAGAAGTCTTTGACTCCACCGTGTTGAGGCGAAATGAAGGGGCTTTCAATGTAGCTAGCCAACACAAGGTATGGTCATCGCTCACAACTTTCAAAGGCCTGCCGTAAAGGTAAGACCGAAACTTCGTTGCAGCCCAGATGAATAAAAGGAAATCTCCTTTTCTGTTGTAGAATAATTGGCTTCGTCCTGTGATAGCGATCGACTAGCGTAACTGGTAACTATTTCCAATACATGTGTCTCTCGCAGAAGAACGGCGTGGAGTCCTACACTACTTGCGACGGTGTGGAATTCTGTCTAAGTGATTTCGTCAAATTGCGCAACTAACGAAGACGTCTGCAGGGGTAATTTTAGTTCAAGAAGTACTTCCTCCTGTGACGTTTTTAATAAAAGCTCTATGTCGGTCCTGGGAAGGATAGAGAGCGGCTAAGCAAGGTATGTGAAATTGTAGATGCAAAGCAGCTCTTGAAGTAGCCTGTGTAACGCTGTCTCTCCATCCGCACCGCTCCAATTGCCACAGCTGTTAGAGCGATGCCAAGCAGCTCATGCCCTCCTAGCAGTGCGCGGTCACGTCTCCCTTCCCTTTCCTGCCACGTGCTCACCGTTTGTCGGCAATTTCTCGCTTCATCCTCTCCACCGCTTGCAACGCCCGAGCCCACTCCTTACGTCACTATTATCTCCTCAGTCGCGCCACCTCCCTCCATCTGTAGGCCAGAAAAAGCTGCAAACCGGCGGTGCGAGTGCCGCGCGCGCCTCGAAAATCTCGCAGCGCCGACAATGTGGACAGCACGCCACTGCTTGCCGCGCGATCGCGCCAACGAGCCGGAAGCCGTCACGGAATACTTCCCGCTTGCGTGTGCGTACTTTTCCCGGCTCCGGTGTTGCGAGGGTTAGCGAAGCAAATTGCGTTCGCGAATGCCGACATCGAGATCGACGAGGCGTGAGCCAGGTAAGGCAAACACAAGCGTCAGCACTGGAAGACCAGCGACACAGACGAGAATACAGACAGCGCGCGCGTAACAGCGACGACACTTGAGCAAAGGAAGCCGAGCGCAAGCATCTTCAACGTGTCCCGCCTCCCGTGTCAGCGTTCCGAACAAACGTTTACTCGACCGCACGCTACATAGAGTTCCGATTCAAACCATCCTTCAAGCCGGGCGCACCGCTGCTGCTTCACATCCCGTCAGGGTTCCCTTCGAGGAGATGATCCATAGTATTTTGGGGATCAACCTGCTATAGGCGCACCGGCCAGCAAACCCACGCATGCCTTCTTGTCGGTGGGTGGCGAAAATGTTGTAGTGGAAGCTGCTTTCTGCGGGTCTGCGTAAACTCAGGACTTACATATGACGTTGCCCAAGATCAAGAGGTCCTCATATGTGCAACGGCATTTTTATGGCTTCAGAGTGAGTCAGAATGCCTTGATTCCTTGCAGTACAGCTTCAAGGTGGAGGAGATGCTCGCAGAAATTTTCGGAAAACACTACGACGTAGTCCAGGTGAACAAGGCAAGTCTGCCACTTCAAGCCGGCCAGTACGGTATTCAGGAAGAGTTGGAAGGTAGCGGGGCTCAAAAAAACCAAAAGGCATGATTTACACTCAAAGAAACCGTCTGGCGTTATCAACGCAGTCTTCTCTCGGTCTGTCTCGTCAACTCCGATTTGCCAACAACCACTCTTGAGGCCAATCAACAAAAACTACTTCTCATTGCGTAGTCGATCCAGGGCGTCATCTGTACGTGTGAGGGAACACACTTCCTTCTTCGTCACATTGTTAGGCGACGATGGTCGACGCAGAAACGTAGGGTTCCGTCCTTCCTTTTCACATACGCCATGGGAGATGCCCAGCCACTCTTCGACAACTGAATTGTGTTGGCGCATGGCATTTCGCTTATTTATTTCTTTGCGGCTTCAAGTTCTTGCGTGGAAGCACGACAAGGGCTCCGGCAGATTGGTCGGCCCCTTTCTTTTGTAATATGATATTTCGCGTCTCGGTTTTGTCGAATCCTTGATGACGACTAGAATCAATCCTTAAATTGCTGGAGCAGAGTTTTGAGGTGGTTTCGCTTGTGCTTTGAAAGGATCGGGTGAACGTCGTAATCGTGTTGTAAACGTCAATTTGTCGGGGCAGGTTTGGAAGTATCGGAGAGTGCGAAATAATCGCTGGTGCCAACAAATTCTTCCTTGTAGGTGATCGTCGTACCAATGCTGAGGCATCTGTATTCACGACTTGAAGTTTGTCGCCATTACTTTCGCTGTCGCATTATTCGGCTCAACAATACATCTTGCAGAGCTAATCTGGCGGCTTAGCAAAAGATGCTTGTTGTCCTTGACAACGCCTTCAAGGTATGAGGATGCCTGCGCGCCAACGAAAACGATGACGCCCGAGCAAAGTGGAATTGTGACTTTAGGTTTCAGCACAATGCATGCATAATTTTGTTACGTTGGCTAGGCGGTGGTAAGCAGCGTGTTTTCTGAGGTTAGTGTTATTGACACAGGTTTCGGGTCGATGACATTGCATGTGGACTTAGGAAGATCAAGCAAAGTATGATGTCCCAGGGTCAATTACAAAGCTCGCAGGATAATCTTGTTATTGATTGTGACTCTTGCTGTGCATTCTGCAGCCGGCGTCATTAGATGACCTCCCGTGGTTCAAATTTCAGGGCCTTCTCAAGCTATCCCGACTTCAATCATCTTTGCAGCGAAGGGTTCACTGACGACGGAATAGTCGGCTCCAGTGTTAACGAGAGCCATGACGTGACGGCCGTCGATTATTACCACGAGGATCTTCTTCCGGAATTGTGTTTTGCGGTGGGGCCGTGGCATTGGATCATGGGTAATTTTGTTTGCTTCATTGGCTCTACATTGTGTTTTCAGGTCGTATTTAGCTCGCGAAAATTCGACGTTAAGGCTACGTTCAGGTTGTGGCAGGTACTCGAGTTTTTGTCGTGGCGTCATAGTAGGCGTCAGAGCATTTTCGACAGTTTCTTGTACTGCAACCGCACCTCCATAGCTTTCCCCCCTTAGTTTTCCGAGTAAGAGCTCGGCGATGGGCCCCGAACAGGGCTGGCATGCTACCTGCGATGCGGTGACCTGTAATGGCCTGGCGACGGCGAACGTTAGGGTCACAGGGGTGTCGTCTGCACCCCTGCGAGATGGTTGGCGAAGTCATCTGGTCTGTGAATGCGCGGCGGAGGTAGTACGTTGACGGTGACGGTATTGACAGCGACGGTAGGTGTGGCCGGCTTCCCCGCTGTGGTAGCAGAGCGGGTGGTTGTCAGGAGCACGTGAACCGTTGGTCTTATTAGGAGCGTAGCACTCGCCGGCAAGCGGGTGGTGTTATGACCGTCATTAGCAGGCGCCATGCTGTCGCTGAGAAACGTAGCCGGGCAGCGCTCCCACGCCTTGAACCCCAGTTTCTCGGATCCACCAGCGTGGAGCGACAAAAGGATTAGAAGACGGTCCGTGAGCCAATGTACCTACAAGCAGTTCCTCCGGGCCGGCTTGTTTAGCGAGACAGCGAAGCACACCGACCGCACAGGTCGTGTCTCCACGATTCAAGTGCTTACGCTTTGGCTACCCATCCTGGTAAAGGCGAAAGAAGCAACCCAACCACCAAATGGTTCCGGGAAGGAACCCCATTTTCCCTATCCTCAGAGCATTGCGTCAAGAGGGACAATAATTATTCGCCGGACCATGTGCTACTGAATGATGCCCTGCGGGCGGTGTCTTGTGTGTGTGTGATTGACGTGGAAATCAAGGAGGAGAAGCCCGACATTGTTTAAAACGGCGCTGCAGAGTGCAGGACGTCGCTCTGAACCATGTAACGGTTCAACCACCATGCTCGTGGGTTTGTGAACTCCTAACCTCATGCTGTAAATAACTGTATATTGTGCCATAAACATGTTTGTTTTTCGTATCCCCATCTTGTGAGCGTTCGAAGTTACACCACGTTATCACAAAAGACCGGGTAGACCCCGGTTCACAACAACTGGGTGGCAGCGGCGGGATCCACAACAGCGGTATGGCGTCAGTGGTGCTGGCTGCGAAGTCTGGCGGTGAAACTGTGTCGGAGCAGCGTCCTGACGTGGCCTAGAAGGAGCGTCGCGGCGCACTGAAGCGGCGTAGCTCATAGCTTCCGCTTCAGGTGGCGGTGCTTCGGGAATCCCGAGCGATTGCTGAAGGTCCTCGCTAGAAACGTCGGCGATCGAATTAACTCAAGGCTGCGGTGATCGCGCGGGAGGAGCTACCAGCGAACGATCACTTGGATGGTTTGCACACGTCGTCATCGCAGAAGGCGTGGGCTTCAGTGTAGTTGAATTATTAGCCGCGCTTGTACACCTTTGCCCGAATTTGAAGCGTCTTTTCTATGGCGATGGCCTCAGCAAAAACATTCATTCAAAGTCCTCGCCCCTGGGCGGGTTGCGGACAAGTCCCGTAAACAGTTTTTGCTTGACTCCTCTCATCAGAAATTGGGGCTTGTTCTGCTCAGGCATGAAGGTGTCGGCTTGATGAAACAGTCGAGCCAACACTTCGGCGAAGATAGTCCCGTTTTTGTTCGTGGTCTCCAGCAACGTCGCCGCCCTTTTTTGGCGGGCGATGCTCTTGAGCGTGTCCATGAATGTGCCACGGAAAATTTCTCAGTTCCAAAGTACGGACTCCCTATTCCCTAACCAAGCTCTTGCAGTGTCTTACAGGTAAAAGTACGCGTCACGCAGTTTCTCTTTTGTGTTCGAGGGACTGAGGGTGGTCACTCGGTCATAGGTTTCAGCCAGGTGTCCGGATCTGCCCTAGCGGATTCACAGAAGCTCGATGGCTCTGTGAATGGCTGCATCACGATAACCGCAGATGTTGGCTTAGCGGCTGTCATCGTTGCTGAAGTGCACGTCATGGCCTTGGTCGCGCAAGACGTGTCGTTAAATGCCTGTACACCAATGGTAGATCTTGTTGCTTACGGCTGACTCGCTGGTAGTGATTAGCGTCGTTTTTTTCCGTGACGTGGTCTTGGTTCACGGTTGGAGCGAGGAATTGGTACACGTATCGGGAAGCACTTCCATCAGTGTCACCTGGTCATGACGTCAGCGAAGGCAGTATAATGTAGGTTGAATGTAAGATTAAACTGTTGATTCGGGCGAACTTGTGGCCTCTCAACGAAAACCCAAATTATAGCAATACACACTGGCACTGAGAGCGGAGAACCGAGCATTGGTCGTCCATAAAATGACAAGCGGCGAAGCGTGTCGGATTTTAAACATGCACCATCGAATATTCCAGGCCTATATGTGGTCGTCACTGAAGCTGTAGAATAATCTCGGTTGTTGGCGTCTTGCGCGCTATCTTGACAAAGCGATCTACAAAAATCGCCAACCTTCTTGGCAAATGAGGTGCCGTTTACCTTGAACAATCCTGGCAGACTTTGTGGGTGAAAATCAAAACTGAAGTTAAGAAACGCTCGTGGCAATATCATACTACGTATCTTATTTTTCAATTTTTGGTTTTACCTTGCAGACCTGATGTGGGAGTGCGCACTCTCATGGGTCTTGCCATACGACAATGGTGTTTTACACCAAACCACCTACCTTGTGTACCTCGTTCATGTATCATTCACCTTTATGGCATTTTAGAGTGCTGCTTATCATACAATGTGTTTTATACACTGTATTTTCACATAAATATTTTATTTCTTTTGCCGATTGCCATAGGGCGTAAGCTATTTCTGCCACGCCCCTTACTCAATGCCAATGTGGCAAGCTAAGGTACCTTAAATTGGAAAAAAAATTCACATCATGTCTGGAGACAACACTTGTAGCCGAAACGCTGCGAAGAAGCTGACGAAATTTCGCTCTGAGATACAGAGCAGAATTCACCCAACCCTCCAGGCATTCTCTCAAGCCTGTTATGAACAAAACACGCTAACGAGATGCATTAGGACGCCCAATGAAATCCAATGAGGCAATTCAGTTTCACCCTCATCGAAAAAAAGAGAACTGAGAACAAAGAAAAATTTAAGCTTGTGGCAGCTCAGTCAACGTGTTCTTTAATTTTTTCTCTGCACATGAATACATCCATTGAGCAGTTGGAGGTAAACTGTAGTTCGACAAAATATTCAGCGCCAGTAAAGTAAACAAGAACGTTATAGAGCTCACATTACAAGGCGCTGTTTTGTAGTCCCGTTAACCAACACGCCGAATAAATATCAACAGTAGAGTGTAGCATACGCAAACCCGTGACAGAAAGTAAAGACACGTCACAGGAGCCAAATATGGCGTGAACTTTAAATCCACGTTGAAAGTATACGCAAGTATTGCAGCCTTTCAAAGCCTACAAAATACCAGCCACGTGCTTGGAAGGCACGCGAATCATTGTGTACCAATAGAAAAATAATATATAGCAGAGCTTTTAAACAACACAAAATAATTAGCTGATATGTTTAGGAGACAAGAAACAACAGTATGTAGTAATGTACGCTTTTTCTGGATATTTCACCTGGTTTGTCAAAACAGTAACAAAAAATCTTTCCGCAACATTTCCACCATACACTAAGAAATAATAAGATGCAGAAACCCTGTGGAAAAGTACAGAAATTAGCCATGCTCGAGCTTTTGAAAGTGCACTTGTATTTTCTATGGGTGATTCCGCAAGTGAACTAAATTATTTGCCTTTCCATTAAGAGAACAGGCCAGGGACCGACGTTCTACAGAAGCCGCGCATTGAAGTGGCCAATCGCTCAACACAGGCCACATCGAGCGCGATGTTTCCGACAGCGCAGGTATCGACTGCTTCGTTCGCGCTGATGAAGACAGGGTTGCTAACGAGGAGTTGGCCGTTGAGGCCTTCGTAAGAAGCGTGTGCGAAAACTGACTACATCAAGGAACACGGCACAAAGCACTGCGTTATTTCGCTATTTAAATGCTCGCATTGTTGAAACTTCAGCTTTCCCCGCTGATTTTGCTGACTGACGTACAGACCAATAGACGGACGGCCTGTCTGGCAGGCGGGTGGTTGGACGCACCGGCAGACAGGCGCACGGGCGAGGGGTAGATAGATAGAGAAATAGATAGATAGATAGATAGATAGATAGATAGATAGATAGATAGATAGATAGATATAGATAGACGTTGAAACAGACACGTACAAAGATAGACATAAAACTTCGTTTGCATTAAACTAGCTAAGAAACTCCCCAGACTTTCATTAAAACTGTGGGAAGGGGAAAAGGTGAAAGCTTGCAATGAAAAAAATTGGCAGATCCCACGTATAGTGGGAATGGTTGATTTGCGAAGCCCGAAGTAGAAAGCTTGATGCCACTGAAAAATCAGCGCAACAATACGAGGTGGAGCTAAATGATGGCATACCTGACTTTCGTGTCATGATTATCATGTATGAATATGTCGTTTACCTTCATCTATTCACGTCACGTGATACCACGTTTAGTATATGTGGAGCTAGTGAAACGGCCGCGAGCACGGTATGAGCGTGGTATGTTGTGATGTTGCTGCATAACACGCATGTCAGGATTGTCATGTTTGCACCAGTCATATATTTCGTCATGCATTGACGTCCCGTAACACCAACGTATGTATATGTGGAGCTTGCAAAACTGCCACGAGCGCATCATGAAGGGCCTAGTATACTCCAATGTAGCGTTGACACCTGCGCACGCTGGGCACAGTGACGCTAAGTCAACGAAACGTGAGCACTCTATAGTCTGACGCCAGGCGCGACCGACGCGACAGGTGTCCGTCGGCGCGGCCCGCCGGCAACCAGCGCGAAATTCGTGCCGATGTGTGACGCAGACAACACTGCGTCACAGAACACCTACCAGTTTAGAGAACGAAAACTGTACCTTTGGGCTGTTGTATCAAAATAACATGCAAATACGTAGCGGTGGCGTGCTGAACTGTAATACCGTGAGGCAAGATGGCGCTGGTAGTACAATCATCATCAATAAACAGACGCATTTTTTTTGCTGCAGGTGGGGAGGTCTGCGGCTGCATCGCGAAGCTCGCTTCCTCTGTTTTTTTTTTTCGTTGCTAAATTGCGCTCCTCGTCTGTAATTATCGCCAGGTGACCTAGCTAGCCTCGACTGGCAAACACAACATCAATCAAGTAAGGTTTGCATCGTTTATTGCGAGTTTTCAAGCCGGTACAATCAATGCATACCGTCGGGTCTGAACAAAACAAGTCACTCATACATACCGAAAGCTCTCAACCCATGTGTAAAGACTCTTGCAAGCTAACAAGCATATGCATATAACTGAACATCAAGATCGCTGAATGAACGTCGCTCTCATTCTGTTGCGGTGCTCGAGATTAATAGCGTGGCTTCAGGACAAGGGACCAATTCTGCCGTCAGATGCGGTGCTTGCCCTTTTGTGTTAACCTTGAAGTGAAGTGAATGCATAATGGGGAATTGGGAAGGAAACTTGCACATTGCAGATAGATAGCTCTTGCAGTGAGAGCAATGTAGCTTTGCTAAATTTAATGAATAAACAATTGCGAATGCGCGCACTTCTGAATTCTTTTCGCTCTGCAATGCTATGTTGAATACTTCACAATTGTGCAATGTCGCGCCTTGTCGACAGGGTAGGCACTAGATTTATTTCTCAGCCGTGAGCCCATATCACGGGCAATATGTATCTAGGTGATGGGCCTAAAATATTTCAGGCTTGGTACATTTATTGTTAGAGTTAATTTAAACAGTTAATACACCTAGTATTTTCGTAGCAGGTAAGACCGGTCTACTGGGTGTGCAGCGAATAAGTATGCTGAAGGAACACTTATGAAGTGTGTGCTTCCAATTCAAAAAGGCCCCATTAAAAAATAAGCTTTAGGCATCCACTGTACAATTTGGTTTTTCGTACATCTTTGTTGGTGTTTTTACAGTACACTATCTGCTCAGCGCTGAGCACAATATCTTTTTTGCATAGACATATCGATAGAACTTGAGCACTCTCTTGCAAGCAAGCACTCCTGAAATCAATTGGTGGTACATGATGGGAATCTGTCTGAATACTGGATCAATAAAGGTCACAATTATTACACACTTGTTATTGTGTTTAATTTTTCAGTATACTTGTGCTTGAAAGCTGAAATTCTTTTCTTCTTGCTACTTTTAGTGGTTAGGACTTGAAATACGTACCATCTTGCAGTGTGGCTGTGGATACGTCAGAATCGTGTATGTTTGAACTACCTGTGCGATTTCCTAGATTTTTTCATGCCCGTAAGGCACAGAATTTCCCTTCGTAGTGGTAGATACTATAGTTATGACAATTTAATTTAAACATAAACAGATGGGCTCAAAGAAGTCTGGGACGTTTCTCTGCCATATGAAAAAAAACAGTACTACATGCAATGAACACAATCTTGC
This sequence comes from Rhipicephalus annulatus, assembly GCA_013436015.1. NCBI lineage: Eukaryota > Metazoa > Arthropoda > Arachnida > Ixodida > Ixodidae > Rhipicephalus > Rhipicephalus annulatus. The sequence continues at coordinate 165,419 of WOVY01011094.1, read as the reverse complement.
TTTTCACGACAGGATTCACGTCTTTGAGGAAGCTGTACCGCAAGTGCTTGTCACCTTTATGATTTATTATTTTAAGAGCCCATTGAACATATGTGCATTGTGCAAAGCTAAAGCAAATAAGGACAGCCTTATGAGCATTGACACATATTTTGCAAACAGGTATGAGCTGAGCACAGTTAATTAAGACAAAACAGTTCTGGGTGTTGTTCGTATACCGTCACAAGGCACAACTAAATGTCGGAAAGCATCTTATTGCCCCTCACAGTGGGGGTGTTCATTTTCCAATTAATAATTTCTGACGACTCACGTGCCAAGTATGAAGTGATAGTGAGTCGTACGGTAGTGGGTAGATTTAAAATGATTATGGCTCCCAGGGGTTCAAACAAATGACATTGTGGCCTCACATGAGACAAGACTGCTTATCGGAACATTTGCTTTGACATCTTATGTTGAGAGATTTTTCATATTTCAAGCTTCCATCTTTTAGGGGTCAGTTTACTTCACCTGCCCCGTTTGGAACTGATTCACAGCTGTGCTCGAGAAGTTGAGAGCTTGTGCAGCACGAGTTCAGCTTTGCGGCATCACAAGTGCATGACAAGGTGCCGACAAGGTGGAATCCTTAATTTTGTTCGCTTAATTTAATGAGGTGTAAACATCTTGGCGAAACACGCCGATTTGTTGAGGTGGGTAAAGTACCTACGTCAAATGCTATGTTGTTTGTTAGGCTGTGGGTGCGGCTGCACCAAACCAGCACCGTCAGAGCCGAGGGTACATGAAAGCCATGAACTAATTTTGGTGCTGTACCTCTCTAGCGCTTTGTGAAATGAATGGCACGATTTACAAGATGCCATTGCTGCACCACTGAAAGGAAGGGCGAGGTGCAGCACTTTGTTAAATGGATCATGTGGTGCAGGCGAATCGAACAAACCCTTAGCACACAAGCTTCTTAGCGTTTCACCCCCGTCGAAATATGGCCACTATGGCTGGGATCCAACATTGTGTTGTTGAGCTCAGCAGTGCCACACAATCTAATAGTGCTACAGTTTCAACATTATTTAATTGTAGAATTCATGTCATGGTAGACAGCCAATGCTTGTGGCCAATCTAAAGCACCCCTCCACGATATGCGCAGCAAAACACTCACAAATACAGCATTACATGTGTGAGGTTCGAGGTGACCTGTTGTAGTGGACATTCAGATGTTTCAACTTGCTTGCAGAGCAGACATTCGGGGGTAGTCATCCTGTCGTTGCATGGCAGTCTGGAAAAACAAGTAACATCATCAGATATCAATCCATGAAATTTTCCAAGTAAACAAATAAACTCAGTTATCTAGTAAACAGCAGTATTTCATACATATATCTAATGGTAACTCATAACACATGTATCTCTCAGGGCTGCTTCTTCAAAAGGCATGTCATGTACCAGGTTCGTTGTCCATTGTACACAGCTACTTCCATGTCAGGTGGGCCAGGTGGCTGTGGCAGTAAAAGAAGCATTTCTCATTCGTGTGACGCTTTCTTTACCACACTATAGCAACACCAGACCCATAATTAGGTGATGTTTCTCAAACGCAACTGCCGTAAACTATTAACCAGTAGGTTTTTTGCACTAATATATGGGCTAGCTACGAAAACACATGCAAGGCGACGGTGATTTATTTGCCTTGTTTCGTCGCCACGGCCTGGTTGGTGTTACCTGGTGATAGAATTGGAGAATTAACTATTGAGTCAGTGACTCGTTTCCACGTGAAGCCATGCCGCAAATAACGCACGTTTTTCCGGTTACAGATTAAGACGTTAAACAATTTTAAAAATTATTGTTGCAATGCGTTGCCACCGTGTGGCACCTACGCAGTCATTGGCAAAAAAAAAACTAAATATGTTTAAATGAATCAACTAGCCCCGCAAGCAATTGTCCTTAGAAACCTGAAGTGGTTTCTACTCACCAGCCCGGGCTTGCAACAGGTATTCATCCGATGAAAGCTTCAACAGTCGCTTCGTTCCCTGGATGTCACTTGAATTCCCTTCACTAAAGCATTTGAACGAATCAAAATAACAGAAGAGAAAGAGTGTGTTGGTCGGCAGAGGCTAGAAATATTTACAGCGAATTGAAACAGTCCGAGACACATCCGAACGTGTCGCGAGCCATTATATACCGTCGCGATCGTTGGCCGCCACAAGCTTTGAAATGAGGATAATGATGTCAATAGGCTGCTGCTGACCTGTAGTCAGCTGGAGCAAAAACTATTACAAAAAATTGATGACGCAACACATGTTTAGGAAAATACTTGCCAGAAGAACAAGTTGTTTTTATGTGTAGTGGTAAGCAAAGATGTAGTATTTGATCATTTTAAAATTAAAACTTGGCCCCGACAAGGACGCGCCTACAAAACAGTGCAATAGCACAAGAGAAGAGAGAGGTTAGTAGATCCACTCTAGGTGATTGAAGCGAAAACGCGCCGTGGTTGATTTTTTCGGCCATTACAGGTAATCACTTGAGCTTGAGAGTTTCCGGGGCCTGTCTGCGTCCCCCTCATTTCATGACGGATGGACGCCGGAAGTGCTGAAACGGTCTTACGTTAAAGCAACGCAGCGCTGCGCGCGCTTGCAAGTATATGGCTGGACCTGTGCCTGGCGTGACAACGCTGGCGTGACACGACGAAATGAACGCCGGCGAGCACGCGTACCGCGTCACGTCGAAATGTATTGGCGCCTTGACTGTGGCACGTAGTCACGTTCTCACGTGGCACGCATTTCATAATTATCATGTTTGCAGCAGTCGCATACCTTCGTCATCCATTACCGTCATGTAATACTAAATTTAGTATATGAGAAGCTATCGAAATGGCCGTGAGCGCATAATGAGTGTGACTTGTACTCATGTTGTTACATGAAACGCATGTCATGATTATCATGCTTGGATGTGTCATTTATCTATGTCGTCTGTTCGCGTAGCGTTATACCGAGTTTGGTACTTGTCAAGCTATTGAAACGGCCGCGAGTGCATCACGAGCGTATAACATAGCATGTAGTCATGTTGTTACATAACACGCACCTCATGTTTATCATGTTTACACCAGTATCATACATTCGTCATCCATTCGCGTCCCATAATACCAAATTTGGTATAAGTGAAGCTAGCGAAACGGCAGCCAGCGCATCATGAGCGTGGCATGTAGTCATGTTGCAACATGACACGCATGTAATGATTATCAAGTTTCCACAAGTCACATACCTTCTTCAACAATTAATGTATTGTAATACCAAATTTGGTATATGTGACGCAAGCGAAACGGCTACGAGCGCATCATGAGTGCGACATGTAGTCATGTTGTTACATGACACGCATGTTATGATTTTCTTGTTAGGGTCTGTCGCTTGTGTTTGACATGCAATCATGTCTTACCATACCAGTTTCGCAATATGCCAGGTGAACGAAACCCCCTCAAGAGCTCCCGGACCATGAGATGTAAACCGTGACATTCATGGCATACATGTTATAATTTTCATGCCATGGCTTGTGAAATATGTTCTTCATACAGTCATGCTATGCCATACCAAGTTTGGTGTCGCTACCGTTATCCAAATGGCCAGGGGAGCTAAAAGTCGTAGGCGGCTAGATAGATAGATAGATAGATAGATAGATAGATAGATAGATAGATAGATAGATAGATAGATAGATAGATAGATATGCTCAAAGTCGCCGAAGTTCGCTAAGAAATGCTTCGCATTCAAAACCGTTCTGTTCTAGCCATGAGGAACAAGCTGTTCCGCTTGGCGAAACGTCGGCTCGACACAACACCTGTTTCCTAATTTTTCTTCACATTTTCATTGTGTTTTAAAACACCCATACAAAACACACTAACAAAAAAGCAGAAAACGTACTGTCTAGTAAAAGACGAACATGACATCGACTAAGAAAATGCATCTAGCGCTTATAACAGTAACCCCCTTAACCGCTCAAGGGTACTCAAGTAGTTCACTCTGTATATAAATGTCGAGACAGTTTAGTACATCCGCGGAGGCTGCTTGTAGAGAGTGCTTTTACAGCTGTTCATGACCTAAATTGAAGGCTACGTTTGCACTCACCTGTGAATTCCGCTTCGAGTCCAGGGTGAGTCTTTCGTGGTCCAACGCTGCAGCCAATAGTCGTGGGAGGACAACTGTGTGCTCCCAGTAACCGGCATGACGCTGTAACAAATGGTGCACATAAAATTATCAGTAACGCTTGGGGGCTTAGCGTTGGGGTTCACCACGAATGAGATGAACTTCGAATATTTCACTCACATTCTTTACCGTTGGGAAAGCTGTTACCCCAGTACGTGCACTGGATGACTATATGTTTACACCAACTAGCTCTGCTACAACAACAATCAAATCAAAGTATATGAACCAAAGCTCTGAGTAGTTTCTTGATCTGTATAAAAAACTGTTCCATAGATTCTATGCATTTGTATCACAGCGTGTAGCAATGACTGCGGTAATAGTGCTATCTAGTTCCACTTTCTCGCTCAGTTTCAGTAATTGCCTGATTTCCGATTTACGGAACACATCGATTTCCTACAAAGTTCACCCAATCGTTAGTAGAAGCACCTGCTCTGCTTCCGTACACCGTGGCTTACAGATGACCTCTGTGGTGCCTGTCGTTGCGTCTATCTGCGAAATAAAGCTGACGGGTCATGAAGCTGCATCACTTGACCTCGTGACAGTTTCCGCTCTTTTACGTCATGGCATGCAGATATCTTGGTGAGAGCCAAACGAAGGTTGCTCTTTCACAAAGAAACAACGCGTTTCTGCTTGCGACACCGGTGCTTCGCTCGTTATCACGCACAGTACAGAGACCACAAGAGCTTTTGTTGCGCACCCGCACTCGAGCTGTTCCATTTGGCATTGCGTGTGCGCAGATGCGAACAGGTCAGGGCCGACTATTACAGGAGCCTAGCTGCCCACTGTTACCTTACGAAAGCGTGAATTTATTTTACGCCCTTCTTTCATAAACTTTAACGTCATTATAGTAGCTCATATCGGCAAATACAGTTTTTATCCAAGTATACACGTGTGTTAATGCGCGTACTCCAATAATGGTGTACAAAATACTTTTCGACATCTTCGTATTCGTTCTTATGTAGCACACTCCAAATACAAACACGTTATACAAACGCAAATGCTCAACTTCTGCATCGTTTTCCCGATAACGAGCTATCGTGCGCTTCAAATGCATTATTTGTCAGTTTTTATTTGTGCTTTTTTGTTCGTTTATTGTAACCACTCCTGCAATGTCTCAAACATGAGACAGCAGTATATGTAAAATAATAAATAAACAATAAGGCATGGTACATCCAGTAAATGTCTACTGGTACATCTCTAGTGCCCACATGTATGCTTTATATATTATCAGGGGCTTGGGACTTTTTATTTTCACTACACGGACCTTGTGGACGAACAAGGCATGCTTTCCACACGATTAGCCGAACGATCGTCTATTCGATCACTACCAAAGAAGTCTTCACTGTGCCATCACCAATCATCAGCGGGAACCTGCAGAAGCCTACCGCGATTTAGCAGTGCCGGCTGGGTGAATACTAAAGCTCTTATGAATTCGGCGAAAAATTCTCCCCTTTTGGAAGACAATATTCTTAGTGAACTATGCGAAGTCTTTGATGTGATGCTTGTTCACTCATGAACTTCTATGTACCATTATAAAAGGAGCCATCATACACATATTGCACAGAGAAACCTCCCTATCATTTTTTGTGCTACACGTTACTACTAACACCGCCGACAAAAAAAAAAGCATGGCACCGCGCCTTCCGATCGTCAGCGATACCACGACAACTTTATAGCATTGAAGCCCTCTCAATATAGCACTGAAAATGTTCTCCAGGACGCGGCTAAAAAAAGACACAACCCCATATGCCAAAACCTACTGTCGTTGTATTCGCAAGCAAATACGTGAAAGAAACAAAGAAAATGCCAGCATATCCGTGGAGTGCATGATGATGAGTGGGGCGAAGCGTCCGTGTGTCCGTTCGTTCTTGCTTCGATCCGTCCGTGCGTTCGCCTGTGTGACCGTCCGTGCGTTCATTTTGCCGTCCGTACGTCCGTTCGTCTGTGCGTCCAAGCGTTCTTCCTTCTGTCTGCGCGCCTTTCTGTCTTAGCGTCCATTCGTGCGTCCGTCCATTCATTCGTCGGTCCCTACGTGCATCTGTCTGTCTGTCCGCCCGTCCTTCCATCCGTCATTCTACTGAATACTCGAAGCACCACCATCTCGAATCTTTTCATATTATGTTCACCATATAGAAGTACCGCCATCTAGCGGACATTTCAAGAACTAAAGAATAGGTGGCACTCGCGCACTTTCTAACGGCCTGCACTTTGTCTACTACCCACCTTTCACCGGTTCTAGTTTATGACTATATATTAGTTCACTATATTTACGGCACTGCGTCCGAACTCTCGCTAATTCTTGCTAAAACCAAAGAAGTTACGCTCAGCAAGTTTAACGTGGCAACCTTTCTAGTCAGATGGTGCTCAAAGTGTGTCCTTCTGACACTGCGGTTTTTTTAATAAGCGTCAAATTTAAGGAATTTTTTTTGCAGTTTGAAGTCAATAATTCTCGTCTCCGTAAGTTATTTCATCTGGAATAACAATCTTTGCATTAATTATAAACGTGCGCGGGTTTCCTCCTCAAAGGATGCACCCGTGCCGATTCCCCAGTCCATTCGTGGAGGTGACTACTTAGAACAACAACAACAACTACTACTACTACTACTACTACTACTACTACTACTACTACTACTACTGCTACTACTACTACCACATACATCGTGAACGCACGACCCACGGCTTAGAGAGCTTCTCCCCACAAAATAACGCTCAGTACAGCGCAATGATGTTATGCTGCAGCAACCAACACCAGCCATGGAAATAAGAATGCTCCCCTTTGTTTTTCTCTAGCGCAAGGTGTGTTGAGCAAAAGTGGCTAATTCAGTCGACGTTGCACTACCTGGCTGAACTTTAAGAGTACTGCAGGAAAGGAACGTTTGAACAAGCGTAGTATATTAGAAGTAGTTATTTTGTCAATAATAGAGCAGCATTAGGATTCCGCACATTGATCACACTCTAAGTGGATCACCCTCTATAGTGCCGCAACGGCTAGTAGAGGGGAAACGGGTGAAGTAAAGCGGGGCAATTTAAGGCTGCATTGTAATAAAAATTATTTGATTGATATGGGGGGTTTAACGTCCCAAAACAACTCATTATTATGAGAGACAGCGTAGTGGAGGCTTCGAAAATGTCGACCACCTGGGATTCTTTAACGTGCACCCAAATATGAGTACACGGGCCTACATTTCAGCCTCCATCAGAAATGCAGCCGCCACAGCCGGGATTTAGACCCGCGACCTGCGGGTAAGCAACCGAGTACCTTAGCCACTAGACCACCACGGAAGGCTGAAAAAAGAAAGAAAATAACGCATTTTTGTTGTCTTATATATGAGTGATTGCTGAAGGAGATTTGGCATAAAGATTCGACATGTATATCGATAGTGATTTATAGAATTACTCAAGTTCCGACGCCAGTACTGTATGATCCATATTTAGATCCTTAATTACAATTGGAGACTTGGTGATTGTATCGACAATTTTCGTCAGCTGTTTTGTTCACTCCCAGCTAAATGGCGCTACCACAACTAGACTGTCTCCCTACCAAGGCTTTTGGCAGCGCTGCCTAATATGTATCCATCCACGTTGAGTCGTCTGCTCAGCGTTCCCATAGCGACAGCTCCCACGCAAGTATCCACAGGTGCCGCCATTTGGACTTTTTTCTGGAAGGCCGGAAAAGTTCACATGGCTGCACCTGTGAATGCAGTTTTCGTCTACCTTAAACTTATCACGTCCTCGTCTAGTGCTGTGCATGTGGCCTGCAAGTTCACAACCTACGCATTTATTTGATTTATATTTGCGTCCTGATGCTTCGAATGCGTTGCACTCGTCGGTGTTTTGCACTGCTTTTAAAATTTGTTCTGAAACTCTGGGAGACAAGGCTCAGCAGGCTTGGCTAAATAAATAGAAATTATCTCAGTAATGAAAACGAAACATCCCTAATGCTGTGTCCGCCCCAGGATAAGATGACAAGAAGCGATGGTTGATTCCATTATTTACCAATTGCTGAGAAGACAGTAAACGAGCAGCAAGTGCGAGGTCGGATCGAAGCGGGCGGTCACGTCTGCATTGGTTATGCCATGCATGTTGGCATTATGATACGTACTGGCGGTTATAGCTACGGCTCTGGCGCTGGTTCAATGCGTTGGCTAGCGCAACTAGCTGGGAGAAGACCAGATTTGTTTACGTGATCAACATGGCTGAACCATGCACTACCACTGCTTAAAATTTTCTAGAGGATTCCACAAACAAATTCGTCTTCAATCATCACGATCGGCGAGTAAATATCACCTCAATTATTGAAGTCGCAAAGGTTTTGTTCGTTAAAGAACAGCTGGCTGCGTGAGTCAGGCCCTTCATATTGATCCCTCGCTACTTGCCTGACTACTGTATTCAGGAGCATGCCTGTTTTCAGTCGCCATCTTAGAAAATTGTGAACATGACACTGCTTTTTCATAGATGTCTGCATGAGTGTGCGCAGGGTTCCCCATTAGAGAGTGTGGGAAGGTATGCTGCAGCAACCCCTCCGTCAACAATGACGTGAACATTGCGCCCACCTCCCACCGTGCGCCTGCCTATGGCTGTCTATACGTTATAATTGTTTAGCCACGACCTTTCTTACTCCGCGTATGCAGCCGTAACCGCAGAATGCTCCCTAAAGATCATCGCTGGCGTGTGATCACCTGTTTATTTTTAAAACTATAACTTTCAGAATATATACCGAAGAATAAATGTAAGGCAACCCTCTACTGTGTCTTTGCAAAGCAGCATTTCTTTTCGAAGTAGTAAAACTGCTTGAGTTTTTGCTCGAATGATTGCAGGGAGGAGGACGTCTTAGTTAGACATTGCAGGTTTTAATATGTGAGAAAGCTTGCAGTGCATAAAAGCTGGAACAAAATGATGAAGAAACAAAACACTCGATGCTATCCTTACCTGTGCGATGTATATAGTACTACCAACTGGCTGTTCAAGCCATCTTTGTTAGATATATTGCAAATTGTGCTTTCGTTTCATTTTCATGTTACTTCACCAGTACAATGTAACTGTTGCCTTGAGAAAAACACTCCCGAATGTCTGGCAACCATTCGGCTAATTTTAAAACGTTCCTATGAGATTTCATGCACAATGTGAGCATTGAAGTTAGTTCTGGAGTCCACCACACCGAATCAGTGGCTACGGTGCTCTGCTGCTGTCCCACTGGTCGCGGTTTTGATCTCGGCTGAGGCGGTCACATTTCGGTGGAGGCGATATCGCATATGCAGCTGTACTGTGCGATATCGGTGCATTTTGAAGAACACCAGATGGTCAGAATTTCCGGAGCTAATCAGCCACGGCGTCCCTCGTAATTATATCATGGTTTTGGAGCATGAAACCCTGATATTGGTATTAAAGTTGTTATGGCGCTTCCGCGGCCGCTAGCGATGACACTAGAATTTTCGACGATACAGTCGTGTATAAAGGCCCGTGTGCTTGGCCGCTTGTCTCTTTTTATTAGGGAGTTTTAGAATAGCGCACCGAGAGCCCTTGTGGTGCAGTCGCTGGCAGGGCGCATGCGTCGTAACAAGAATCGCCGTTTACGTTCGTGGCTCGGCCTCAGAAAATCCGAAATAAACGTCAGACGATGGAGTTTTGCGGACACGCAGCACCACCTCTCGATGCAGTTTTGAGTAGTGCAAAGCCCGACTTCCTTGCACAGTTCGCTGCGCAACTAGGTGCAACTACAGCGCACGAAACTACAACTGATCAAAATATCAGTAATTTGCACATTGAACACTCAGAAACGGAGCTACGAATTTCTCTCCGCTACTCGGACGCGTCACCGAACCATCGTGAAGTGCTTGCTGGTTCACTCGCCTGAATGACCGTGAAAACAAGAGCAGACGCAGCAGCTGCAGGATCTACAAAAAAGACCCTATTCTGTGCCACTGTTTCGTTCTGAATAGCCACGGACGTAAATGACCTCAGTTTTACTGATTTCCACAGCTTTAGCGAAGCAGAATTGGGGGATTGCTAAATACAGGCGGTTGCGAATATGTTGGCTAGGTGAATTACTCGAGTTCTCTACAGCTGTTCGCTTAAGTAAGTGTGATGACGTACGTCTCCTATTATTGTATTTATTAGCATTGACGGAGAACCATGGTAACTTTTATAATGAAGCTTAACAGACTCTCTGGCCGCGGTGCGTGAGGTACAACCGTACACAGAGGACGCCCCGTGGTTGGCGCGTCACACACGTTGCCACAACCGACAGTGTGAAGATGTCGCCACCACACAGCATTACGCACGTAAGGCTTTGAAGATTCTAAGTCGTGGCTTTAACTAGGAATTAACTAACTAGGCACGTCGTAGTGCTCGTCTCGAAGTCGATGTCATGCGATGCTCACTTGCACTTAAATTGCCAGTTGGAGCACGCCAAAATAAATAAGCAATCTTTGGCATTGTGCCCACATTTCATTTTGGTGAGCTTCCTACTTTTATGAAGCGAGGTTGGATAGAAAGAAGAAGATTGCCAGGTCCTTGATTTTCAGGAAACCACGCCTCAAGACTAACGAAAGAGGAGGGTCTATGCACATTCGCTTTTGGATATCTCTCTCTGCACTACCCATTTTTGGCCGGCGTGGCGATGTGGGTGCAGGTAGCAGCGTTTTTCGCAGCGCCGTCTGGGCAGAGTCTGCCGTCTATAGCGTGCCGCGATCGCGGCTCATGGGGCCCGCGAAGTGCTGTGTGAAGCTTCCGTGCATTTGGGTTTGCGGTCGGGGCGAATGTCTCTAGAATTTTCTTGAGGGTGGGGTGGTGTGAAACGTTATTCTTAAACTTATATGGTGCCCACCTTTCCCGCAACACCCACCGCGCCTGCAAACGTTATTATAAAACGTTGGGAGACTCTTATGCTTGGCCTTCAAGAGCTGAACGCGATTGCAAAATCCGGCTCCTAGAGCGGTCTCCAAGCGGCAAGTGCATACATAATAATCTGTTTTGTTAGACACACACACACACACACACACACACACACACACACACACACACACGCACACACACACACACACACACACACACGGTAGATTGTACCAGCGTGCGAATGGTACATACAGGTTTTTGATCTAAAGCAAAAGTAGCATGGCCTCCAAGATACACGCCGTGCACTTGCCATCTTGGAGGCCATAAAGAGGCTGACAATGCCTCACTATATTTAGCATTTCTAGCATTATCTAGCACATTATATGGCATTTGCTGTTTGCTCGATCAACGCCTCTGGAAAGGCATAATATATTTTCCGCTAGATGGACTTAGTTTTCCAATTTTACAGCTGTTTAAAGTTAACGTGTGTTTTTAGCGGCGATGGATGCACTATCCCGACAATTTTTGACGTAGTTCGAGGCCTTCCAAATGCGCCTACAATTCGCCGAATGGATTCATTTTCATCGTGACAGCTGTCGAACAAAATGCGTTGAAGAGGCCCTGAAACACTTTTTCAGGTAACCATAAAATTACTTCACTGGAAGATTTCATTGCCTCAAAAGTTTAACGCCGCAAAAATTTTACAATTCCGTCCAGTGCGTGTGGAGTTACAAAGGTTTGTCGCAGGCTGCAATTGTGATCTAACTTCTTTCGTCTCTATCAAAGCACTGGTGGCTAAGCAGGGAGGGGTAGCAGGGGCAAAGAAACTATAAGACGCACGCATCGTGACCTTGAGCATTTCTTTCTTTTTTCTTCGAATGCTCGGCTTTTCCAGTGTGATCGCACGCGTGGACAAGTAGCGGCCTCCCGCGGTGATCCCTTCAACGAGTATTTTCGCTCACGGACAATTTTTTGCTCACAAGCGACGGGCCCGACGAAAACGGTGGAATATCTGTTACACAAGTTCTCTAAAGCTATCGCGTTAAAACTCCTTATTGACGGCCGACGCGCTTTTCACCGTTATCAGTGCACCTACAGCGCAGCGTGTGTGGTTCGCTTGCAGTTAACATTGTTTCCCCACCAGAAGTTCGGTGTAATAAAGAGTTAGGTATTTCTGGCTTTTGCTGACATCTTATGCGTCGTCACGACCACGTGGCAAAATAAATAAGTTTGCTTTATCTATGACCTCTAACAGACACCATGAGCACTCTATTTTTTATAACGACATATTAAAGCACTTACTTTTAACAGTTGTAATTCCAGCAGAATGAAATACAGAGAAGGCACCGTTTCAGCAATAGTGCTCGCTTGTTGTGATTTTCCATGCTGTACCCGCATATGACGACCCCATGAAGTCGCTAGGCTGAGTCAAAAAACTTACGTATGGGCCCTAGAAATGGCTCGCGATAGCACGAACAGTTTGAAGGGGCCCACGAATAATTTTCCATGTTTTCAAGGAATTTTCTCGCTATCGCAGTTCATTGCCCATGGGGCTAGCGGGATGTTCCGCGCACTCTATGCGATTTCTCTCGCCAGTGAGCGCGCTAAATTGTACATGGTTGTTGAATGACAAGAGAGCAAGAAGCGATGTGCATGCGTCAGCTATGACCTTCGAGATAGAGCCAGTGGGTTTCTCTCCGGCGGTGGCAATCGCACGTAGGCGGGACAATTTGATAGATACCCTCTTCTCCTCCGCACTAATCACGGCGCTCTCCTCTGGGGGTCGCACGAGTTGAGAAAAAAATAATTATGCGCTTTATTATATAGCGTACCCCCACTGATTTATACATGTTAGCTAAAGGTGTACGAGAGGCAACGTGCATGTCTAGGGCGCATTTATACCCAAACGCGTTGTTTTATTTCTTTTTTTCTTTTGCTGTGACTTTAGAAGTGTGATGTCTCAGCAAAAAATGCACGTGTGCTGGAAACGGACAATACTTCGGACTTTGTGGGCTATACATAGCATGTAGGCGCTGGCAAAGGAGTACGAAAACAGGAGTGACTATGGACCATTCAAGAAATTGACGCGCGCCACCTAAACTACCTGCAAGGCACTATGGGAAGCCGGAGCGCCGGCGGGGTGTCGTCTGCTCGAGGAAGAGTCGGCTCACCTCGTTTTACGTAGCGCGCGGGCGTACAAAGGCAGCCTTGTGGGATTATAGAGCGTGATAACCCTGCTTCAATCTGCAATCACAGAAGAGGCACAACGCAGAGAAACATAAAGTCAGCAAACGGTAAGTATTCTTGACTCATAAGAGACCCTGGAGAATGCTAACGTACCAGCGAAAGAGCCCCTAAATTGGAGACATTACTCGGCTTTAGTGGCGAACCCCTTCGCTTCGATGGTCGTATTTCCACGTAGCCAAAGCTTTCCTCTTTTGTTTTATTTTCACCTTTACTATTAGTACATGTCGAAATTCAACCCCTATAAATAGGTTCGACCTTCACTTTGCTGGTACATCGGAACCCTAACTGCCTATTTCAAATGTTGTGGCTGGGAAACTCTGCGCTTGGGACGCTGAGAATATAGTGAAAAATAGCTACCAGCACGCCCATAGAGCGACCATCATGGTAATACTGTCAGGGCGGAGATTACATAGTTACAGCTCAATGTCGAACTTCACAATGTGACAATATTCTGCACATTTTACTTCGCTGTATTTTTTGCGAAACGGCATAAAACATGCCGTCTCTATTTGGTTCTTGTTAAGAACTTGAGAATTTTCGACCTGACTGCACAAAAGGTAACAATGGCATCATGTAACAGAATGAGCGTTAGTGTGCACAATTTACTCAATATTTTATTTCACTGTTTGAGCTCCCGTTATTCCTTGCTTATAGTTTATCTATACGCTTATTTAACGATTTGTCGTTTCGATGCAGATGGCTCTTCAAGCTGCAGAAAATATACAGCCGTTCCTGTTACTTTTGCCAAAACAGCCATGGACAGAACATCGGAAGGACTAACCACTGGCGTATTCAGAAGGAAAAATTCTACGGAATAGCGCTTTGTAATGATGGTAATAAGCACTCAGTGTCTGGGCGCAGTATGTTCAAGCCAGAAAAAGTTGATAAGTAAGGCTGGTAAAGGCTGTTAATGGCAAGACTGTGGCTTTAAAAGCAATGGTAAAAGCCTCATTCAGTGTAAAAAAAGTATAAAATACTGCAGCAGCGCTTACATCAGTTGGCAGCGTTACCTGGGTGCGAGTGTCACTTTTGTATCCGTAATATTGAAACTACAACTAGCACTATTTGCCTTGACACTGGAAACCACCATAAAGTAAGGTCCGCGAAGACACAATACGGGAGACCTCTAAATAGGTTTATGTTGAATAACAAGCAGATACGAAAGAATATAACCAAGCGGCAAACAGCAAAATAAACATCAAGTGGGGCTGCTATAAGAACTTGCTGTATTTTTATATGGATTAACCTAATAGGACCTAAGGGTGACATCCACCTTTATTTTTGTTTTATTGAAATGGTTTATTGGTTCTTCCCACATCTAATTCGAAGGTTTTACTGCACCGAAAGTGGCTTCGCACTGGTTGTATGAGCGGAGACATTCCAAACATTACCTCACCGGCAAGGTTTTTCTTGGCCTCCGTGATTGGTGGGCCAATCCCACAAGCAGCGCAAAGCGATGATGTCGTGTGATGACGTGATCATTATACCATCATGGTGACTTTACTTACTATGTGTAAGGTCCAGAACGTCACATAATTTGTAAGGTGTGTGACCTTACACTTCCATTGGTTCATGATGTTACGATGATGTCCTATGGTGACGCGATCACGCGATAATTATCGCGTCACTCTTGTTGACACCACCGCCAGGGGATACCATAGGTACGAATGGAAAAATTTTAATTTTAGGTGAATAATGTAGGTGCATTATCAAACGTTAAACTTGACCGTTGGCAGTCCCGCGTCGACGACGTCGAGTAATTCAAAAAATCATCACGCGTTGACTACAACATATATGCCGTCAGACACCGTCGAAAATTGTGACATCATTAAAACGTCGTGAAACTTCCCGTGATCCCGTCATTGCGTGATATCCGAGATTGGTCAAGGTGGTCTGATCATGAAGGCAATGCAAAACCTTGTTATGTGCAGCAATTTGTTGAAAGGTTATGTGGACGTGGCGGACGTGGGCATCGGCAGGGGCCTCAGCCTGCAAAACGGGCGCTTACCCCAATCAAGGCACACCAGCACTTGCCCACGCCCAAGCTACACAAGTGCTTTCTTCCAGCCGCGATGAAAGACGAGTTCGCACCTATGGTATCACCCAGCTGACACCCAAGGACTGGCGCGGTTGAATCTGCGCATCGACTAACAATAAAAACGAGATGGTGTTCACCTTCGTGTCGTTTTAGGTGAATGCGCAATGATTGATATGTGGGATTTAACGTCCCAAAACCACCATATGATTCTGAGAGACGCCGTAGAGGAGGCCTCCAGAAATTTCGACCACCTAGGGTTCTTAAACGTGCACCCAATTCGGAGCTTACGGGCCTACAGCATTTCCGCCTTCATCGGAAATGCAGCCGCAGCAGCCGGGATTCAATCCCGCGATTTGAGGGTCAGCAGCCGAGTACCTTAGCCACTAGACCATCACCACGGTGTAGGTGATTGCGCAAGGAACCTTGTAATTCCTCAATGAGGAATTAAATGGTGTCGCCTCTATAACTGCGCATATTACATGGTATGCTTCAACTGTAAATCTCCAACCCCGTGATCACAGTGAATGAAAAATCAAATATCTTATGAAAGGTCAAACTTAGCTGCAGCATCATGAAAATTCAAGTCCTGAAGCAGCACTGAGCAATGAAACGAAACGCCCGAAGTCTTTCGCGTCTTATGACACCAAAGAACAAAGCAGGTTTGTACACCACTTTTCTTCTTCGGCATGTTATGTGAATATTCTGGCTATTTGTGGCCAGCACTTCAACCTAGTTCACATGCTTGAAAGGGTCAGAAGTAGCCGTTTCTTCACAAGATCAGCACCTGACGCCATCCATAACCACTCACAGCACGCGATGAAAGCAGGCGAAAGCAGGAAAGCGTCGTCTGCTCTTCCCACCCAGCTCTACACTTTCCCACAATGCTCCAGCCCTGATCTGCCAGGGGGAGGCGCAGCGCTGCGATTTCTGGCGCAGCGCTGCGATCCATCTCCAGTTCGCCCTGTCGCTGGGGATGGATCAGTCATAGTCGGGCTTAAGCACAGTAGTAGTGTTTTAGGGGGCGAAGCTTCTTAAGACGTGGGTCGTGAGTCTCCGATGTATGGACTAGAAGTAGTAGGAGTAGTAGTATTAGTAGGCATTTCATTTCATTTCATTTCATTTTATTACCTTAAAGGTCCCCAGGGGGACATTACATAAGGGGTGGGGTTACAAAAAACGTACAAAAAAGCCATGAATTAGCTTGAAAAACGGCTTGTGACGCTATGCATAAATGTTTATGGATAGGTGATTGCTGCAATATGGTGGGGAAGGTCATTCCAGTATTTTGCTGCACGAAGAAAAAATGAGGCAGCAAAAGTAACGGTGCGGGAACGTTGACGGGCAGCTTGAAAGACATGGCCAATGCGATATGACCTGCGAAATGGGGGGGAAATGTGAGGTTCGATTGCAAGTGGACTGTGAAAAAGTTTATGAAACATGCAAAGGTTGGCAATGCGGCGGAGAGAAGATAGAGGGGACAGGCCAATTTCTTCTTTTAAAGATGACACGCTAATGTGATAGGCATATGAGGAATGAATGAATCTAGTAGCACGGTTTTGAAGTAATTCGAGTGCAGTAATGAGATACGCATGTTGTGGGCTCCAAATTGACGATGCATATTCAAGCTTGCTTCTTACGAGGGACTGATATGCTAATAATTTTACATGGCGGGGTGCGTTGCGCAGATGACGTTTTAGGAAGCCGAGAGTACGATTAGCAGCTGGGATGATAGTCCGGATGTGCTCAGCCCAAGTTAGGTCACTGCACAAAGTTAGGCCAAGGTATTTGTAGGATTGCACAAGTTGAACAGGAGTGTTAGAGATTACGTAGCAAGTGGTGAGCGGCTTATGGCGACGCTGAAACGACACAAGTTTACATTTGTTAGGATTAAGTTCCATTTGCCACCGTTCACACCAACGCTGCACTTGGTTAATGTCACTTTCGAGGCTAATTTGATCAGACACATTCGTTACTGTGCGGTAAAATACGCAGTCATCAGCAAACATGCGTATGTTACAAGTTAAGTTCTTTGGTAGGTCGTTATTATATATTAGAAATGACAAGGGGCAGAGGACGGAACCCTGAGGGACACCTGATGTAACTAGAATAAAGTTGGAGAGCTGATCATTTAAAAGGACAGATTGGGAACTTTTATGTGAGAATTCTTGGATCCAGATTAAGACTGTGGGGTGTAAGTTTAAGTGGGAAAGTTTCAGTAACAGGCGTTTATGAGGTACCTTATCAAATGCCTTGGTGAAATCTAGAAATATGGCGTCGGTTTGAAGGTTATTATCGAGAGTGGAATGAAGGTCATGAACAAAAAGTGCTAGTTGAGTTTCGCATGAAAACCCTTTTCGGAAGCCATGTTGTGCAGGATGAAAAAAATTAACCTTGTCAAGAAAACTGACAATGTGAGTGAATATGACGTGTTCCATGGTTTTGCAAGGCACTGAAGTTAATGAGGTGGGACGATAATTTAGAGGCGAGTTTTTGTTACCAGCTTTGAAGACTGGAATGACCTTCCCTTTTTTCCAATCGTCGGGCAGTTGGCCTATGGCAAGTGACTGCGAAAACAATATACATGAATTTTCGGCACAGACATCTACAGTGTTTTTAAGGAACTTGGAGTTAATATTGCCTACATCCGCGGAGAACGACAGCTTTAGGTTGTTAATTATAGATATTATACCAGACACAGAAAATGTGATGGGTGGAATCAAGAGTACGATAGTGGAAGTCGGCATGTAAAATGAAAGGTCTGTTTCTTTTGCGAACACTGATCCAAATGCGCTAATAAAGATGTTTGCGCAATCAACGTCACTTACAGGTCTGCCGGCATCGTCGGTGAAGTTAGTGGACTGCGTGGGGTGAGGGTTGATTATTTAAAAAAACTTGCGTGGATCACTTTTTAGAATGGTCGGCAAGTTATAGTTATGGAAAGAGTGTTTTGTTTCGCATATCTTTCCTAGGTAGTAATGTTCGGCTACATAGTATTTTTCCCATGCGCATTGGCTTCCCTTCTGTTTGGCTGAACGAGAGATGCGTTTCTTTTTGTTTTCTAGGCGTTTTAATGTTTTGGTGAACCAGGGCTTTTGAGTGTCGGTCTGGAAATTGAATGTGGGTATATGTTAGCTCACAAGATAATCCACTTTGTCCGCAATTTATTTCCAGCTATCTTGCACTGATCTACTTTCGAAAAATGATTCGAAAGATGGAAAGAAAGAGCGGAGTTCATCAATGATAGCTGTGTAATTTCCTTTGTCATAATGACGTATAGTTTTTTTTTTACATTTCTGATGAGACACCGGTTTAAACGTAAACTCAGCATGAATTACCTTGTGATCGCTAATTCCTGGAAGATATGAAATGGAGGAAAGGCTGTCAGGGTGATCTGTTAGTATTAGGTCAAGGGTATTGGCGCACGTTTGAGTTACGCGAGTTGGTTCAGTTACAAGTTAGGTTAAGTTAAAGTTAAGGCACACATCAAGAAAGTCATGTGCTTCGGGTTCTCCTGACGTCAAAGTAATTTTGTTTACCCAGTCAATGAGAGGATGATTGAAATCCCCAAAAAGAAGGATGCGGGCGTTAGGGTATGCAGTAGTTAAATCATTTAACGTGTCGTTAAGTTTATTAGCAAAGTCGGGAGTGCTGTGGGGAGGTCTATAACAGGCACGAATTAAAACAATTTCAGGAGTGGCATGGCAAAGAAGCCATATAATTTCGTGATTAAAAAACACAGCGCAAACAACGGCAGGAAGAAAGGAAGAGACAGGACAGAGTCCTGTCCTGTCTCTTCCTTTCTTCCTGCCGTTGTTTGCGCTGTGTTTTTTAATCATGTATTTGAACCAACTCGCCCAAGCTTTAACCTTAGCATATAATTTCGAGGTCAGTCTGAATGTTAAGCGCATTACAAGAAATATTTTTGCTTATTGCAATAGCCACCCCCCTGCCTCGCCTGCCTATACGATCCTTGCGAAACACTGTAAAAATTTAGAAGGTCTGTAAGAACTTCATGGTCGCTAATGTCACTGTATAGCCATGTTTCTGATAAAACTAGCATGTTGCTGCTCGACGAGGAAACAAGATTAGAAATGACGTCTCGCTTTGGAAGAAAACTGCGTATATTTGTAAAAATAACTGATAGCGAAAGTAGTAGGCGTGGGGTGGATCTGGGACCATGACGCGCGTTTGGATTGCGAGGAACTAGCTATTGTAATTCTTTAACGGTTTGTGACAATTCCTCAAATATGTAGCGTTTCTTGCCCATGCGTAGTGTTTTGAAGGTCAACATAAATGGACATGACTGGGACCTAGCGAAAGCGATAAGATGCCTGCGAGCAATTCGAACTGTGGCGGAAAAGTCTTCGCCAACGCTATAACCGGTGTTTTTAAGTTTGCGGCCATTTGAAAGAATCTTGTCATTTGTTTTAAAAGTATTGAGTTTTACAATTATTGGCCTTTCTTTGCCCACAGCGTAACGGCCAAGACGATGTGCTCTGTCTTTATCCTTTGATTCAATGTTCAGTTCCATGTGATTAGCACAAAGAGCAATGACTAATTTTTCCGCTTCAGTGAAATGTTCGGAAGGGTTGGTGTCGGGAATGCCATAAAATATTAGGTTGTTTCTGCGGGAGCGATTTTCAGAGTCATCCACTCGGGCTGATAAGCTGTCTATCTGTTGGGACATCTGAAGTGTGGTAGCCTTTAGGGTGTCCATTTCAACTTTAAGAAATGAAAGGGACTTGAAGTGATTCTCAAGACCTGTTATTTATTTATTTACGAAGTACTGCCAGCCTCACACATGAGGCCTTAGGCAGGGGTGGGTGATACAAAAAAGGAAACATATTTCAAGATACAACAGGAAAGGAAACACATCACGTAGAGCTTACACCATGAAGAACTAGTACATCAAAGTAAAACGCCAGTACTTACACAATTGTAGTGGTTTACGCGTACACACACAAAAAAAACTATGATGACAAACATCTGCTCATACAGAGCTAAGAAACAAATATTATATAACGGTTCCAAAATCGCAACATTTTAAAAATACAATGCAGTGGTACAATAAAGTGATAAAAAGTGGAACATAAATAGAAGCCTGTTCAGGATACGCAGTGGAAAAATAGAGGGCGAAGCGCAAAGAAAGATCAAAGTCAAGTGGGTTGCTGGTGTTTAAGTTTCTTCATGAACGACTGAACGGTTTCGCAGTTCACCAGATCGGCAGAAAGAGCATTCCAATTAGTGACAGTGCGCGGAAAAAAAGTGTTTTTAAAGGCTTTTGTTTGACAGGAATATTCCTTCAGTTTTTTGGATGCTCGGAACGTGTTGATCGTCGGTGAACCGTTTTTATGTACGCGTGCTTGTCTATGCGTAACTTGTCGTGGTAAAGTAGAAACATGTACTTAAATCGATCGTGTTGCCGTCTTGCCTGCAAAGTATCCAAGTCAGCTTTTTTTAACAGTTCACTGGGTGACGTCAGAGCGCTGTAGCGATTATATATAAATCGGATTGCTTTTCTTTGAATCATTTCAAGTGTTTTAATATTTACTTCGCTATGAGGGTCCCAAACCACAGAGGAATACTCGAGGATCGGGCGGATAAAAGTTTTATACGCAATTAATTTTAATTTGGGGGTAGATTTGCGCAAAGAACGTCTTAGAAATGCTAGTTTCTGTAAAGATTTCTTTTCAATGTAGTAAACATGCTCATTACACCTGAAATTTGCGCTTAATACAACCCCCAAATATTTATAAGTTTAAACAAACGATAGCTTTCTACCATTGCTGGAATATGAGTGTTTCAAAGGAAGCAGCATGCGCGTAACGGTCATAGCTACCATTTTCTTTTCATTAATCTTCATTTGCCACACTGCACACCAAGAAGATATTTTTGTTAACGCTGCGTTTAAAAGAACCTGGTCGTCTGCACTACGTATTTCCAGAGAATGCAATCATCTGCAAATAACTTAATAGAAACCGGGATATCATTGGCAATGTCGTCTAAAAAAATTAAAAAAAGAAGTGGCCCAAGCACAGAGCCCTGAGGGATTCCTGATTTCACTTGTCGTGAATCAGACTGGACGTTATCTATAGAAACTATTTGATTTCGATAAGAAAGGTAGGCCTCAATTTATGAAGTTAATGTACTGTTTTTTAGTATAGGTTTAAGTTTCGCGAGAAGTTTTGGGTGCGACACGCGATCAAATGCTTTTTCGAAGTCTAGGAAAATCATGTCAACCTGGCCTTGCCTATCTAGAATACCTCTAGAAAAACTGAGAGTTGCTTGAATATAATAATAATAATAATAATAATGGTTTATTTCCACCAATACACAGTTGATGGAGGGGGTGAGAATAAAAGCGACTATCCGCTTGACTAAGTTCTCACCCCCCTATGTACATAAGGCAGTGGCGGTGGCGGCAACAGAACACCACAGCTGACAAAAATACACAACATTAACAAAATTAGAATTGATAAAGCCTTCAAACTCAAAAAAAAAAGAAAAACCACACAGACACAGTGCAATAAACATATATAGAAATATAAATCAAAAGTCGCAATATGTAAAGCACGAATACATTAAACATATTATTTACGTGCAGCGGTGACTGCATTTTCATCCTTTGTGTTTTTGTTTATTGTTTTCCCTAATTGTTATCTACGAACTTTGAAGATAAGGTCTTAATTGTCAGGAGTGTTAATAAGATATTGGCGAAGTTGAGAAAGGGTGATATCTGCTATGTTAACACCTGATGAATATAACCTGTTTAATTGTAACGGTAGCTGATAAGTAATTTTTTGTTGTCCATAGTTAGTTCTTGTACGAGGAAGCATCCAAGGTAGTTGATGACGGTGAGGGTACTTTGGTTGATGACGTATCATGGAAGCGATATCTGTGATAGTAGATGAACGTTCTTTTTGTTCGATCTTATAGCGGCGTAAAAGCCTGTAAATGTATAGGTGGTAAACATTGATGATTTCATGTTCACTAAACAAGTGATCTGTTGTATGTCTGCGAGGAAGATTGTAAATTAGACGGAGGATTTTATTATGGAGAGATGAAATTTTTCTTAAATTAGTTTTAGTCGTTGTCGCCCACACTAACGTGCAGTAGTTCAAGTGTGAAAGGAATAAAGCGTGGTATATAGCAAGCTTTGCCTTTAAAGGTAAAACAGATTTATGTCGCCAAAGTATACCAACCGCTCTCGATGCTTTTAATAAAATGCTGTGGACATGATCATTCCATTGCAAATGTAGTGTGAAATAAACTCCTAGTGATTTTATTGACCTGACAATTTCAACTGGCTCGGATTTATACAGCAAATGTATTAAAGTATCAGATTTTTTATTAATAGAATTAAAAATTATAGCTTTAGTTTTATTTACATTAACTGACAGTGCATTTTCCTTTGTCCAAACTTCTAGCTTACCTAATACATTGTTACCACGGGAAGATAGCTCATTGTGTGTATCAGCTGACAAAAGGATTGTAGTGTCATCCGCATAAATAATAAACCTGGATTGATCATCAATGTTCGCAATATCATTAATATAAATGTTAAAGAGAAGAGGCCCAAGTATACTGCCCTGTGGCACACCGGCTGTAATATCACGCGTTTTGGACTGAAAATTGCTGATTTGAACGTACTGAACGTAATTAAATGATTAATGATTTGAACGTATTGAACGTAATATAATATGTTCTAATACCTTCGCACATGAGCAAAGCAGGAAAATCGGTCTATAGGCGGAGACGAGAGAAGCGTTAGGTGATTTGGGCATAGGAATAATTTTTCCGAATTTGCAGTCATCTGGAAGCGCGCGCTGTGACAGTGACTTTTGAAAAATGATGCACAAAACTTCGAGCACCATTCAGCATACCTCACAAGGAACGCGTTAGATATGCTATCAATACCAAGCGTCTTTTTGGGATCTATGTTAAGAAGTAAAGACAAGATTCCTTCCTCAGATATTGTAAGGTCACTTATTGGTGGGATATCATGAAGCGTTTTTGAACATGGTTTACTTCTATCGTCATCAATAAACACTGAACAAAAAAACGTGTTAAAAGATTCTGCAATAGTTTTTTTATTAGTTACGATAGTCCCATTAACACATATATTATGAAAAGGCTTCTTGTTTGGGGTGAAATGCTGCCAGAATTTTGCTGGGGATGACAGCAAGAAGTTTTCTGAAGTGACGTTATAGTACTGATCTTCTGCTTCCTTGATACTGTCTTTAATTTCTTTACCCACGTTACTGAGTTTAAGCACGGTCGACAGAGTGGGGTTCTGACGATGCCGTTTTCTCATTCTGTTTGCCTTTCGCCCCAAACGAACAACTGGCGTAGTAATCCATGGGCTAACATTTTTTATTATTTTCACTTTTTTGGCACAAAGTCATGAACGCACTACAACAAAAGGTTTTTAAAGAAACACCAAAGGTTGTTAACAGTACAAGTACTAGATTCAGAAAGTAAAGTGAATCGAGAAAAATGTAAGTCTAATGTGTCCAGTATTTTTACGTCTTTTGCATGCGAGAAGACAGACACCACGCGTTCTTCCCTCTTGCCTTTTGGAACGTCATTAAGATTAATGCACATGTAAACCAATTTGTGATCGGATATTCCGTCAAGCATATTGGTGCCGGCCACACGACGCAGCATGCTGTTGCTAACGAAAAAAAGATCCAGAGTTGTAGCAGTAGCATTCTGTACGCGGGTTGGTTGCTTAACTAGCTGAGTTAAATCATGAAAAAGGACAATATCGACTAAATGTTTCGCTGCATTTGAAGACGGTACAGGAAAATCAGTATCCCATATAACTGAAGGAACGTTGAAATCACCGCCAACTATTATATTACTAGAGCAACTGTGGACCATGCAAAGAAATTCATTAAGCTTATCAAAGAATACTTCGTCTGTGCCTGGGGGGCGGTAAAAAGCGCCGACTATGAACTTGAATCGCCTGTGTCTACTTTCACAATTGCGCATTCAAGATCTGGTATATCGGCTAATCTTTCAACTTGTAAGGTTTCCTTAAATAAGATTGCAACTCCGTCGCCTCGATTACTCCTATCTTTGCGATAGATGCGGTAACCCCGGGGCGTGATCTCATCGTCACTAACGTCGGTGCGAAGCCTGGTTTCACTCATTATCAAGAGGTGAGGGTGATACGTTAACACAACACTGTCAAAATCATCGCTTTTTGCTAGAGTACTACGGGCGTTGATATTTAGGCATCGGAAAAGTCTCCCGTTCTTGTCGTTTCATCTGTTGCGAGTTGCTCTGGTAAGCGGTCTGCGCCGCAGAGACCATTCCACGCTGAACTTCAACTAATGTTAGCAATCGATTGTAAATCTCAATTTTGTCATGTACAAGTTTAACATTTGTGCCAGACTTTCTAATATCTGAAGTGCTGTTCCATAGTAACTTCCTGACGTGCCGAGTGCTTGCAGAGAAATCCTCCGAAACTGAGATTCCCTTCCCTTTTAATTTGAAGCAACTTTTGAGAACGTTAACTTTTTCCCTGTGGTCGAAAAACTTCACGATCACTAGGCAATTATTACCATGCTGCCTTCGCCCTAGCCTATGAATTCGCTCGACTGAGTTTACGTTCACGCCTAAAGCATGCCTGAACACATTGCAGACTACGCTATCCATGAGGTCGTCAGAGGCGTCATCATTCTTTTCCGGTATGCCGAACACAACAAGGTTGTTACGCCTGCTTCTGTCCTCTAAATCCACGAGCTTACGTTCTAGGTCTTTAACAGTATTTTCAAGGCTGCGAAGTTTATCGCTGAATCCTTTAATTATCTCAGAAGTTTCCTCCACAGTTTTCAATTTCAGCTCGATATCATCAAGCCTTTTTTTATTGATGTTTAGAGCTTCAATCAACTGTGACAACAATTCCGCAGTGGAGGGTCCTGAATTGCATTTAACGTCCCCGCATAGCACCAGTAGGGACAAAAACACTTGCTTAATGTCACAATACAAGGTATACAAGCTATGTGGGCACGCCAGCTGGACGAAATAACGATTGCTAGTTTTAACAGATGATAGTGTGTTACTAACTTGCACGTAGAAAAGAAGCGGCTTGAACATGGTGCTACAAGATGACCAGCCGACGTGCCCACTGAAGAAATACGGGGATGGGGGGCGTCTTTTATCCACTTGAATTGACGTTGATGGTGCTGGAAGCAGTGTAGCCCAACCATCGTCGATTATGGCTGACGCTTGCGCAGAAGTAGCATTACGTTCTTCGATGACAAAGTTGGTCACATCTTGATGTGCGCTGGCCATTGCTGTTGCACCGCACACGAATAACTGCACGTAGAAAAAAAGCGGCTTGAACATGGTGCTTCAAGATGACCAGCCGACGTGCCCGCCTATATCTGTTATTACTTTATTAGTTGATTATTACAGACCTAAGTCTGTTTACCTAAGTCTGTTATTACTTTATCTGTTGATTGCAACTGATTCTTCAACTCTTTTAGTTCGGTGAGAACGGTGGATTGACCAGCGAATAATTTTATTAATTCGGTGGCAATTTCTTGAATGGTACTAGGGCCGGGGTTTGTTTCAACGTCACCGGCTTGCAGCATTGATTGATTTATATGTGGGGTTTAACGTCCCAAAACCACTATATGATCATGAGAGAAGCCGTAGTGGAGGGCTCCAAAAATTTAGGCCACCTGGGGTTCTTTAACGTGCACCCAAATCTGAGTACACACCGGCTTGCAGCAACAAGGAATAAATGACACTCGCGCATTCAGCGGCAATAGCAATGCAACACTGTGGGCTCGGTGACTGTACCAAAAAGTAATTACTAGATTTTTTTAGCGAATAGACTGTGTGAATTACTGACCTGCATGGCAAAGGTAAACGGATTAGTGAACTGCGCTGCTGCACAGTCACCGAGCCCACAGAGCACAGGCGGACGGTGTTGGTCTTTTATAGAAGAGGCAGTGGCTGATGTCGGTGGCGATGCTGTTTTCTGCGATGAGACCAGGTATCCGGGAGGGCAGGAAAGGGTGAGGGGTGGCACTTTCATGCACGCTGAAGCGTGAACGAAGTGGCGTGTCCAGTTGCCTGCGCCGGTCCCGCAACTGTGAGTCGGTAGGATCAGTGAGGCTGCAGATTGGGGCAGCACAGGTTCAGAAAGCATGACTGCGGCGATGAGGGCGTAGGTCTGCATGGCAAAGGCAAACGGATTAGTGAACTGAACTGCTGCACAGTCACTCGTTTAGCCCTGTTACGCTTGGCCCGGTGATTCGTCTGCACAGGCGCCATTGTGCGTACGCCGGTCTGCTTGGGAGGTTTTCAACCCCATCGGCGCCCAGTCTGCAAGACGCTCACTTGTAGATGTTCCAGGAAGCAGTCGGGTCTCAATGAAAGCTTTGCGAGATAAGCCTTTTGTTGAACGTGCTCGAACAGCGGTGGAACGGCGCCACTGTGGCAGGTCTCATTAAGTCAACCTCTTGACTCGGCTTTTGTCATCCACGCGAGGCCATCTCAACGCACCGACAACCCGGAAGCGTGGTAACGCGTCGAAGAAGCCGTTCACTGGGATCGAGCGTTTGGACTGCCTGAAGCTGAAAGCAGCGTGGACCAGTGCTGACGTTCGGTTTAGCGGCCATCTACTCGGAGGAGCTCAACTTTCCCTCTCCGGACTCAACCTCCTCGCCCTGCGGTGCTTTCAAGGCGTGTGCCGGGTGCGTCTTAGTGTGGTGGGTTCCTGTTACCATCGGATCGTTTCGCCCAGACTAGTGGTGCAATATCTGCACCCTCTCTAGTGGGTGGACCACAAAGACTTCGTTACCTTCTTTGTGGCAATAGTGATCACCGCCTCCTTCGCACGGCAGTGGCGGCAGGCTATAAAAGCCGAAGAATATTTGTAAATAGCGCTGAATTATGCGTAGAATCTTAATTTTGCGCGTAATCTTGTATGGTATCTTGAGCGGTATCATGAGCCGAACCTTTGTTGTACATAATGTCGGATCCTATAGATCCCTGTACAGTTTCTATCTTTCTTCTATAATGTAAATGAATATTCATTCTACAACTCATAACGCGTCCCCTCACTTGCGAATATCGGCTATGCGGACGACGGCGGGAAGTCAGCTACCTTGAAGAAGCCCGCCGTTCCTGCCATCGACCTCGAGCCCTTTGCAGCCCGCTGCATGGCGGCTGCAAAGGGCTCGCTGGATGGCGCTGAATGTCTGCTGGATGGCGGTACTTGTATTTGTTGAATATATGATGAAAAGATGCGAGATTGCGGCACCTCGAGTGTTCACTGGACGAATGTACATGCACCCCGACGGACAGACGTAAAGACAGACGGGCGGATAGATGGATGGAGAGACAGATAGACGGACACACGCACAGACATACATACATCGACAGAAAGACGGACGGAAGCACTGATAGACAGACACGGATGGATGTACGCACAGACGGACGGACGTACTGATAGATGAACGCACGGACGGTTGCATGTATGGATGCCCAGAAGAACGCACGTACGGACGGATGCAAGAACGAATAGACGAGCAGATGCACGGACAGACTGACGAATGCTTCGCCCCATTCATCATCATTCGCTCCATGGAGATGCTGTGATTTTTTTCTCATCACCTCCGTGTTCTCTATGGAAACGTGACCGGAGAGCTCACCTAGATGAAACAACAGATTGTTAGATCAGAAATGACTGTTCACCGACGCTCCCACGTTCAAAACAGCTAAACTTATACCCCACGGCGGACCTTATGTATAGGCATGTGGCCAGCGCACCTTCAAAGCCCACACTTCTGGCGTTTCGCGGTGCCGGGTTTGATATCCTGCCACCACCGAGTAAGTATAACACTTCATCAGTATCCCAAAACACAAGAACATTAAAAAAGTTTACCGCTGTGAGACTAACTTGTCAGGATTGAGGTGTACGAGCCATAAACATGTTGTTCATTCAACTCCTTTCGTCAACTTGAGGTCATCAACTGAGGTCATCTAAAAAGCAGCAACTAACTTGTGCCGACTTTAAGTAAAACTCAAATGAACTTCTGGCAGTCTTGGTCAAACTAACGTTCAAAAAGACCAGCGATATGGAAACTCCACTTTTCGAAGTACCGTGGTGTATTCTCAGACACCCCACGAGAGATAATGGTGATACAAACAGCACTAAAACAGATTACAAAGTCGCACAGGGTGTGAAAAACGGCGACGTCAATATTTCCTCTCCACTGTGCAGAACGCCATCGACGCATCCACGTAAGGTAATGCGCAAACGGCACAGCACGAGCGCGGTAAGCACAAATGAGGTTGAGTGCACGCTGGAAAAGAAAGCTAACTGAGCCGACTGAATTCATCAGCACTCGACACGTTCTCTTCTCGCGATGGCACCGACGTTACCAGTTCTGGCGTGACAGCTGTGGATACGCTCGCAATGCACACTTCTTCGCACTCTCTGGCAAGGCTTGCCCAGTTTTCTTTTTCGACTACACTGTTAAAAAAAGTACTCCGAGTTCGGAGTAAAACGGTTGTACTCTAGCGTCCTCCTATTCGAGGCCATTTCTGCTACGGACAATTAGAGCGAAACTTTTGCTCCGGCTCGCCGGAGTTAATGCGTGGCGCACGCATAGTACTTTAAAAAAATATTTCACTCCGGCTGACTGGAGCAATTGCGTGGTGCCGCCAGAGTACTCTTTACTGGCATTTTCCTCCGGCTAACCGGAGTGATTACGCGGAACCTCCGGAGCATTTTTCGCGGGTTTTTCACTGCGGATATCTAGAGCTTTTGTGTGGTACCTCCGGAGCATTTCACAAATGTGCTCGCTTCGTCCAGACAGAATTTCAACGAGGTGGGCCAGTACTTTTTTAAAGTGTTTGCTCCACTGTTTATTTATTGTATGCTGATCATTTCACCAATTGGTTAGATGAAGGAAGTCCCTATTCTCATGCAAGCACTGCGGACGGACTCTGTATTCAATTCCACAGAGCTTTAGCAGATGAAATTCAAGAAAACACTTGAGTTATTATTATTTGATTTATTCAATATAAGCTGCCAATTCTGAATGATTACCCAGCATTTAGGAAAAGGAGACAAGAATAAACAAACATGCAAAAAGCCACCAAAAACAAAACGCAACAAGGCAAATCAGATGATATCCGCAGCTCTCAAGTTTGAAGCGCAGCGCTTCAATATGAGCCCAATAACGCTCAAAACGATCCACGACAAACAAAGAAAGCGTGGCCACCGAGATCAACTCTTCACCGTTCTCGAAGGACCACCATGAGATTCAATGACGACGCAAGGTTTAAGTTGATTGCTTCCTCAATTTTTAATAAAAAATATTTTTTCACGAGAGCTGCAAATCATCCCTTACCAAAATTCTCATAGAGATTTTATTGAGGGTAAATTAACTTTTCTCCATAGGATGCACTGTGTTTAAATTAGGCGTCTATTGAGTTTTCCTATTGAGTTACACAAGAATATTGGCCACCGTGTTTTTATTGAGTATCAATTTTCGCGGATAAATTGAGCGTCTTTTGAGCGAGTCAAAAGGAATTACTGACCAGCTATAGTGACTTTCGGTACCGAGTGCAATTAAAACAATTTAAGGGAGTGTTTATTCAACCCTTATTGTGTTCAGTCAAAATCAGCAATAAGCAAGCGTGTTATGCAATTTTCAACTATTCACGTGAACATTTCTTGAAAATTTGCCACTTGACTTATTTGTTCCAAAAGCGGTACCAAATTAACTGCTAACAGTTCATATTTTAAGCAGTTGCTAGAAATAAAATGGAGGTGATCACTGAAAACTCGCCCAAGTAACAATTTCTGGTCGCGTGCTTTATTTAAATTGGGAACACATTCAGTCCCTGAAACAAGGTATAAACTGGGTGATAATCACAAATCAGGACACGAGTACACAATCTACATGAATAATAGCACACACTTAAGTACACAGTGATGCATGGTGTTCTATTATTTGTTCAATCCAAGAAGCAAAACACAGATCTGTTATCATGTTTGTTTATTTTTACCAAAACGATAGTAGAGACGACTAGCATCATTTAGTTGGTGGAGCGCCTGTTTTCGAATCACTATGGTGAGGCCTGCCTGTAAATATGCAAAAAAGAGAGTAGGCCTTGTTATAAAAATAAAGTATCTTGGAGAGGAGGGCTCAATACTGTAAACCCGAATAATTACGCAGTTGAATATTCCAGCATTTTACGCCCAATACATTTTTCGGTTTTCCCTACTTACAAATGAAACGTATGAAGAAATGGAAAAATGACAAACCTACCTTAAAAATAGTCAAGTGAGGCACGTGGTTTGCAGATCCAGCAAATGCAGCAAATATTGATCACAAATCAAGGTAACGGCGTTCATTTCTGTAGTTTGCAGAAAGGAAGCTGGGCTGGACTCTTGCTTCTAAGCGAGGCGTCCATTTTTCTGCTGGGAGCTAGGTTGCGATGTTGGGGCTGATGAACAGCCGTGAAGCCAGAATAAATGTCCATGTACCCTAAAAATTGCATAACATGCAGCGAAGTAGCTTCTTCACTTTTGAGCAGATAGTCTACGTAATTCAAGGCACTCACTTTCCCCGAAATCAGGGCAAGAAAAAAATGGCAGCATATTCACGGAGTGAATGATGAAGAGTGGAACGAAGCATTCGTCCGTCCATTCGTTCTTGCTTCCGTCCGTCCACGCGTCCATCTGTGTGACCGTCCATGCGTCCATCCTCCCATCCTGGCGTGCGTCTGTTCGTGCGTCCGTCCCTGCGTTCGTCCATGCATCCGTTCCTGCGTCCGTTCATGCGTCCATCCATGCATCTGTCTGTGTGTCCGTTCGTCCATCTATTCAACACTCCAAGTACCATCATCTCGCATCTTTTCATCATATATTCCTCATATAAAAGCACTGCCATTCAGTGGATATTCCAAGAACTAAACCAGAGGTGGCACACGCACACTTTCTTACGGGTTGCGTTTCGGGCCTACTTCCCACCTTTAACCACTTCGAGTTTATGGTATATACTAGTTCACTGTATTCATGACACTGCGGCCCAACGCTCGCTAAACCTTTCTAAAACGAAGGAGGTTACGCCCAGCGAGTATAACGTAGCACCCTTTTCCTGTCAGATAGTGCTGAATGTACATGTCAAAGGCTGCTATTGGGAAATGAGAGACAGGAGGATTCGGCTTTTACTTTCTCACGGCTTGCACTTCGTATCTACTTCCCACCATTAACTACCTCGAGTTCATGATATATATAAGTGCACTGTATTCATGGCACTGCGGCCCAACACTCGCTAAACCTTTCTAAAAACAAGGAGGTTACGCCCAGCGAGTGTAACGTAGCGACCTTTTCCTGTCAGAAAGTGCTCATTGTACATGCCATTGGCTGATAATGGGAAATGAGAGAAAGGAGAATTCTGCTTTTACTTTCTTACGGCTTGCACTTCGTATCTACTTCCCACCTTTAACCGCCTCGAGTTCATGGTATATACTAGTTCATTGTATTCATGTCACCGCGGCTCAACGCTCGCTTAACCTTTCTAAAACTAAGGAAGTTACACCAAGCGAGTATAACGTAGCAATCCTTTCTTGTCAGATAGTGGTTCATGTACATGCTAATGGCTGCTAACGGGGATCGCATCGTGCGCGTTATCTAAAAGCCGAATGGTCCTGTCTTTCATTCTCCCTTAGCAGCCATTGGCATGTATTGCTCCATTAGCAGTCATTCTCCCTTAGCAGCCATTGGCATGTATTCCCATTGGCATTGAGCACTATCTTCTATTGTTCAACAACGCACAGAAGAAATCTCTCACCGGCTCCACCTTGGAGGTCAAAATGTTATACTTGTTACACACTACAATGGCTACAAGGGATGAACGATTGCATCTTGCAGAAATATACCCGCAATAAAACTGCCGAACACGCACATACACACAGACACACAAGTTTTGTGCGTTGGGCTCCTAATATTGATGTAGCTATAGGTGTCAACATCCATCCTCAGCTATCCCGCAGTGAAAGTGATCAGTACTGGGTCAATTAAATGTGTAGTGATGGTGGTTCAGTTTAAGGTTTCTTAACGCATTTCAATTAAATATGTAGTGACTGCAGTTCAGATGAACATTTATTAACGCATGTCATATAAAACTGTAGTGACTGCGGTTGAATTGAACATTTCTTAACGCATGTAAATCAAATATGTAGAGAGTGAGAGTGAATTGACTTTTTTGTACCTCC
Source organism: Rhipicephalus annulatus (assembly GCA_013436015.1). Classification (NCBI taxonomy): domain Eukaryota; kingdom Metazoa; phylum Arthropoda; class Arachnida; order Ixodida; family Ixodidae; genus Rhipicephalus; species Rhipicephalus annulatus. The sequence continues at coordinate 132,875 of WOVY01011094.1, read as the reverse complement.
TCTCAATTAGATTTTCATTGAGTGCAATCGTCAGTAGATGCCGTTTAATTGACCATATTTTGAAACAAAAAGGCCTCGGTTCATGGTCAATAGAAACTCAAAATCCATTTTTGTAAGGGATGCGGAAGGCACAGGAACTGAGAACACTCTCAGTTCCTGTGCCTCCCGCATCCCGTGTGTGTGTGTTCCTGAGAACTGAGAACACACACACACACACAAATGTACAGCTTGAGGAGGAGGAGGAAGAATAAATGAGAAAGGACAGGGAGGTTGGCCAGTTCTCAGAACTGGCTAACCTCCCTCAGAACTGGCTAACAGCATGAGCGTTCAATATCAAGAAGCACATCCAATGTATTCCGGTGTGATACAGCCGCAACACGATAAATACACGCCTCTCTGACCCGAACCAAGTTCAAAACTGGCCAAAGTTTTCTTCATATTTTTAAATCGATTGCTCTACCTTTGCTGAAACATTTGAAAGCATTTTTTGACTAAAATAATCCTATTTCGGTAGTCTTCTAGAAGGCATCGAGAATGCTCATTATTAATATTATTATTATTATTAGTATATTTTATGTTACTGCTCTTATGGTCTTGCTGATTTACAATTAAGCTTGTGTACGAAGACATTGTCTTTATGTCGATGTTATATTTACTTAAAAATGGTCGAAAAATATATGGGAATACAAACTGTTTAGTGTTTAAGATTTCCGAAAGGTAACATGTACGTGGAAGTCGAGATCACCAAGTAATTGAATTATACTTAGGTGCACGTTAAGAAATCACAAATCGTCGAAATTTCTGAAGCACTCTGCTACGGCGTCCTTCATAATCATATAGTGGTTTTGGGATCTAGAATTCCTGCGATTATTAAATTTATTAGTAGGAAATTGAGTTTTTGTTGGCTGTAAAGGATTAACTCAAATTTTTTCATTGTTATGTGTTTTGACAATATGACACGCACTGGAAAGTCTGCGTACTTTGATCGCCAGAAATCCTGGTGCATGTTGTCATCTGAGTCTCCATTGCACACCTGATGCTAAGAGACATTAGGCTTTGCAGGTCTAATGTCAATATAATGACTAATTAGGTGTGCATTAGCTGCACATTAGATTCTCAAAATTCATTTTCATAAGGGCAGGCCAACAGTGAACCGGTTTTCTACACCACGCTCCTTACTGAACAATTGCCTGCCACCAGTTACGCACACCACATGTAACAGCATTCCTATAACGTCTCGCATCGCCCCACAATTGAAAGTGATAAACTCTGAGCGCGCGCCCACAGCGAATGGGTTTTATTACGACGCGCCCCTAGCGTACGTCACCGAACGATTCCCTTCTACCAATTACACGCACCATATGTGACATCATTTTTACTAACGTCTCGCATCTCTCACCATCCACTACAAGTACCGCCATCAAGTTTTGTAACATCTCGCAACTTTTCACCAGCCACAATTATGTGCCACCGTCTAGCGAACACTCGAAGAACTAAACTAGAGGTGGCTACCCACTGCCTACATACATCGGGCCCGACCGACCCACGCCTTAAGAAGCTTCGCCCCTAAAGGACTTCCTTGATACACATGATGACTTCGTAGCCGTTGATGATCGCTCTAGTGACTGTTCCACATTTTCTTTAGACAGAACTGTATGTCTTGGTTGGTACAGGATCACGTTACATGCCTCTTGCGTGTGCACTCAGGGACCCGCTGTGTTAGCAGTCATGGTCACGGGCAGCGCTCACGGCAGTGGTCAGTGGCATGGAGCGATGGTCACTGGCAGCGGTAGTCAGGTAAATGTTGGCGGATCTGTTTGAGGCGACGCAGACAATTTTATGTGGGTGCCGTTGACCACCTCTCCGCTGCTTCGCGTGCACATATGGTTTCCTTTATTGTAGTGTTTTTTTGTGCTGGGAACGTAGAAATTGGGACAGCCGGAGAGAAACGCATCGGCGCGTGATTCAGAGGCCATGCGTGAGCACATCTAGAGCATTTTTTTGTTTCCTGTAATTGTGCCTTTCACTTTAAGGGTGGTCACAAGCAAGCTTTGTAGAGCACGGAGTGGGCACGTCGTAGCACATCGCGGCGGCGGCATTAACAGTTCTGCATGGGCTCCTAGATCGCAGGCACGCGGCAGGTTTCTCCCCCTCCCCCCCTTCCCGTGCGCCCACAATCTCGGAGGCTATGGCCATAGCTACTGCACTCGTGCAGACATTCTTCCCTCGAAATAATCAGTCAGTCGCCAGAATATCGGCGAACCAATGAGTATTCTTTCGGCAAACCTATGAGTATACGTGGTAAGCGTTCTGACAGGTTCCTAATGGGCAAAGTGATGCCAGGCCCAAGCTTCGTGATAGAGATCCCCTCCGTCGCCGGAAAGTGGCTCCGGAAGGAGATGTCTTCTCTACTGGACAGTTTAGAACAACACACTTTATGTGCACTGCAATGTAGAACAAAATGACAGAAGGAAAATGGACCAACAATGGGGCCGTCAGCAGCAGTACCGGGGTAAAGCCGGCAAGCTTCTACAGTAGCAAAAGACGTCCTGGGCTCTCCTGACCACTACTTTTATCCGATTGCCTCTCTGGCTTCGGCGATGCCTGCTGTCAATGACACTAGCCAAGAACCGGACAGGTGCGTTCGTGGAAGAGGCGAGGGGAAAATGCAGCCATCCTGTCCACTCCAGCCAGGGAATCTCGATGAAAGGCTGTCACCGCAGCTGACTCTGCTGATGTGACAATATGCAAAGCGAGGCAGTCAACGCAGCTGGCTATCGAGCTGTAGTTGAGCGAAACATTTCACCTGCTATAAAGTTCGTGCCGTTTTACAAGACATCTTGTTTTTTCCAGCTTCTAAGCGGAAGTCCTACCTCGGCAACGTCGGCGCGTGAGCCTGTGACACTCACTATGACATGTTACTACTGCCACATCAACTTTGCGATACTTGGCAGATCATGATACTCGAAACAGCCAATGGTCGTGTATAGTCGATAGAAAAGTGAGCAATTTTCAGCTGACTTTGATGTTTATATATAATCCTTTTGATGCGCGTTCCGCGCTGTAATTTTTGTTTACATTGTCAGATGAGCATCGACCACCCATCAAGAACAATTTCGGACCATGTTAAAAAGTGTCGCAAAGCCCCTATATTTCATTTCATTTTATTACCTTAAAGATCCCGTTTGGGGTATTACATAAGGGGTGGTTTAAATATTGGAACAATGAATGCAGGTGTTATGGTGTGATACAGGTTTGCAACTTGTCCAGGAATTCGGAATGAGTTGGTACGGCAGCAGCATGGTGAGACAGGTCGTTCCAGTCTCTGGCAGCCCGAGGAAAAAATTAGGCTTGCAATGTGACGGTGCGTGTTCGAGGACGGGTTACTTGCAGTTGATGGCCAGTGCGATGAGACGTGCGTGATGATGATGGCGAGATGTAAGGTGGGCGGTTTAGCGAGCTGTAAAAGAATTTGTGAAAAAGAGAAAGCGTGGCAACATGACGACGAAAAGCAAAGCATGATAAGTTTGATTCTGCTTTTAAGAGAGAAATGCTGACGCCACATGAATATGAAGAATGGATGAATCTTGTGGAATTATTCTGTACTAGATTCAAGTGCACTGATGATATATGCTTGGTGAGGGTTCCAGATGGCAGATGCATATTCTAGTTGTGGTCTGATAAATGAATTGTAGGCGAGAAGTTTGACTTGTTGCGGCGCGTGACGGAGGTGACGTTTCAAAAATCCATATGTCTTGTTTGCTAATGAAATGACGTTAGTCGCATGTGGAATCCTGGAAAGGTGGTGGAATAGAGTTACACCTAAATACCTATACGTTGTAACTGATTCAACGGGGATGTTTGCGACCACATAAGTAAAAAGGAAGGAATAGCACCTTCGGGAAAATGAAACAAATTTACATTTTTTGGCGTTCAGAGCCATTTGCCATCGGTTGCACCAGTTGTGCCTTGGTCTGATATATTATTTTCTTGGTATTATATGTTAGGTACAGTATGATAAATTACGCAATCGTGAGCGAACATACGAATAGGACAGGACACATGCTTCGGTAGATAGTTAATATATATTAAGGAAAGAAGTGGTCCTAAGACCAAGCCTTTGGGAACGCCGCAAGTAACGGGAAGGGGCTTGGATGAGTGGTTATTTACAAGGACAAACTGAGAACGGTTTGTTAAGAATTCTTTTATCCGTTTTATTACGTGGGCATCTGAGTTCAACACAGATAATTTCAATAGTAAACTATTATGAGGTACAGTGTCAACAGCTTTTGATTAGCCTAGAAAGATGGCATCAGAACGTTGTTATCAAGATTAGCATGGAGGTCATGGAGGAAAATTTCTAGTGGTGTTTCACAAAAAGTCCCTTACGAAAGCCATGTTGAGAAGGATGAAAGGAATTAACTGAATCCAAAAAGGTCATGATGTGTGAATATATGACACGTTCCATGATTTTGCAAGGGACACTAGTTAAAGAAGTGGGTCGGTAGTTTAAAGGGGAGCCTTTGTTACCTGCTTTGAAGACTGGAACGACCTTTCTCACTTTCCAATCACATGGTAAGGAACCTGTGGACAATAACTCAGAAAACAATAGGGTAAGAATGCTGAAAATACGTGCTTAGTATTCATTAGAATCTTGAAGTTTATTTCATCTACACCAGAAGAAGTACGCAGTTTGCTTTTTTCAATAATTGACACTATACCATCAGTAGAAAAAATCATGGGTGGCATCTGCGATGTTGTGTTAATAGGCATCAGAACGACTGGGGTGATAGTTTCTTTCGTAAATACAGAAAAAAATGCTGCATTAAAAATATCAGCACACTCCACATTCGATGCTGTTGCGCCTTCTGTATTCATTAAACTGATAGACCAGGTGTTCTGGGGATTTTAAATGTGCCGGAACTGCCGAGGAATATGACTAAGTAGCTTGGGCAGGTCAATGTTAAAAAATATTTTTTTAGCAGTGCGGTCTGCAGTCAACCCGTTGTCCTCCGCCATGTAGTAGTTTGACCATGCCTCGGTGCTTCCAAGACGTGTGGCTAAACGGAAGTGACGCTTCTTTTTATTTTCAAGATTCTTTAGAGCTCTCGTGAACCATGGCTTATTTTGATTCGTGTGTATTGTTAGCCTTGGAATATATTTGGTTACGAGTTCATTGATTTTGTCTCGGAATTGAGTCCAGTTCTCCTGAAGTGTGCGCGTTGGGAATAATGCTTCGAAGGTTGAAAAGAAGTCGCCTAGCTCATTGTTAATGGCTTCGTAATTGTCTATGTGATATAGGCGTTTAGATTTGTCCGACTGTAGTTTTCGTATTGGTAGGAAGGTGAACACAGCATGTATTACTTTATGATCGCTTACTTCGTGGAGGTAAGGTAAGGATGATAGACTGCCGGGGCGGCTGGTTAGTATAAGGTAGAGTATACTAGAGGTATCTTTTGTAACCCACGTGGGCTCCAAGACAAGTTGAGTTAGACGGAGGCTATGACATACACTAACGAAATCAATGGCAGCTTCATTCCCTCTGATTAAAGCGGTATACTACTCCAGCTTCATTGTGGGAAATTAAGATCCCCCAAAAGCAGGACATCTGCGTTCGGGCGTTTTTCGCTAATCTCGTATAAAATGTTATTAAGTTCACGTGCGAAATGAGGAATGTTATGTGGCGGCCTATAGCAAACGCCCAAAAGGACTGTCTGCGGTGAGGCGTGACAGATTACCGATATCATTTCTAAGTTAGTTTCAGTAGTAACAAGAGAGAAATACAAATTGTGATGTACGGCAATAAGCACACCACCACCTCGTGAGGCCTTGCGATCCTTCCGATAAAGACAGAAGTTCGGCAGATCTGCAAGTACCGCAGTATCGGTAATAGCATCAGACAACCATGTTTCAGTTATTAGTAAATTGCTGTTGGACGACAACACAAGACTAGATAGGATATCGCGTTAATGTATGAAACTTCGTGCGTTGCCATAAATCACAGAAAGGCAAAGGTTAGCTCGTTTCGGTACCGTAGCTCGGAGGCGTGACTTGCGGCTAGGCAATTGCTATTGCACCTCTCTTACACTCTTTGTACGCTCATCATAAGCATAGTGCTTAATACCCATGAAAAGGGTTTTAAAGCGCAGAGAATAAGGTGCAGATTTGCTTTTTGCAAAAGCAACTAGGTGTTTGAGGCCAATTTGGGCATTACGTGTGAAATCTTCGCCAAAACTGAAGCCCGTCCCTTTGAGCTTGCGCCATTTGGAAAGGGCATGTTCTTTTGGTAGTGCGTTTCGAGATTAGTCATTCGCACTCTTAGATCAGCTATTGTTTTGTCGGTTGTTTTCATCTGATACTTCAGGTCTTTATACTCCGTGATTAGTTGCGTTTGATCTGCAGGCAATTTCCGAAGTTCGTTTAATACAGCTTGATTATCAGGTCCGGGATTCGTTTCGATGTCACCCGGCAACAACAGCAGCGAGTGGATAACATCACAGCAATGAACAACCATTTAAGGCAGCAATGTGGGTCCAGCTGCTGCAGCAGGAAGTAGTTACTTAAGCGCGTAGTTACAGTGCGCTTTACCAACCTGCCTAGCGAACATGAGCGGATTAGTCAGTTGTGTTGACGTACAGCAGCCGAGCCCACAAAGCGTCTCCGGCCGCGTATGCTCCTTTATAGCTTGCTGAGTTGATGTCGGTGGCACTCGGTATTCCAGCCGCGCATCGAGGGATGCCACCAGGGGTGACGGGGTACAGTTCAGATGAGGAGCCGAATTCAGCAGCAGTGCCGGCGACTTAAGTGTGATGCTAGAATCCATCGGATGGCCGAAAGCAGCGTCATCGTCATTGGCGTGCCAGGAAAGATGCGGCTGGGCTATTACCGTAGAAGCAGCAGTCAGGGCAGGAGGCAAAACGTGGACGATCACGTGAAGTGACACCTACATGGCGAACATGAGTGGATTAGCCTGCTGTGTTGACGTACAGCAGCCGGGCCCACAAAGCGTCATCGGCCGCGCTTGCTCTTTTATAGCTTGCTGAGTTGATGTCGGTGGCAGTCGGTATTTCAGCCGCGCATCGAGTGATGCCGCCAGCGGTGACGAGGTACAGTTCATATGAGCAGCGGGATTCAGCAACAGTGCCGGCGACTTGGGTGTTATGCAGAAATCCACCGAATGCCTAAAGCAGCGTCATCGTCGTTGGCGTCCCAGGAATGATGTGGTGGGGCTATTTCCGTAGAAGGAGCAGTCAGGGCAGAAAGCGAAACGCGGACGATCACGAGAAGTGACACCTGCATGGCGAGCATTTGCGGATAACCCTGCTGTGTTGACGCACAGCCGCCGGGCTCACCTGAACTTTCACGACCCAATGATCGCCCGTTAATGTTCAAAAACTGTTTCCGCGAATAGAAGTGGAATTACAAAAAAGAATGCGTATTTTATGTCCAAGTAGTCACATACATTGATATGCATGTTCATACTTTGCTCGCTACAACGCAGGAAGCTCTCAAAGAGGTTGCAATGATTAACTTGCGCTACAGTAGAAACACACATACAGTAGCGTGAGCAGTAAGACTGACCGTTCATTTTATTCAGTGCTGTTCCCCAGCAGTCCACGGCGTTGAAGTCACTCATGCCACTTTCAACATACTGACTGTGGCACGGAGACTGGACAACTTTAGTTTATGGTAAGCAAGGCTGTACGTTCGCGACGTTCTTAGCGCTGCGTATGCTTCCTTTGAGGCTGTCTCTATGTTAATAGTTTATTGTACGTAACATTTCATCCATGCACTTCAAAAGATGGTCAGCAGGCATGTTTTTTAGCGCTGATTTTCATGTAGTGGCCATTCAATAGACCCTTTTTGAAATAGAGCACCCCTAGCGCCGTGTACGAGAACAACAGTCTGCTGCCGTTGTGATTGTACCACAGCAGACGATGCAGGCTGTGTGTCCCAGCGACGCTGATATGCGTTTCTTGCAGCGCACACAGACAACTCTTGCGTTCCTGCGGGACGCGGACCACATCGAGAGGACACGCCGATGGAGTATCTTGCATGCCGGATCCATGCACTGCTAGGCATAACAAGCCAAACTACTCGTCCAACGTGTTGAAGGGTACAAAATATTGCTTATTGTGCAGCGAAACAGCTCAGAAAGCTTATCGGAGAGTTAGTTCCAAGAGCTCGTTCAGGCTAGAAAGCGCTGCGATTGCAGAGAACTAGCCACTAACACGAACATCACAGCCGTCACACATTTGACAGCTCGCTTTTCGTGGTATCATAATGGCGTTAGCTATCCCACGCACGTTTGCGAAGCGAAACTGACAAAAAGTTCACCGTCAGGTGGCGTATTTGGGGAAAGGGTCTATAGGCTGTAATAACCATTATTGGTAGACTCAACAAAGAAGTCAAGGCATGACAAAAGCCGAGATTTTCTGACGACGAGTAAAAGATAGGGTTTGTGTACTACTTTAACTTCCACAATCGTTAGAACCGGGCAGCAAGGCGCATACAGAGAGACAGAGAGAGGATGAAAACGGTCACTTGCTCTCAACGTTAGTGTATTGTTTCCTTTGTGTAGGAAGAGAAAAAAAAGAGCAAGAATGCTTACATGCTGAATTGAGTGAAACTCCCACTGCTGGCATGGGAGTCTTCGAAGAATGGCGGTTTGCTTACTTACGCATGGGTAATATTTATGCGCATATGTAAGCTGCCAGCTCTAAGTGATGCAGCTTCTCCTTGTGTGCCAAAAAACTTTAGTCTAGTATAACACGTAGGTTCATCTACACGCCTAATATATATGAACTACTCCTTGCGTCTCTACTATTTGGTATGATTTCTATCGTATAGCATGCTTTTGCAGGTGATCAGTCAGACATTTGCCGGTTTGATCCTGTATCAAGGGTCCCAGTAGGAAAAGATTGTATGCAGGAAAATCCGCGATCAAACCACAAATGCATTGCAGGCTTTCACGTCATGACTGAGTCTTTGGTACTTTAAAAAATGCTTTCATTACCGAAAAATTTGGCAGAACCCTCAGACCTTAGGATCAATGTATTGCGAAGAATGCGGATGCATGGTGAACATGTTTTTTAGCAACCCGTTGTGAAGTGGCGCTCAGTATATGTATAAATCCACGCACACACAAACGTTAAACAGCCGCATATGTTTTATATTTTCAGTTGCTTAGAGTTGCATAACTATGCCACTACCACATGAATATTAGCAATACCAAAAACGGTAAGCTGATATGAAGCGCTGGTGTTTCTGCCGAGGCTCACGAGAACAGTAGCCCTCAACACTGCTAAGCAAATCAACCCAATCGTAGGCGACTAACTGCAATTGACGTTAACATGGCATGGCGCCTGTATCATAGGAGTACATATGTAATACCTATAACATCAGATATCCAGCTTTACAACCACAACTGGCGTGTCAGCAACACTATTGTCTATTTGGAAAAGCAGTTTGAAAAGAGTCCCGTCATGGCTCTGTGGAAAAATGCTCGATTGTAACGCAGAATGCTTTGGTTCTATTTCAGCTTGGAATTGACACTAATTATATTTATTCGTAGGTCAGCGCTCCCGATGTCAGTTTTTTCTTGACGCTCATGCGTTAAAGCTGTCCATGTGTGTTCGGGTCGTTCTTGGGTAGATGCCAAGTTTATATCACCTGGGTCACATACCCGTACACAACTGGCACATACCCACCTGTGAGTGTGTGCCACTGTCTGGTAAAAAAGTGTTTGACAACACACATGATGAGATTGTCACACTATCTATGTGTTGACCAGTGCATCAAATTTGCCACATCATATTGTCCTCCCATACTGAATTTGCTTCACGCCAAGTTGAAGGCAAGTTGAAGGAATTTTATAATGAAATCAAACTCTGTGTATAGGAAGGACCGACATTACTGATGATGTCATAATTGTTTTCGTGGTTGTAGCAGCAGGAGCTTTAGAACAGGCGAAATAAAAGCTTGTTTTGCTTCAACCCCACGAGCGCACTGTTAGTGTGGGCGTAAAAACAAACGTTATGTTCATTTCCTCTAGCCTGGATCAAGTGTATTTTCTTATCTTCAACCACAGCGTCCGTGACCAACCCATGACACGCTGTTGCCGTAACTAATCGAACAGGCCACACTTCAGCAGTGCAGCTGTTGCAGATGAAGGGGCATGCCGAGAATCACGTCCCAGTGTTTGCTCGGGGTCTTAAGAAGTCCGGCGACCACAGCCACCGTTTTTTCATGAAAAGTGGTATTGGCATTCACTTTTGAGAGCCCTCACATCGCTTTTAGAATTCAGCAGTGTTGAAACTCTCCTTACATGCTCTTGGGTCAATTTTTGGAAAAGTGCTTTGCAGTGATCTATTAATTTTTCACAGCTGTCTTGCGGCTGCACGAGAACGGCATATAAACCTACATTGCTTGCGTCAGTGAGAAGTGCTGTAGGGATTTCCTCGTCGAAGTGCGCAATGACTGGAGGGGTTTGCAGGCGTTGCCGTTGTTCATTTATTGTCATTTGCTCCCGTTCACTCCAAACAAAGGGGACGTCCTCACGTGTTAGTCGTGTCAATGGCGCCACAATAGACAAAAAGTCTTCGAGAAACTGTTGGTAATTGACACACCACCCTAAAAAGTGCCTCACGGCCTTTTAGTCGTGTGGTTCAGAAAATTTCTCTAAAGCGTCTATTTTGGCCGGGTAAGGTCGAACACCCTCGTGACTAATGACGTGGCCTAGGAAGCTAAGTTTTTTGAAACCAAAATGACGTATTTTTGTTTTAAAATAAGGCCTTCCATACGTATGAATTGGAGGACAGTGAATAAACGGATTGCATGTTCCTCGAATGTTGCCGAGAATACAATAACATCGTGCAAATAGACCAAGCATGCCTGCCATTTCAGGCCTGATAACATAGCGTCCAAGAAACGCTGAAAAGTTGCTGGCGCCGCACACTACCCAAAAGAAAGCACCTTAAATTCGTAAGGCCATCGGGCGTCACAAAAGTCTTTTTTTCACGATCTGTCTCGTCGACCTCTATTGTCCAGTAGCCATTCCGTAGGTATTGTTGAGAAATAGCGCACCTGACGCGTACCATCGAGCAAATCGTCAATGCGAGGCCGTGTATAAACGTGTTTTTCATTACTTTGTTTCACTTGCGATAATCTATGCAGAAGCGAAAGGCGTCGTTTTGTTTTCTTAGCATAAACCAAGACGGACGCCCAAGGACTTTTCGAACGTTGTATGACGTCATGCTCGAGCATCTTATGTACTTGCTCATGAATTCATTCGCGTTCTTTCGGAGCCACACGATAGCGTTTCTGCCGAATCGGTCACGTTTTGTCCTCAGTTATAATACGGTCTTGGTCAATGGTGTTTGCTGGACCTTTGACGTACATGAAAAGGAATATTCGAATTGGTGTATCAGTTCAAGCAGGCGCTCCCTGCTAAAGCGCAGCAGCGTTGAGCAGATGTCCACCAACAAAGTAGTCGAGACGCGGCCAGTAGCGTCGTCTGGTTGCAAGGCAAAACAGTCCCCGGGTATGTGTACATCGTCGTAGGAGGCAATCGCTCTGCCCTGCTTGATTGGAAGGTGCTCGTTGCTAAGTTGGTGAGGAGCACGTCTGCTTGCCCATCACTAAGCGCCATGGCACCTCTCACGATGAAAATGCCTTGCGTAAGCAAACGGGCACCTACGTGCTCTGCTATCACATCCTCATAGCAAGGCCACCCACAGGACCCCGACACAAAGCAGCAGGTTCCCGGTGAGAGCATCACATCGTCGGCAATTCGCAAACAGCCGTGTGCTTCGTCGCTGCTGTTGTCGACATACAGATGTGCGCAAAACGTCACCATACAGTCTCGGATGTTGGTAACAGCGCCATGGCCTCGAACAAAATTTATGCCGAAAATTACCTCTTTACAGCAGTCTGGCAACAGGACAAAAGTGGCGACAAAGCTGTAGTCACCGATGTGAAGTCGAGCGGTGCATTTACCCGTGGGCGTCATCAACTGACTACCAGCACTTCTTATGTACGGTCCTGTCCCCGGTACCTTAACCTTTCTCAGCTGCTCCGTGAGCTCTTGTCGCGTGATCAAGAAGTCAGCGCCAGTGTCAACCAGTGCTGTGACGTGATTTCCATCTATGAGAACGCCAAGATCGCGACGTACAACATCATCGGTTTTAGAATTAGTCTTTGCATTCGTCATCTTTGTCACCATCATATTTTCTTGTGGTGTTAGGGGGAACTTTTTTGTGGTTTGATGACTGGCAACCTTGCCCCCGGAGGTCGCAGCAGTTAGTTTCGCTGGCGCGAGTACTCTTGCGCGGGCTAGGCGAATGTCCTCTGGTGACGTCCTCGTAACACTGATGGTTTGGGAAAGTGTGAAGCGCAGGTGATGGAGATCGCTAGTGACGCGGTGGAGTTGCTTGGCCAGTCGACAAATGATCGGCGTCATGGGCGCGACGGTCTTCAAAGAGGAAAGAAGCGGGACGAGAAAAGTGGCCGAACGCGGAATCGCCATGAGGCAATAGCGGGCAATGTGACCTGGTTGACCACAGTGGAAGCAAATAGGTTAACTGTCGACCACGCGCCATCAGTCAGTTCGGTAAACTGGTGGTGGTCTTACAGAATCTGGTTGCTACCCAGGCACTGCAGTGCGTCGTGGGTCGGAGGAATTTGCCTCAAATGACGGTGGAGGACGAAGGAACACGTCAGCAGAGCTTGTTGGATGTAGCTCAGGACTTGGCGCGGGTGGTGTAAAAGCCTGCCTCAAGTGAGTAGGAAGGGGGCCAAGCTTAGAATGCAGACGCGAATAACCTGGTTTGTTTTTTTTGCGCAGGTCTTCGCTACATGCAATGAACCAGTGCGTAATCAACGCCGGTATAACACCGTCCATCATCTGGCTTCATTGCTCAGTGAATGTTCGTGAACTTGACGGCAGCGATGTCCTGCGGACTGAAAGTGAAACTATACATTTTGGATGTTTTGCTGTTTTGCAATAGAGCATCGGAGCAACATCGTCATAACCCGAACCGCATGTAACAACGGGAACAGCACCGCAAGCGTTTTTAATCAGTGGGCAGGGAACAAACCTGAGGGTGCAGACGCGGCTAACCTGGCTCGTCGTTTTTGCGCAGATTAGTAGAAAACTATTATTCAAGGTTTTAAGAGTGAGTCCTAGTACCTGGTTGTGGTGTTAACACAACAGCACCCTTGTGCCCAAAGGTGTTGTTGTGTGATTGTGTTGCGAGTTGTTTTGATTCGATGTGCCTTATGGTTCTATTGTTATGTGGGGACATCGAAGCCAACCTTAGCCATATGGTTTCTGAGCAACTGGCATCGATTTTAGATAATCAAAACGAGACAAAAAGTGAGCTTAAGTCTACGCGGGAAAGCTTACAAAAGCACGTTACTGAAACTGACAAAAGGTTGGCCTCAATCGAACAGAAGCTGCTGTTATGCTCAGAGACTGTACCAAGGGTAAAATTGTGTGAGAGTCTTGTCTCAAGATTGTAACAAATAACAAAATTTCTAGTGAGAAATGAACATGATGTTGCAAAGAGAAATTGATGGAATAATTTGATTATTTATGCGATTGATAGAAGTTAAACTGAGATGGTGGAGGCTCTAAAGTAAGCTGTTTTGAGAAATATGTTCGAAAATAAACTATGATTTACTTTAAGCAGCCTTGAACGCAATCACCGCCTCGGCACAAAGAAATCAAAGAAACTGCGTACAGTTATTATTCACTTTTTATTTCAATAAAAAAACGGAACTGCTAAAAAATGGAAAGAAATCAACGAACACCAGTACTCGTTGTTGCAAGACAATTGACTCAGAATTTAGAAAATAAGTAAGCAGCTGTGGTCAATGGTTAAAGATGGCTGCACACTTAACGTTTAAGTGTATCTCAAGTATGAAAAGCTAGTTATCAATCAGGTGACGTACGTGTGGGACGAGGAAATGAACCAAAGACGCAAACTTGCCTGAACCCGGTATAGATTTTAACAGTTGCACTACACGAGGTAATAAAAATACAATGCAAATTGCAATGTTCCAACGACCACAAATATAGGGCAGCTAGAAAATTGCGCGTGGGGCAAACGAGGCTACAAATTGCGCAAGAACAAACCTCAAATGAGGCATCCAAATGACGGGGAAACGAAGCGTGTCATTTATGGCTACATTGTTTAAATGTGCTAAGTGTCATGAATAAAACAGCTCAACTTGAAGCCCTCCTTTATGACCACAACCTCTACGTTACTCTGCTAACAGAGACCTGGTTGCATGCAGCAGTGACTGATTACGATATACTCCCTCCAAATTACAAAATACTCTGATGTGACAGACAAACGTGAGGTGGTGGAGTAGCGATTGTAATTAAGGAAAGCATAAACGTGACAGTTGCTCCAGAACATAATAGTATGTTTTACAAAATTGATTTTTACGGTAATTCCATTGTTGTCGTTGTTGTTTACTGCACACCAACAGCAGTTCTTGGCTTTCTCGAACAACTAACTATACGACTATGCACAGCACTTCCGAATTGATACGTGAAATTCATAAAAGCTGGGCATTTTATTTATTCTGATACTAATTGGTCATCAATGAAACCTGCGTGCGTAAATGTCAGGCACTGCCAAGATTCTCATTGAACTCGTATTTTCAACTGGTCTCTAAGATTTTTTCTACCCCTACCAAAATCACTGCTACCGTTAAGCATATTCTTGATTTACCGTTTATAAGTGCAAGTATCAGATGTGACTCTGTCGTTCTCACGAACAGACTATGATCATGAGTCGGTATTCGGTACCTTCTCCTTCCAGAAGCGTTACAGTAGGCCGGGATTGTTGCGAAACACTTCAACAGGGCCAATAATGACAGTGTGTTAGACTATTCAGAAATGAATTTGGGTGGCTTTAGTGGTGAGAAAATTGTGAATGAATTGTGGCACAAATTTAAAGAAATGAGTTTGCCTGCTATTTTGATGTTTTATTCTGACAAGATTATGAAAAAGAAGCGGAACGCATGAGTTACGAGACAGGTAATACACACGAAAAAAAGCTTAGAAGACTAAAACGCGCAGAGCAGCCATCGAACTCTACCTTTACCACATTAAGCGCAGCACTGGAAACTGAGACTAATAGTGCTAGGACAGCTCCTTTACAAACGCTTTAATCAATTTCCTGCAAGAAGTGCGCGGAAAAGTTTGGAGGTATTTAGGCGACCACAAATACGGTAGTATTACGGCATTGATAGATAGTACACTAGTCTCTGGCCTGAAGTAGCAGCGGACGAATTAAACCGATATTTCCAATCCGTGCATGGCTTGAAAGATACTAATGTTGTTAATGAGGCTGGAGTGTTTAATTCTTCTATGCAAGCTCTTGTTGTTCACCAAGAAGGCGCTTTTAAGTTGCTTACTAATCCCGATGCTAAAAAAGCTGGTGGCCCAGATAACATCCTACGCTCTTCCTGCGGCGTCTAGCTGAGTAGATTTTGCATTATTTGTTCATAATTTATAACGCTTCTTCAACACAGTGTTCGCTTCCGTTAGATTGGAGGGGTGTCGTATCCTTCCTATACACAAATCAGCTGATCGCTTGCGTGTATCCCATTACTTCCCAAGAACATTTACTTCAGCAAGCTGTAAAATACTCGAACACATAATTTGCCGGCACTTGACCACATTTCCGGCAAAAAACTGCTCACTATCGAATGTCCAGCATGGGTTTCAGCGTGATCTATCAATAGTAACAGAGTTGCTTAGTGTATGTCGTAGTTTTTACCTTGCAATCAACAACACGAAACAGATAGATGCTGTACTTTCGGACTACGCAAAGGCTTTAAACAAAGTTCCTCACAATAAACCATTACATAAACTCTACGGCAATGGAATGAATAGCAAACTGATTCAGTTCATTCGGGCATATGTGGAATACAGGTAGCATTAAGTACAGGTGGATAAGTACTCCTCAGGACCCATCAGGTATCTTCAGACGTATAGCAGGGGTAGGTTTTGGGCCCGATTTTATTCCGCATCTATATAAACGATACTGTAAATGTAATACCACAGTATGTCAATAAAAATCTTTTTGCAGATGACTGTGTCTTTTACACCACATTTAAATCTCAGGCTGATCAGACGTCACTTCAGAAGGCCCATGATGAAGTTTCAGACTAGTGCAAAAAATTTAACATATTCTTAAACACTGATAAATGTTTAATTCTCAGTATATGCTGGAAGAAAACCATTTTGCACCATTATCATTCGGTAGATGGCATCATGCTAAAGAGAAGAGTGGTTGTTAGATATCTCGGTGTTACCATCACACAAAATTTGAACTGGAGTCTTCACATCAAAGCAATCGGCACCAATATTTCAAATCACTCTGGTTTATTCGACGCCAACTTTCAAAATCACCATCCAACGTCAACCTATAGCCGCGTATAAAGCACTGTTCCGGCCATGACTGCAGTATGCCTCATGCCTATGGGACCCTTACAGACAAAAGAATATTTTTAAACTTAGAGAACTGTGTTCAATTTATCAGTAACAACTACAAACACACTGATCGTGTGATTTATATCACTGTTGTTTCAATAAGTCTACACTGTTTGCCCATTCTGTCATGTAAAGCCCTCTGTTGAGAGCCTTTGCGGTTTAATAAATAAACAAATAAATAAATATGATGAAATTTATTTGTATAGTTACACTTAGAGGTACGAGTGCTGAAAGCAGATTAATATACTTGTATTTGATAAACAATAATTTACTACAAATTGACAATGATCACTATATTAAGCACCACGGAGTGCGCACAAATGATCGATTCCATAACGAGAAAGCTATACGGGAATACAACTGTTCAAATGATACATTTAGGTATTCTTTTTATCCGAGAACGATAATCGCCAGGAAAAAGCTACCCGAAGAAGTTGTGAACAGTCCCAATATCAATATCAAAGTTCTTACAAAAGAATAACGGGGCCACATCGAGAACAACACCTGGTTATATAGCGAAAAATAGGAGGGTCTTTGAGTCGGCAGCCCTCGTATTTAGACTCATCATGATTGATTTACATAACATAAGTAGCTCCTCTGTATGAACGATTAAAATTGTGCAAGATAAATAGGCTATATATGCAGAGAGAGAGAGAGAGAAACAAGTTTATTAGGTGAAAAAATTACAACAGAATGGCGGCCAGGCCGTGCCTGGCCACCACCTTCTCATAAATGCAAATATAGAGAGTTACTGACGCGAGTAGGATGAATGGCTGTGCTGTGCAGGAGCATGCTTCATATAAGTGTGCGTTATTCCCAGCTTCTTTACTAAAAGGTCCTTAAAACATAATGTGTTTGAAGGGCAACCTCGTGAATCGCTGTTTAATGTACTATAATTGGGTGGCCTGGAGCTGAAACAGCACAGCAAAATTTAACGGAAAGCGCAAAGTATATATACGCTTGGCAGTATTGCAAATGAGCTGCAATTAACATAATAAATTGGCGTAAGTGTGCACTGTCATTTCCATAAATATGTACGTTTGAGTACATCTTAGAACAGCATTTTTTCTACCTTTGTTGGACTAGTAGTATCTGTTCGTATAGGCCTGACCTATGTACACTGTGAAAAGTTGATCGAGACAGAGACGACAAAATTTTATTTCTCCACAAAGTTGGGAATCATTCTTTTAGGATGCATCTGACCCTTATCCTCATCTCTGCCTTTCGGAATAGTCAAAGCTGATCCTCAAAAGCCGGACTTAACAGCAGCGCCTCCCATTGTCCCCCTATTTTGTTCATCTAGTAATCGTCTTCATTGTACAGTGCACACTTCCACGTGACATAAAAGAGAGTTGAGGTGGTCCGCACCACGAACAACTATCTCTGTAAGCTGTGGGGCAGAAATATTTATCCTGTCTAAGTTGGTTTATGTAAACATCGAAATTCTGAGTGGTGCCACAAGTTTCATTGACTTGAGGTTGCTATGTCGTGTCGGGTCCTTTTTTCTGCTACTTTGTGGTATTGCAGGACGTCGACGAAGCATATTATTAACATCCTGGAAAAATCTACAGAGGCTCAACTGCCTCCATAGCTCTCCATAAAAAAGTGACACAATACCAACAAAGAATAGCGTAAGACAACGAGATATAAAGCTCTTTATTGCTAATAATCTCGTCTTTACAGGAGGTTTTGAGAGATCTAGAACGAGAGGCGTTAGCGATAATGGTTATTGGAGAGTACTTTAGCAACCTGCACTTTTGCAGGGACTGTATTAAAATTGATGATTGCTGAATTAGACAAGGAGATCAGAAAGGTAAAAATATACTGCAGAAATTTAACGTAATATACAAAAATATCGCAATAGGACAGCTTGTAAATGGGTATGTCTATTTAGAATACGTGGTAGCCACAAAATCGAAGCACGAGCGCCACTAAAAAATAGGAATGGGATGAAGCACGTTTGGCAAACACTCTCAAATTATGACTGGCAGATTGCCACTATTCCGCAAGGAGATGGTATATAACAGCTTTATCTTGCCGGTGCTTCCACGCAGCAGAAAACCAGAGGCTTGCAAAGAGTGTTCAGCTTAAATTGAAGATGACGCAGTGAGCGATGCAAAAGAAAGTTGATACGGTAACCTCAAGAGACAAAAATAGAGTACAATGGAACAGGGAACGAACAGGGGTTAAGGATATTGTAGCTAAAAACGAGAAAAATAAATTGACATGAGCTGGACCCATAACACGTAGGCAGGATAACTGCTGGTCATCAAGGCGAACAGATTGGATTCCCAGAGTAGGAAAACGAATGAGGAAGAGTTATAAAGGTAAGTAGGTGGATGGGATTAGGAAGTTTGTGGGTAAAAAGTGGCAGCAGAAAGCCCAGGACTGAGCTGACTGGCAGAACATTAAAGAGGCCTTTGTCCTGCAGTGAACCTAGTCAGACTGGTGATGATGATGATGATTGCAGAACTGTAGCAGGAATGGGATGTTATGGTGTTGAGTACAAGAAAAAATTCATTCTTTAGCTTCTGGTATATGCAAAGAACCAACATTTTGAGAAATGAAGGAAAAAAACCCACATGTTACAAAAGCACCGATTGAAAAGTAACCATATACTTATGTTCTTTTCGGTACGTAGACTTTAGTAAACGTTTTATTTTCTCTGCAACGCTGCAAGAACGTAAATACGTATCGTTGAAAAAAGCTATATAGGGCTTGACGTTCGTTTATTTTTCTTTCTTTTAAACTCCGCTCTGTTATATGTTCGAGAAAAAAATCTGCAAAAACATATATGCTATGTCTCTGTGTCAAATATTAAAAAAGAAAAATAAACATCTTGTCTATTTTGTTGCTCACTAGAAATGTGTAAAGGATCCTATTTTACATCAACGCATGCAGGTTGGCGTTGCAACATCTGCATTTAGAGTTTCAGAGAGAGCTTGTGTTTGTTAAGGGTGCCTTGTTGGCCTTGTTGGTGCAATGCATTCCTAAATTTAAGCGTGACCATGAATTTATGAGGACGTTACCCCGTCCTCGTCAATTCATAGCTGCTATTAACTTTATGAGCTTGTGTTTGGTACCTACAAGTGGATGACAGGTGCGCAATCAGCAGTAAGATATAGCAGCTCGGTATCAAGCCTTGGGCGTGTTAGTTTATTGTTGTATCAGTTTATAATACGATATTTGTAAAAGCAGGCTGTATCTCACTGCGCCCGTTCGCCTTCGCTGCCCCAAATGGTCGAAGCTTTCCTTTTTGAAAAGCCATACAGGTGTGCAGAGACCCAGTTTTCTTCAAAGAATGCAGAAGGAAGAAATGCTCTGTGCACTATATAAGCTATGGGCGATAAGCTTGAAGATATCGCGTCGCCACAAAGAATGTCCAGTGTTCAGTATCTAAGGCGCGGAAAGAATGGTACGAAGTCTGACATTTCGTGACTGCGCTTTTGGTTTCCTTTCCCGGAAGGTAATACCTCTTTGGCGACGCAGCAAACAGTAAAAAAAACACTATGCACATAGTATTGTCATATTTGCAAAACATTTAGCCCAAGCTTTACAATGAGTGAGATGACAATAAAAACAGAATGAAAACGCTAAACAAATATGTCCTTCTTGAAGGACAAACCCTTGTCCAGCCACCGCCACTTATTGCGACATACCATGTGCTTTCGTTGCTTGCATTCTTGGAGGCCAACAGGGCAAAATGATTCTTTCTTTCGTAGAAAAAAACACTCACAACAGAACAGATGCACATAAGCAATAGTTTAGTGTTATTGTTCTCGCACACTTCATCATACTGCATGCATTGGTCGTCTTTGTGATGGGTTCGCTGCACCATTTGTCTTGTTGCCTGGTCTTGTGATAGTTGACTGAGCTTTCTATTTTGCTGTGGAGTAGAGTATCGTGGTTTTCGAGGCTTGTGTTAGAGAATAGTGGTGATCTAACTCTTCAGGTTTTGAAGATTTGTGTTGCTGAGCCTTCAGCTGATGTTACTTTTTCATTTTCCGAAGTTGTTGAGGCGTCATCTTGTCAGTCGCAGAAAGCTTGACAATTATTTTTTTTTCTCGTGCTATAAGGAACATCAACCTTGGCGCAAGCAGCGTGTAAACAGACCTAAAAAGGCAAAGCTTGATGAGTTGCGTGGAACTTCGTATCTTACTAGCTTCGAGTCCATTGGAATGGAGGTGATTACAAGTGGCGGTGCCAGCAAACCTTAATGATGGCCAGCAAGAAGAACGCGGCAGCCACACCCAAAAGTCCGGCGCCAAGCTGAGTAGTGGGCACGTCGTAATAACCAGCCAAGCTGTTGGACTGCGACTCAATTATGAGAGAGAGTGCCAGCATAACACCTCCACTTATGAGCAGGAATCCACCGACCACGAGAAAGGCACACGACCAGCCGATCATGCGGTTCCGTGGCGCATAGCCGTCGTCAGCGAATTCCTTGAGCAGCGGTGGAGTGCTGTCGCGTAGCTGATCCTGGAGACGGCGGCAGTCCAGTACCACTTCACCTGGCTGCGATTCCGCCCCGCCAATGGCTGATCTGTCGGTTGAATATTTCTGCGAGCAAAGAATAAATGATAGCGTTAGCCGTTGTTCAGTTCATGCGCACAGGGCACACGCGCGCATCACCTGCTTCTAGTGTATGGTGTCTCATGCTTTTAGTGTCTACTTACTGTACCAGATATTGCATATGACAAAAGTGAACACAGGTGCTGTAGCTCAAAGAATCAGTGATCTTCGCACTTTCACTTATGATCAAGTCACAGTATTCTATGCTATCCCTCCGCCCAGTTTGACCATCTTGTGCTAACTGTAGAAGTGGGTCAGTTGTATTTTAAATAATATATTTGTGGCGCAACTGATACTAGCAAAGCAAAAAAGGAGGCAAGATAGGGCGCCTGACTTTCACCTTATTTATTTTTCTCCCCTCATCCAAACCTATAAGCTTCCAAAATGCGCACAAAGGGGAGGAGGACTCAGCACAAGTGACTTTCACGTTACACGCAAGAAAACCCAAACAGAAGAAGTCTATCGCACACCGCTATCTAGAACCATTTATTCCTTCCTGTACAATGTGATAAACAGAACACTGACGCATTCGTTCCTCTTCTTTTGTATGTAATAAGCCTCAAGTACCTCACTTGCTAACGTTTCGCTGCTTCGTCCTAACAAACGTATTTCTCGGAACAGCGGTGTGCAGCCACACGAAGCGCATTGTCACGGCAGTTGTGAACATATGTCATTCTTAATTGATAATCTCACTGTTAAAGCTGAAAACACGATAGTTGTCCCCGAGACACCCGTCACCAGCGGTAAGTGGAAGATAGAAATAGCCTCCTGTTTGAATCTGGCTCTGTTAACGCCTCGCACTCACGCTTGACAAGTTCCACGTTTGTTATTCCGCGCACCAGAGTCTTTTTTTGGCTTTTTCGTTTCTTGCGCATATATATATATATATATATATATATATATATATATATATATATATATATATTATATATATATATATATATATGTGCGTGTGTGTGTGTGTGTGTGTGTGCTAGTGTGTGTGTGTGACGCTACGATGAATGGGCGACGTGGCCTGGCTCATACCCCATGTGTATTCTGAAGCACTTCTTCATCTGCCTCTACCAACCATCGCTTCATACGTCACATGATTCCCCCTCCCCCCGAAAGAAGGCATGGATTACGAACAAGAAAAAGTAAACAAGGCAAGGTTGAGAAGTCACGAATGTCAAATGCACAATTGCTTTCATGTCCCAGTGGTGTTCCATAAACTCGCAAAACTTCAGAAAAAAGTGCAGCAATCCGGTAAATAGGGCAGTTCTGGTGGGTGAGGTTGGCTGTGGCGTTCTGGAGAAGGTAGCCGCGTCTTGCAAAACTGCACTGATCATTACATGACTTCAGCAGCTGCGAGAAATGAACAAGGTTGAAAGTCCTTGGAGCACTTGAAGGTCGAATGTCGTAGGCGCCGAATCCTCGGTCGTACGCGCTGTATTCTGTGTCGCGGCTGAGACAGAAATTGTGCTTGCAGCCTGCGTGTACAAGAACTGAAGTTCAAGGCATTAGGTCTATGTTCGTGCGTTGTACAAATTATAACGTTTAGTCCCTTTCGTAGTTTTATGTGGCGTTGGCTCCGTTGTCGTAAACTAATGAAATGGTGTCTGAATCTTTGCGCGGTAAAATGGGTGACTTATTGTCTTGTTCGGTGTTTCCTGAGTTTTCGGAGCTGTAATCTTAGGCGCAGTCTTGATATTTTGTGCCAAATGCGTTTCTGGCGCCGATCCCTTATGTAATGTTGCCTTGCTTCTTGAATTTGTTTTAAGAGGCTTGCTTTGCGTCGTCGTCCTTGTTGATGTGTCCGTTGGAGTGTCTGCGATTCACGGACTTGCTTTTGCTGGCGTTGCTGACGTTGCTGTGGATCGTATTGCGGTGGCAGCTCTTCTTGAACATCACGCTGGTTTTCTTGACAACCTGATGGGGTCTCCAGTCGGCAGCTGGTAGTCTGTGAGCTGTTGTCTTGCGATTCAGGCAATGAAGATGATGCTTAGGAGTTGATAGAAAGTTCCTCAGAAGCTTTTTCTACACTGTTCACTACGAGAGGCTCTTGCGCATGACAGCGCGTGACGTTCGATGCGTGTGAGCCTTCGGTGTTGCTTCGACTGCCCAGTGTGCATGCACCGGACGGTGATGCATGAACCCGTGCGGAAAGAGTATGGCTCGACGGGGTATTTTCTTGGTGTGTCGTGAACATGTTGTCCTTATGAGGCAAACGGTGAGCGTCAGGAGGGCTTGAAGAGCCGCGTGATGGAAACCCGGGTGGTGGACCACGTATGCGAGACGAAAAATGAAGTGCATGAGGTGGGTAAGCAACGTCTCGTGTCGTGTGCTGGAGTGATGACTTTGAAAATGCCGGCTTTCGTGAAGAGAAACCCGGTGGAAAGCTACGTTCCTTGAGAAATAAGCGTGGACTGTGACGCCCGAGTTTGGTTGTATGCAGACGGTCGGTAATGAGGAAGTGCTTGTCGTAGTCGTTAAAACGGGCAATCATCTCTTCTCTGATCTATTGCCATGATTCGTCGTTTTCGAATATGTGTGTCAGGTAAAATTTAAATGCCTCACCGGAGATGTAGTCAGTGAAGTTGGTGATCATTTCCCGTTTCGACCATGACGCAAATAGTAGCGTGGAGCTCGAACAGGTCGAACCAGTCCTGAACAGGCCCATCGTCCGCTGCTCCAATGTACTTGGTGATGGGAAGGTCAGTCGATGGTTATGTCATGATGCTCGTCGATGCGCAATGCTAGGCGCTCGTACGGTATTTAATGTGTGGTCAGCGTGTCTTGCGGAGAACCTTCTCGATGATGTGCGACTGATGAAGGGGCTGGCAGGTCTGCATCTCGCCGACTCGTGTGACGCTACGATGAATGGGGACGTGGCCTGGCTCATACCCCATCATTATTCTAAAACACTTCTTCTTCCTCTGCCTCTACCAACGTCATATATATATATATATATATATCTTGTAAGATGGAGTCCAGTACCCTCAAGACTCTTCTTTATTGTCTCGAGTAAGTGCCCCACAACCTAAACTGGAGCGGTGATGATGAGTATGTACAGATGAAAAGATGAAACAAGTAATGATGCTCCCACTTATTTTCCCCGCGAACTTGATCGGCCGACCCTGGCGAGACTTAGGCGGGAAAGGTACGGCGAACAAAAGGTTTAAGGCGTGAAACGTGAACTATATCGGATGCACGGTAACGACGGTCCGAGGAACCATCGACGGGAGTGACAAGGTAATTGACAGGATATGTTCGTTCACTAACAACGTGAGGTCCAAGAAAGCGTGACCGAAACTTTTCACACAATCCGGGTGTACGAACAGGCGTCCAAAGTAGTACTTCATCTCCAGGACGGAAGGTGACATCTCGACGAAAGCTGTCATATCGTTGCCTGCGGTCTAGTTGACTGGCCTCCGTGTTGAGTTGAGCACGTTGCCGTGCGTCAGCGAGCCTGGAGACGAAATTTTCTGGCATAGTCGTTGACGTCTTTGTCGTTACATTGAAGAAAGAGGCGTCAATGGTGAATGTCGGCGCACGACCATAAACGAGGAAGAAAGGTGAATACCCGGTGGTTCGTTGAACAGCGGTGTTGTGTGCAAACGTTACGAACGGTAAGATTTTGCCCCAGTTATCGTGGTTCGGTCCAATGTACATGGATATCATGTCGATTAGAGTCCGGTGAAATCGCTCTGTCAGGTTATTTGTCTGCGGGTGGTAGCGGATGTGGTCTTGTGAACTGTGCCACAAGTTTTTAGAATTTCGTCAAGAATTGTCGACATGAAGGCCTTGCCTCGGTCACTCAACAACGTGCCAGGTGCACCCTGACGCAACACAATGGCTTCTAAAAAGAAGGCTTCAACGTCTGAGGCGGAGCTAGTGCGCAGAGGAGTGGTCTCCGCGTATCGTGTGAGGTGGTCGACGGCTGTGACGATCCAGCGGTGGCCCGCTGGTGTTACGGGAAGTGGTTCGACGAGGTCTATTCCGACAACGACAAAAGGTGTATCGGGACAAGTAGTGATGCTCACTATATATATATATAAATATATATATATATATATATATATATATATATATATATATATATATATATATATATATATATATATATATATTGTTACATGGAAAATAACAGCAGTCAGTCCGCAGCCACAACGCTGCTCATCGACAGCTTCCACTCCTTCACTCTCAGTCTGAGGCACCTTTTTTGGGTATGTCCTACTATGCCCTATTTCAGTCAGCCGAAATCACCTAACACAACCCCCGGTGGCAAAAGCGGTGACCCGGCAAGCTTACGGGGCCACAGCAAGAGCAGTGAAGTAACGCTTGAGCCTTGACACTCGGACGATGTCCCAGGACAGCGGAGCAGAAGAGGTTGATGGATTATCAGGGACAATTTCATATGTAGTGTCAGTCACTCGTCTAAGCACGTGGTATGGGCCCGTGAAACAAGAGAGCAGCTTTTCTGAAAGGCTTGCATGTTGCGTAGGGGACCAAATAAGAACGAGAAAACCTGTCTGAAAGTGGTCGTCACGATGCCACTCGTCGTAACGATACTTCTGTGAGTCTTGGGACGCCATTATTCTGCTGAGAGCAAGCTTATGAGCATGGTCCGCTCGGGTAATAGCCTCACGTGCATATTTGCATAATCAGAAGTACACTGCGCAGCGGCTGGCAGGAAGGTATCCAAAGGCAATGCTGGTTTGCGTCCAAATAGAAGGTAAAATGGCGAGTACCTAGCGGAGTCATGCTGGGAGGAATTGTGTGCAAATGCCACGTAGGGTAGTGCAAGGTCCCCATCACGATGGTCGGCCGAGACGCATTTCGATAGCATGTCTGCCAGGGTGCGGTTTAAACTTTCTGTGCGCCCGTTTGTCGGGAGATAGTACGATGTCGTGAGGTTATGTTGGGCAGAGCAGGAACGCAGGATATCGTCAACCACTTTCGAAAGAAACTTACGGCCTCGGTCTGTCAGCAGTTGACGAGGGGCTTCATGCACTAAAATGAGATCGCGTAGTAGAAAATCAGCGACGTCTGTAGCGCAGCTTGTTGGCATGACTCGCGTAACTGCACAGCGGGTCACGTAATCTGTAGCAACTGCGACCCACTTGTTTCCGGAGGCGGATGTTGGGAAGGGACCGAGAAGGTCCAAGCCAGCATGGAAGAATGGCTCCGATGGGATGTCGATGGGCGGAAAATACCCGGAAGGGAGTCCCGACAGCTTTTTGCGCCACTGGCTAATTTCGCAAGCTTTGACACAACGACGTACAGAGCGTGAAAGGCCAGGCCAGTAGAAGCGGCGGCGCACACGCTCATTAGTTGCAGAGACACCAAGGTGACCCGCGGTTGGCGCGTCATGGAGCTCGCGCAAGACTGTTGAGCGCAGGTGCTTTGGTATGACCAAAAATAGGTTGTGACCATTGGGCGATAAACTACGCCGATATAAGGTGTGGTCCTTTAAGGTAAACATGCGAACAGAATCGTCTTGCGGTGGAGATTCAAGCTGGTGTATAAGGCGGCTGATACCCGGATCGCGACGCTGCTCGTCCCCGAGATGAAGCAGCTAGGAGATGGAAAGGACGCAACCCACAGATTCAGTGCTCGTAGGATCGAAGTCGGCCACAGGGTAGCATGACAGACAATCCACATCTTTGTGCAGTTTTCCTGATTTATACATTACGGTGTAAGAATACTTTTGGAGGCGGAGTGAACAGCGGGCGAGACTACCTGTGGCATCTTTGAGGGAGGCGAGCCAGCAAAAAGCGTGGTGGTAGGTGAGAACTATGAATGGTCGGCCGTATAAGTAACGGCGAAATTTCGCGACTGCCCACACCAGCGCTAGGTATTCGCGCTCTGTGATGGAATGATTACGCTCCGAGCGGGACAGCAGCCTGCTGGCATAAACTATCACGCGATGCTGCCCACGTTGTCGCTGA
The DNA here is from genome assembly GCA_013436015.1 of Rhipicephalus annulatus. Lineage (NCBI taxonomy): Eukaryota > Metazoa > Arthropoda > Arachnida > Ixodida > Ixodidae > Rhipicephalus > Rhipicephalus annulatus. Next base: position 105,863 of record WOVY01011094.1, on the reverse strand, counting down.
GCCAACACAGCGCCTATTCCGTAACCACTAGCATCGGTGCGGACTTCAGTCAGCGCCGTAGGGTCGAAGTGAGCCAGAACAGGAGAGCAAGTGAGCAAAGTGGTCAAACCGGAGAATGTTGCTGCTTGCGAGGGACCGCAGGTAAACGTCTCATCTGGTTTGAGTAGATCTGTTGGGGGTCGAGCAATTTCCGTGAAGATCTTGATGAACCGCCTAAAGTAGGAGCAGGGCCCCACAAAGCTGCGGACATCTTTGGCGGTTTTTGGCACAGGAAAGTCTTTTACAGCTCGATCTTTTTCTGCATCAGGATGTACGCCGCAAGCGTCAACAATATGTCCAAGTATTGTAATGCGGCGGCGATCGAACCGGCACTTGGATGAATTCAGTTGAAGGCCGGCGAAATGGAATACATAAGAAATTTTGGACAGTCTCTCAAGGTGCGCTTCAAAAGTGGGAGCAAACACAATCGCGTCATCCAGATAACAGAGACACATAGACCTCTTCAATCTATGAAGCAGGGAGTCCATCATTCGTTCAAAGTTAGCGGGAGCATTACATAAGCCGAAAGGCATGTTTTTAAATTGTTAGAGGCCATCGGTTGTTAGAAGAGCCGTCTTCTCTCAATCAATGGGGTCCACGGCAATCTGCCAATAACCAGAACGAAGATCGATTGAAGAAAAGTAGGCGGCACCATGGAGGCAATCAAGGGTGTCGTGAAATCGGGGCAGAGGGTATGCGTGTTTCCTGGTGGTGTATTTAGGCGGCGATAGTCCACATAAAATCGCCACGATCCGTCCTTCTCTTTAACTAATAGCACCTGGGACGCCCACGGACTAGAGGACGGTTCAATAATGTCCTTCGCTAGCATCTTGTTCACCTCCTTCTGACTGATGCTCCGCTCAAAAGCAGACATTTTGTAGGGACGGTGGTGAACAGGGTTGACATCCCTTGTGTGTATGCGATGCTGGAGAAAGGACGTCTGTCCTAGTGGTCGGTCTCCAAAATTGAAAATATCTTGGTAGGCCTCGAGAAGATGCTGTAGGCTTCGACTTGCGGAGGCGGAAGACCCGTGGCAATCATGGGTACAATTTGACAGCTGCCCGAATGTGTTGCGAGTAGTGTGCGCTGCGTTGAAACAAGGGTGTCTAAGGCAAGCACTTCGCTTTGTGAATTGAGCAACGGAGACAGGTGGGCCACAGAAATGCCTTTTGGAAGCACATGACTCACGTACCCGAAATTTACAAGTTCTAGACAAGTTCTGTTATCTGTGATGCTGAGCACCGTGTAGGGCACTGCTACATGTGCGCAAAGAGTATGTCGGTGAGAGGCATAGCGTAATTGTCAACGTCGGGCACAGCTGGATAGCACAGAAAATGGAAGTATGTGACAGTTTGGAGGGCAGGTGAACAAAGTCGCTGCATTGTAATCTGCATATAGGTTGGTATGAGGCGTCACTGATATGTGGCAGTTCAAGGCTGAGCACACCAGTGGAGCAATCGATCAGAGCAGAATTGACGGAAAGAAAATGGAGGCCTAGTATGAGGTCGTGGGGACATGTTGCAAGCATGGTAAAAAAGACGAACACTTGATGACCGGCTACGGTAAGTTGAGTTGTGCACACACCGACGACAGGGACTGTTGCACCATCTGCAACTTGGACGGCACTAGTCAAGGGGGGCGTGAGTATCCTCTTCATGCAACGACAAAATTGAGAACTCAAAATAGAGACGCGAGTGCCCGTATCAATCAAAGCTTTAACAGGTGTGCCATCAACATATACTTTCAGGGTGTTCCGGTTCAAACGGAAGGGCAAGTGAGACCTTTCAGGCAAGGTCGACAGGGCAGCTTCACCTCGAGAAGCTGCGCAGTCTAGTTTACAAGCAGGTTGAACGTATCGTCGGCGATTCCTTTTAAAACTTGCGAAATCTTGTCGGCCTCAGTCATGTTGGATCGGCCTTTTGACACAACGCTAAGACGTCTTGAATATAAGTCAAGTAGGGCTCAGTGGACGTCTGTGTACGTACGGCCAATTGCTTCGGGCGCCAAGCTGTTGACTAAATGGGTTGCCAAAGAGGTCGCAAAGGATTGTTTAAACATTTCCCAGCTTGTGACTTCATGCTCGTGGGTCTCAAACCAGATGCAAGGGGGCTTCACAAGCATAACACTTTGGTCCCAGCCATATTGCTTGCTGACGAGCTCGTACATACTAAGCCATTTGTTCACATTCGCCTTGTCCTCTCCAGTAAAGGTACCGGGATATCGGAGTTGCGTTAGGGCGATGTACCGGGTTGCTGTCGTTGCCGAGGTAGCTGGCGAAGTCGTATCCTCAACCGGCGCCATGGTAGCAGACTTAAGGAGACGTCCACTGCGTAGCTCCGTTGTCGAAAGAGCACCCAGCACTTCCACCAACATGTTACGTGGCAAATAACAGTAATCAGTCCGCAGTCAGAACGCAGCTCACTGACAACGTCCACTTCACTCTGTCTGAGGCATCTTTTTTGGGTATCTCCCACTATGCCCTGTTTCAGTCAGCCGAAATCACGTAACAATTATATATATATATATATAAATAAATATATATATATATATATATATATATATATATATATATATATATATATATATATAAGGAAAACAAGTGTATGCTTAAGGGCTCGTTTTTTTGTGTTACAATAGTGCCAAGTAAGGTATAGGAGAAGTTATCAGGCCTATTGTAATGTAAACGAGAAGAAACAAAAGTGGGTTAAAAGATAATTTGATTTGGCGTGTGCAGGATCCAAACCTGCGACCTTCGAATAACGCCTTCGATGCTCTACCACTGAGCTACCACGACAGCCATGCCCCAAGCCACTTTATAGGGTATTTATGTCAATTTAAACGTGGGAGTGTCAGTCAGCGCCACTAGTAGCCAAGGCGGCGAGTGTGGTACACTATTTATGAGCCTGTTTGGCGTCACGTAGCACGTGAACCTATTACTAACTGGCAGCTGACCAATAGTTCACCGTATACCACCTAGAGGCACCAAGTCTGCCAGTACGAGACCCTCTTTAATGATCAAGGGAAACAAGTGTATACTTAAGGGCTCGTTTTTTGTGTTTTACACATTAATAATGAGATCTAACAGACAATAATGCCAAGAAAGGTATAGGGGAAGTTATTAGGCCGGTTGTAAAGTAAATGAGAAGAATAAAAAGTGGGTGAAACGATAACTTGCCGTGGGCAAGATCCGTGCTATATATATATATATATATATATATATATATACAGAGAGAAAGATCTAACGGACAATAATGCCAAGGAATGTATAGGGGAAGTTATTAGAACAAATAGAATGTAAACAAGAACAAAGAAAACAGGGTGAAGAAATAACCAGCCGTGAGCAGGAAACGAACCAATGACCTTCGAATAACGCGCTCGATGCTCTTCTCACGGCTCGATTGCTGCTCACGGCTGGTTATTCTTTCACCCTCTTTTCTTTCTGCTTATTTACAATCTATTTGTTGTAATAACTTCCCCTATACAATCCTTGGCATTATTGTCGGTTGGATCTCATTATTATTGTGTCAAAACACGGAAAAACGAGCCCATAGGTACACACTTCTTACTCGTATATATATATATATATATATATATATATATATATATATATATATATATATATATATATATATATATATATTGTTACACAAGGCCAGGTAACTTAATGGGGGTTTTTAATGGGCGCTGAGTCAGCGATCACCATATAATGATGATAATCTCTACCGCCATGGCTCGTACCCACTCAGAGGGATCGCAGTAGAGGCAACGTCGTTTTCATTCTCTACCCGCGCTGCCCTTGTTTTTCCTGGTAGTGATACTTCTTATCATTCCTCCGGTCTTAGACGAAGCCCTCTAAGCGAGTCATTCTTGCATCCTTCGTGTAAACGGCTTTAGGCGGGATACATGCGTCATCTCTGTCTTGCATGAACGTCGGCCTTTAGTGGTGACACGTGCAATTTCATAGTTGACCTCGCTGAGACGATGGAGTATCATGAAAGGACCGGCATAGTGTGCCAGTAGCTTTTGGCTCAAACCACGTCTGCGTATCGGGGTCCACACCAACACTAGATTACCGGGGGCATAGGTTACATACCTGTGTTGACTGTCGTAGCGAGTTTTGGAGGACTCTTGCGCTGCCAGTGTACGTAGGCAGGCAAGTCGACATGTCTCTTACGCACGACACAAAGTTTCCGCAATTGTTAAATCGTCATGGACGACAAAAGGAAAGATTGTGTTCAGCGTATGTCGAGGTGAGCAAGCGTAGAGCAGATAGAAAGGGCTGTAGCCTGTCGTTTCGTGTTTCGACGTGTTGAAGGCGTACGTGACGAATGGTAAAACTTCATCCCAGTTTTTGTGGTCGGAGGCGACCTACATTGACAACATGTTGATCAACGTTCAGTTCGTGCGCTCGGTGAGGCCGTTAGTTTGTGGATGATACGCAGTTGAGTGTCGGAACTTTGAGGCACACAAACGATGTAATGATTCGACAATATCAGCGGTAAATTGTTCTTCACGGTCACTTATTATCACGAGAGGAGGTCCATGTCGGAGGATGACTGAACGCAAAAGGAACTCTGAAACCTGGACTGCCGTGGCGGAGCATAAGGAAGCCGTCTCGCAGTACCGCGTCAGGTAGTCGGCGCATACAATTATCCACCGGTTACCTTTTGAGGAGCGCAGAAACGGTCCCATCAGATCAATGCCGACCTTTTCAAAAGGGGAACCGGGAGGCTCTACAGGTTGCAGGTGACCAACTGCCGCCGAGAAGGGCCGCTTGTGGCTCTGGCACTGCATACAGCTGGCCACGTAGTTCTGAGTTGTCTTGCTCATTTTCGGCCAATAGAACCACTCTTTCGTGCGACTAAGTATTCGTGCGGTGCCTAGATGGCAAAATGGGGGGTCATCATGCGTGAGAGGCAGAACAGACATTTGGAGGGACGCAGGAACAACTAGCAGAAAGCGGGCGCCCGTCGTGGACAAGTTTCTCTGGTAAAGAAGACCATTTCGGACGCAGAATCAGCCTTCGCTTAATGAATTTCTCGCTCCAGAGAAGAGAGCTTTCAAGCTTGGGTCATTACGCTGCTCAGCGGTGAAAGTCACAGCATCGGGAAAGCCAGACGACAAAGAAGCAATAAGGTGTTCAAAGTTATCGCCTTCACAATCGGTCGATGGTAGCGGCATTATGGAGAGGCAATTCGCATCAGCGTGAGACGGCCAGTCTTGTATGAAATGGTGAAGACATGCTCTTGCAAACGAATGGCCCATCGTGCGAGGTGGCCGGACGGGTCACGAAGGTTGACCGGCCAACACAGGGAATGGTGATATGTGACGATAGTGAACGGGCGACCATAGATGTATGAGTGAAACCGTTGCATGTAAAAGACTACCGCTAGGCAGTCCTGTTCGGTCACTGTGTAGTTGCGTTCCGGCTTGCTTAAAGAATGACTTGCGTACGCCACAACGTGTTCCTTCTTGCCAGAATGCCGAACAAAAACGGCACCGATACCGATGGCACTTGCGTCTGTGTGAATTTCCGTGGGCGACGAAGGATTGAAGTGCCGAAGTATTGGCTGCGAAGTTAACAAACACTTCAGCTTGTGAAAAGCAGCATCGCACTTGGAGGTTCACTGAAACAGGCAGTTCTTGCTTAGAAGGCTCCTCAGGGGGTGAACGACATCCGCAAACTTGAGTACGAACCGGCGGAAATACGAGCAGAGCCCGATGAAGCTAGGCAGTTGTTTCACCGATTTTGGACGCTCGAACGATTCAACGGCCACTGTCTTTTGTGGTCCGGTCTAATGCCATTTTTGTCGACGAGATGTCCTAACGCCAATGTCTGTCGCTCGCGAAAGTGGCACTTTTTTGTATTCAATACAAGGCCCGCTTTTTCAATGCAGCTGAGCACGAGGTCTAGGCGAGTGTTGTGCTCCTCAAACGTACGCCCAAAAATTACGACATCATTAAGGTAACACATGCATATATGCCATTTTAAACCACGCAATATATAGTCCTTAAATCTTTCGAATGTCGCAGGAGCATCACATAATCCGAATGGCATAACGTTGTACTCCTAAAGTCCGTCGGTCGGAACGAATGCCGTCTTTTCTTTGTCAGCTGCGTGCATCGGAATTTGCCAGTAACCTGATCTCAGGTCGACAGATGAAAAGTAGGACGCGGAATGCAGGCAGTCTAGAGCGTCATCGATATGCGGCAGTGGATAGACGTCTTTCTTGGTAACAGAATTCAGTCAGCGGTAGTCAACGCAAAATCTCCACGTACCATCCTTCTTCCTCACTAGAATGACGGGTGCAGCCCACCGACTTGCCGATTCCTGTATTATTCCCTTTTCCAGCATCTCTTGGAATCGCTCGTTGATAATCTTGCGCTCCGATGGTGCCACTCGGTAATGTTTCTGCCTAATGGGATGCGCCGACTCGGTGTGGATCTGATGACGTATCCGGGACGCTGGGACTAAGGGCCTTTGGGTGTATTTAGAAAAATCGAACACTCTCGAGTGCTTAGACAGAACGCCGAGCAGTGTATGACGTTCGCTTTAGTCAAGTGACTTGCAAACCATTTATAGCTATTGGGCATCTTCTGAACCTTCTATGCCTAGATGTTCATTTTGGCTTGTAGCATCACCAAGTGCAACCAGCGTCGTACATGACTCGGGTCTAAATACTGCAAGTTTCATGCCGCCTGGCAGAATTGCAGGCTCCATGGAACTGTTCATTGTCCACACACCTGCCCGTCCATCAACGACTGACACTATACAATGGGGAATGAGAATGTTCTTTTTCAGGCATGCCGAGGAAATCGCTTCGAGCGTGGCGTCAAACTAGCCACAGTTGTTACTGGAACGTGTCACGAGAACACACACAGCAGAAAATGCAGGAACGACTGTATCCACGGAGACGAAAAAGAAGCATTCCTCCGGACAGGAATTTTCCAAGAGCGCCGTTGGGAAAGTATCGTGTATAGAAAGATGCCCACTTCTGCAGTGTACAGTTGCCCCACACTCACACAAGAACTCAATACCCAAGAAAATATCATGTGTAGACCGCGGAATATCCGCAAACTCTGTGCAAAACACCTTGCCACACAGCGAGACGTCCACAGTACAATATCCCACCGGACACAACACGTCACCACTCACCCCACGAAATGTCACTCCACGGTTCAGGCAAAACATCACTTTTGGTCCTAGCAGGTTCTTAAAATTTACACTCATCACCGAGACTGTCGCGTTTGTATCCACAGGTGCCATAGTAGCCACTCCATCAACAAGTACACGAACTTTGTTCTTCAACATACACGTCGATGGTGGTATATCTGTAGATAGCACCTGTGATCTTGCGGCTTTACCCCCTCTGGCCGCACCAACAAGTTTTCCAGTGGCGGTGTACGTTGGCATCGCCGTGGCAACGGCGATCGTGGAGCACGGGCAGCTGGTGGTGGCGTCAAACTTCGATCAGAGGCCGGCGAGGGGTAGCGTGACCCGGTAGGTGCGCGTGGTTTCCGTGACGTGGAGCGCGGATGGTCGAAATGTTGGTGATACATGTGCCAAGACTGTCGCTGATATGGGCGGTGGTCACAAAAACGTGCAATATGACCCGGGACGCCACCGCTGTAGCATACCGGAATTGGTCGAGGGGCACGTGGCTGCTCAGAGTAACGACTCCTCTCGGAAGGCATGGGATAGTGGTGCCGCCTTTCAGGGGCACTGTAGGCAGGCAATGTTGGATAAACAGACGAGCGAAAACTTCGTTCGTAGTTGGGAGTTGGATGACGGGGAATCCAGCCTGCCGTGTGCTTTGATATTCATAAGCGTCTGCTGCATTGATCGATGGTTGCCATGGTGGAAGAGAAACAGGAGGCCGCACACGTTCTGGTTCGTTTACGTACACATCCTGAAAATCACTGGGGCGATGATAAGTCTGCTGACATCGAAGCAGCTCTTCTCTTACGATCTGTCGTATGGCCAAAGCAAGGTCGTTAGGCGGCACTGTTTCAACACTAGTCACAGCGGGGATGTTGAACAGGCGGCCGAATTTGGGAGAAATTCGTCACATCTTCAGGGATTCAAAGGTACGACAGTGCTTCATCACGTCGGACACAAAGTTCAAGCTCTCTTTCCCAATTAAAACATTGTACACGTCTACGGCTATACCCTTGAGAACGTGTCCGGCCTTGTCTTTTTCAGACATCCTCCCATTCACGATCTTTCACAGCTTCAATATTTCTTCAATCTATGTCGTACATGTTTCTCCTGAAAGCTGTGCCCTCTGAGACAATGTCTGCTCCGCGCGTTTCTTCTTTGCATCCAAATCACCGTAACACTTCTGCACTTCTTCAACAAAACGTTCCCAAGTCATGAACATGTCCTCGTGGTTCTCGTACCACATAAAGGCGGTGTCACTTAACGAGAATACGACATGATTGAGCTGTTCGTTCGAGTCCCAGCAATTGCTTCTGCTCACCCGCTTGTTGTTCTTGAGCCACACGTCGACGTCTTCTCCTGAGGTTCCGCCGAAGTTTGGCGGCACTCTGTAGTACGGCACGGAACCCATTGGAGTTGTCCGCGAAGCGTTGGATGGCTGCTCTTGGGCCATCACGATCAGCGAAGGGGGAAGTCTGGCGAGGCGGCGGCTGCGACGAAGTCCTGGTAGCGAAGCTCCCGTCTTTGGGTTCGCCCCACCCAGCACCTTCCACCAAATTGTTACACAAGGGAAGGTAACTTAAAGGGGGTTTTAATGGGCCCTGAGTCAGCGATCACCGTATAATGATGATGATCTCTACCGCCATGGCTCGTACCCACTCAGAGGGACCGCAGTGGAGGCAACATCGTCTTCATTCTCTACCTGCGCTTCCCTTTTTTTCATGGTAGTGATACTTCTTGATATATATGTGTGACGCTATGATGACTGGGTGATGTGGCCCGGCTCATACTCCATGTTTATTCTATACTGCCTTCTTCTTCCTCATCTACTTCTCCTAACCATCGCTTCATACGTCACACGATTCCCCCTCCCCCCGAAAGAAGGCATGGATTACGAACAAGAAAACGTTAAGAAGTAGAGGTTAAAAAGTTGCAAATGTCAAAAATTCACAATTGGTTCTATGCTCCAGGGGAGTTCCGTAAACTTTCAAAGACTTCAGGGGAAAGTGCAGCAGTCCGGTTAACGCAGGAGTTCTGGTGGGCGAGGCTGGTGGTTGCGTCCTGGATAACACAAAAACGCTTTGGACATGGAAACAGATGGAAATACAGCCGGTATTGCAAAGAACGAACGAGGTTGGAACGCTTTGCAGGATTGAATGTTTCGTAGGCGTCGCATTTTTTGTCGTGGGTCATACAAACGTCGTGCATGCAATTTGCGCGCCCGTTGATTGTGGCTGATTAGGTGCTGCTTGTGTTCCTGCAGAGCACAAGCGGTTGTTTTGTGGCTTTTTGGGAGTTTTCTGTGGTGATGACGCAGATGTTCAGACCGAAGGCGCAATCTTGAACGCTGGTGCAGAAAAGTTCCTTGGCTTTTCTTTCTGCGAAGATAGCTCAGATGCGGAATCAGTCTTTTCTTTAGAGTATGTTGATCACGACACTCTTCAGGCTGCAAGTATCCTTGCGATGTAGTTTTAGTTGTTCGTTGCGGATGTTGGTGTGGGGGTTTTAGCTGTTGGGGTTCCTCTTGTTGCTTTTGTTGGCATTGCTGGTGTTGCACTGTCTGACGAGGTGGACTTCCTTTGGAATCACGAGCCCGCTTTTCTTTGTAGGTTGACGTGACCAGCAAATAGTTCATACTTGTTAGGGTGTCGCGATTTGTGTCATGCAATGAAGATAGTGCGCCAGAATTGGCAGAAAAATCTGCTGAGGCTGTTGCAACGCCATTTTTGATGGGCGTTCCTGGCACAGGGCAGAGCTTCGGAGTTGATCCTTCCGAGCCTCCTCTGTTGGTTGGGCTTTCGGGTTGCTGTGAACTCGACGGTAACGCTGCGAGAGGCTTGGTTTGGTCAGATTTTACTTGGGGCTGTTTCTCTGTGTACGCAACTTTGGAGGTAAGCTGTTCTGACGCATGAATGTGGACAGTTGGCCCTGGACATGGCTGAGTATATTCGGAGTTCCGAAGCTCTATCCCGACCGTAGTGGACGTGTGAGACGCGAGGTGGGCGTTGTGAGCGACGAAAGAGCAAAGTGATGTAAAACCAGGATTTTGACTCTTCGAGTAGTCATGACGTTGTTCGGTATTTTCTTCATGCGTCAGCTGGTCTACCATGAGCAAGGCGTCCTTATAAGGCAAGTGGTGAGCGTTAGGAGCGCTTAAAGAACCGCGTGATGAAAACCCAGGTGGTGGACCACGTATGCCAGACGAAGAGGGAACGGCATCAGGTGGTTGGGCAACGTCTGGGGTCATATGCTGAAGCAATGACTTCGCAAATGCCGACTTTCGTGCAGAAGGGAGGCGCGCTCGATGGCTGTGTTTTTCCCAAAATACGCGTTGTCGTTTGCCACTGAACTCGTGTGCCACTTCGTCTTTTGTCAGAGGTCGAATCTTGTTGTGCGTTCGAATGGTTGAAGACTGCCGGTAAAATTGACGACTGAGTGCAGTTGTCTGTGGATGGTGGGTTACAAGCAAGTCTTCGTCGTAGTCGTCATCGTATTTTTTAAACCAAACGATCATTTCTTGTTTTATCTTTTGCCAAGACTCATCGTTGTCGAATATGTTGGTGAGGTAGAACTTAAATGCCTCACCGGTGACGTAGTCGCTGAAGTTCGTCACCATTTCCTCTTCCGACCAAGATGCAGCGGTAGCGTGGAACTCGAACAGGTCGAACCAGTCTTGTACGGGTCCATCGTCCGCTGCTCCGGTGTACTGGGGGATGGGAAGGTCGGTCGATGATTCTGTCATGGTGCTGTTTGCTGTCTGCGGCCAGGAGATGATTCCGTAGTCGATGTATGGTCAGGGCGTCTTGTGTAGAACTGCGTCGATGATGAGACACTGATGAAGTGGCTGGGAGGTCTTCATCCTGTCGACTTGTGTGACGCTATGATGACTGGGTGATGTGGCCCGGCTCATACTCCATGTTTATTCTATACTGCCTTCTTCTTCCTCATCTACTTCTCCTAACCATCGCTTCATACGTCACATATATATACATATATATATATATATATATATATATATATATATATATATGTGTGTGTGTGTGTGTGTGTGTGTGTGTGTGTGACGCTATGATGATTGGGAGATGTGGTCTGGCTAATACGCCATGTTTATTCTATACCGATGGTTGGTCCGGTTCCTGAGGATGATATCGCCGCAAGCATGGCTTGACGTGGTTCCGATTCCGTATGCTTGTTTTTTGCTAGAAAATTGAGGCGAGCATTTCTGAAGTACAACCGCTTTCAGAATGGCAGTGTGTTGACAAGTTATTTGGCCGATATTTCTGGTGGTCTGTTGCGTATGCGGCGATATCTTGAGGGGTGCGATGAGAGTGACGAGCACTAGACAAGATATTTGGCACAAAACCAAGTGGTGGCTTACGTAAGCAAGATGAACAGTCAAGTACATTAGGTGCTTGAATATTGTCTTGATTTGTGTATTGTATGTAAGAGGTTAGCATTGGCGATAATTGTGCAGATGGGAAACCAGGTGGAAGGTTGGGCTTTGTAGAAAAATGGCTGGGATGTCTTTCTAAGAGGAGGTGACGGACTTAGCTTGACGGGAATTGTAAACTTCTGCCCTGTGCTCGAATACGTGAAGGCTGCGTATGACTATGATTACCGAATATTAAAGCATTGTTATGGCTGGTTGTAACTGAATCTTTATCGTAGTCTTGAAACCAGCTAATCATTTCTTCTTTTATCTTTTGCCAAGACTCGTCGTTCTCAAATATGTGGGTAAGGTAAAATTCAAATGCCTCACCGGTGACGTAGTCGCTCAAGTTCGTAACCATTTCCCGTTCCGACCAAGATGCAGCGGTAGCGTGGAACTCAAACAGGTCGAACCAGCCTTGTACGCGTTCATCGTCCGCTGCTTCGGTGTACTTAGGGATGGGGAGGTAAGTCGATGGTTCTGTCATGATGCCGATAACTGTATGCGCCTGAGATCACCTCTTCTGTGGTCGATATTCAGTTGAGGCGTACTGCTGGTGACTTCGTGAATGATGTGAGGTTGATAAGCGGTGGCCAGGTCTTCATCCTGTCGACTCGTGTGACGCTATGATGACTTGGAGACGTGGCCTGGCTCATACGCCATGTTTATTCCATCTTGACTTCTGCTTCCTCATCCTCTACCATCAGTCACTGCCTTCCTACGTCATATATATATATATATATATATATATATATATATATATATATATATATATATATATATATATTGTGAGAATTCATTGTACGTCATCTTCCTCATCTATCAATAACCATCATCAGTCTTCGCCCCGTTCTTCTTCATCATCGGCGCCATCTTGCTGTTGCTTGAATAAAGCGTCAGCTGCACCGTTGTATTTCAAGTGGTGGAAGGTGCTTCCCCATCTCTTCGACCTCTTTCCATTCAAAGTCAGCTCCTGGAGCTCCGTTCGGGACATCGCTTGCGCCAGCAGATCACCATGGCCCAAGAGCAAGCCCAACCGAACCAGCCGCCAGCGCAAGCACCAGCCGCCAACCCTAGCCCGGTCAACAACCCCCCTCGGGAGCCTCGAATCTTCTCCGGTCTGCCTGGCGAAGATGTCGAAGACTGGCTCGACAACTATGACCGCGTAGGTCTCTACAACAACTGGAACGAGGCATCAAAATTAGCACGCGTCCAGTTTTACATCTCTCAGGTTGCCAAGACGTGGTTCCTGAATCACGAGAGCGACTTCCGCGATTGGTCTTCCTTCAAAGACCAGCTCCGACGCATTTTCGGTACACCGACCGTCCGTTCAGAAGTTGCTCGCAAGAAACTGGCAGAACGCGTTCAACATTGCGGTGAGTCCTACACTTCCTATATTGAGGATGTGCTTGCACTTTGCCGCCGTATCGACGACACCATGCCAGAAGGTGATTGTGTCCGGCACATTCTGAAGGTTATCGGACCTACCGCTTTCAACGCCCTCGTCGCACACAACTCTTCGACGGTTTCCGACGTCGTCTCGGTATACCAGCGGCTTGATACCTTGCAGTCAATCCGCCTGCGACCCTACTTCTCTGAGAACCCCCTGGCAAACAGTATGGAGCTCCGATCCAGCATTCGAGCCATAATTCGTGAGGAATTGCAAGCCTACACTTTACCTCCTTCTAACAACGTTCCCGCTCAACCCGCCTCTAGCGATCTGCGTGGAATTATTAGGGAAGAAAAGTCAGCGTTTCAAAGCACCCACCGTGCTCCACCATGCCCCCAACCCGCTTCGTATGCACAGATCGCTGCAATGCAACCCTCGCCGTCTCAAGTACCACCACCTGTACCTGATCACGAACATCTCGCACCTCTAGTCGCCCTTCCACCGAACCCTACCTACCATTCTTCCTGGCGGGCCCCACGTCCTATTTGCTACTACTGTGGAATTCGAGGACACATTTCCCGGGTCTGTCGACGTCGGCAGCAAGATGAACGTCGTGGTTATGCCGCTTTTGAACGAGACGACACATGTGCTCGAGGTTACTACCGTTATGCCGACAGTCCTTCCAACCACCGATCACCGTCTCCTGTGCGCATTTCGAACACGACCAACAATACACGTGCATCCCGACCACGCTCCCCTTCGCCACTCCGACGCTCTGTTTCGCCACTTCGGCCTGTCTCTCAACTGGCTGCCCAGCGATCGGAAAGCTAAACAGTGCAGTTTTTGGAGGGAAAGCTGCATCGCGGCGAAATGACCCAAGTCCTCCTGAACTACCGTCAAACATGTTATTGGTAACTGTGGAAGGTGTGCGTGTGTTGGCTTTGGTGGACACGGGAGCAACTATTTCAGTTATGCGTGCCGACTTGGGTTCTCGATTGCGGAAAGTGAAGACACCCTACCTTGGATCATCTTTGATTGGGGCAAATGGAGCAATAATTAGACCATCGGCCCGATGTACAGCGCGCGTCTTCATTGATGGTATTCTTCATCACATCACTTTCGCTGTCTTAATTTCATGTGCTCATGAACTAGTTTTAGGTTGGGACTTTCTCTCATCAGCATCTGCATTAATTTTCTGTCGTCAACGTGTAGTCGAAATGACCGAGACCGATCACTGCAGCGAACGCGCCGACGAAAAACCATTGCGTTTCTTCACAGCTTTTGAATCCATACTGCTACCGGGTCAAGAGCAACTCATCACCATCACTTCTCCGAATATTGCCAATGGTGACGTCCTTATCATCCCTTCCAGCAGCTGTCTAGCTCGCGGCGTTGTAGTCCCCTCCAGCCTGGTGCGGTTTAAAGACAGTGCTGCGATAATCCTTGGCCTGAACCCTACCCCAGAGCCCGTCCTCCTACCCCAAGGTTCTGCAGTGCCATGTGGATACCCAACCGGTATCTTTGGTCTCTCTAGACGCCTTGACAGCTCAGCCACAACAGGCCCAGTCTGTTACTTCCTCCTCCTTTGCTCCCGAGATAAATCCTGACCTTTCTGCTTCTCAGCGTGAGGGGTTGCTGAATTTGCTCAGGAAACACCAGGCCTCCTTCGACGCCAATGCTTCGGCACTAGGACAGACCACAGTTGCGCATCATCACATCGACACTGACGGTCAGACTATTGTACGCCGTCGTCCCTACCGAGTCTCCTTGGCCGAGCGCAAAATCATCGAGGAGAACGTTACTGATATGCTAAACAAAAACATCATACGACCCTCTACCAGTTCTTGGTCATCACCCGTTGTGTTGGTACAAAAGAAGGATGGATCGGTACGATTTTGTGTTGATTACCGCGCGCTCAACAAGATTATCCGAAAGGATGTATATCCGATGCCCCGTATAGATTATGCACTTGACTCATTGCAAGGCGCCCAATACTTCTCCATCCTTGACCTTCGGTCCGGGTATTGGCAAATACCAATGGACGAAGCAGACAAAGAAAAGACTGCCTTTTCTACGCCGGACGGTCTTTACGAGTTTAACGTAATGCCATTCGGTCTATGTAATGCTCCCGCCACATTTGAAAGGATGATCGACACTGTTCTTCGTGGCCTGAAGTGGAAAACTTGTCTATGCTACCTCGATGATATCGTCGTGTTTTCTTCCACTTTTGATGATCATCTGCAACGCCTAGATCAAGTGCTCACATGTCTCTCCAACGCTGGACTTCAACTAAACACAAGGAAGTGTCATTTTGGCAACACAGCTATAAAAGTTCTAGGACATCTCGTTACTAAAGATGGCATCCAGCCCGATCCGGACAAAATTTCCGCAGTTTTGAACTTTCCGCGACCCTTTCGTTCCAAAGAACTACGCAGTTTCCTTGGACTCGCATCGTACTTTCGCCGCTTCATTCGCAACTTTGCCACTATTGCCGCTCCTCTCCACAAGCTCCTTGCTAGTACCGGTTCCTTCAATTGGAATGATCAATGCGAAGCCTCATTTCAAGAACTCAAGCAGGCACTGACATCCCCACCGGTGCTTTGTTATTTCGATGACAAGGCACCTACGATATTACACACTGACGCGAGTGGACAAGGAATCGGCGCCGTACTCCTCCAGCGCGACCATGCTTTTCGCGAGAAAGTTGTCGTGTATGCAAGCCGCACTCTGACCTCTGCAGTGAATAGGTACTCGATAACCGAACAAGAGTGCTTGGCTGTTGTCTGGTCCATCCAAAAATTTCGTCCGTACCTACATGGTCGACATTTTACTGTTGTGACAAACCACCATGCTCTTTGCTGGTTGTCCACAATCGAAAACTTGTCGGGATGACTTGGCCGCTGGATTCTCCGATTACAATCTTATGACTTTGACGTCATCTACAAGACTGGAAGACAACATCAAGATGCCGACGCTTTGTCACGATGCCCTTTGCCGCAGTTTTCGGCACACGTCACATCCCCTTGTCAAATTGGCTATACGGAGGTCGCCTCGTCGATATCATCAATTTCTTCCCTACCTTCATCCACCCGCCCGTCAGTACTTACTACTCACCAGCGAGCCGATTCTTATTGCAGTGACATCATTGGTCAGCTTACCGGTGCTTCGTCTTCCCCCAATGCCAGGCTCCGAAACAACTCCGACTATTCAAGTTGGAGGACGATGTGCTATATCGATACATTTTCCACCCGGAAGGCCACCGATGGGTTCCCGTCGTACCACGCGCTCTACGCACTGAAGTTCTGCGCGCTTTCCACGACGACCCGACGTCAGGACACTTGGGTTACTACAAAACATACGAGCGCATCCGCAGTCGATTCTTCTGGCCCGGTCTTTCCACGACAGTAGCTAAATATATTGCCTCGTGCGCACTTTGCCAACACCGCAAGCGGCCCACTACTGCTCCAGTCGGGACCCTACAACCACTTCCTTGTCCATCAGAGCCGTTCTCTGTCGTCGGAATTAACCTCTTCGGGCCCCTCCCAACTACATCAGACGGCAAGAGGTGGATCGTCACCGCGGTTGATCACTTGACCCGGTACGCTGAGACGGCCTCAATCACTTCAGGTAGTGCTTCGGAAGTAGCAACTTTCTTCTTGAATGCTATTTATCTACGTCATGGAGCCCTTCGTGTCCTTTTGAGCGACCGGGGAAAGACATTTCTTTCAAGCACGCCCAGTGAAGTTCTTCAAGCATCAAAAACAGTTCATAAAACAACATCTAGCTATCACCCGCAAACCAATGGCTTAACGGAAAGATTTCATCGCACGCTGTGTAACATGCTGTCCATGTATATCCGACCGGACCATCGCAATTGGGATGTCCATACTTCCCTTTGTCACGTATGCATATAATACGTCAGTTCAACGAACCACAGGCTATGCTCCATTTTTCCTAGTATACGGACGCCAACCGACATCACCACTCGACGTTTCATTCTTTTCTGGCCCCGTCAACTCTTCACCATTCGTTTGCGACCAGTTTCTGTCCCGTGTTGCTCGATGCCGTCGTCTTGCCCGTGTAAACACTGAAGCTACCCAAGAATATCGCAAGCATCGTTATGATGCCACTCACCGCGTCGTTCTCTACCGCCCTGGCGACAATGTACTTCTGTGGACTCCTGCGCGAACGCCTGGCTTATGCGAAAAGTTTGAGTCACGCTATCTTGGCCCTTACAAAGTTATCGAACAGACCTCCCCGGTGAACTACCGTGTCACACCTGTTCATGTCCCCACTGACCAACGCTGCCGCGGGACAGAGATTGTGCACGTTTCGCGTCTCAAGCCCTGTTGTATGCATTTTACAGCGTAATTCGCGGCCAGGCTGGCCGCTTCCATCGACGGGGAAAATTAGTGTGAGAATTCATTGTACGTCATCTTCCTCATCTATCAATAACCATCATCAGTCTTCGCCCCGTTCTTCTTCATCATCGGCGCCATCTTGCTGTTGCTTGAATGAAGCGTCAGCTGCACCGTTGTATTTCAATATATATATATATATATATATATATATATATATATATATATATAGTGGGCATTTAGCATACCAATCCTCTTCATCTGTACATTATCATCATTATCCTGTGTTGCTCATGCATCCTTATCGTTGTCACGTAGCATCATCATCTTGGTTTGTTCATCTCAGCTGTCGGCTGCCGGTTCCTCGGGCCTAATAAAGGTCTTCCAAACCAAGACTTCATACGTGTCGGAGCGTGCTGTTAGATCCCCCGTCATCCTCTCGACCACTCTACCCCTGGAGCTACGTTCAAGTCGCCGCTTCGGCCAAGTGTCCGGAAATATGTCGCACCAAGAAGAGGTCTGTGCTGCAGCCGTTCCCACTTCGCCACCGCGTGCCGCGCCTTCTCACGTCATTAACAGCCTCCACTCCAGCGTGAGCCCCATCCCTTCGCTGGTATGTGCAGGGAAGATGTGGAGAAATGGCTGGACGATTTCGAACGTGTCGGAGCTGCTAACAGGTGGGAGAATATCTACAAACTCGCTCACGTCTCATTCTACCTCACGGGTGTCGCGAAGACG
The DNA here is from genome assembly GCA_013436015.1 of Rhipicephalus annulatus. Taxonomy (NCBI): domain Eukaryota; kingdom Metazoa; phylum Arthropoda; class Arachnida; order Ixodida; family Ixodidae; genus Rhipicephalus; species Rhipicephalus annulatus. The sequence goes on along the minus strand of WOVY01011094.1, from coordinate 87,750 downwards.
TGGTTCCTCAAGATCTTCATCGACATCCCTGACTGGCCAGCCTTCAAAGATAAGCTTCGCCATGTCTTTGGCACACCAGCTGTTCGTTTGGCTCTCGCAAAAAAAGCTCTCGTGACTCGGAAACAGCAAATCGGGGAGTCGTGTAAATCCTACATCGAAGATGTCCTTTCACTTTGCCGCCGTGTTGTCACCCCAATGACAGAGTCAGACAATGTACGCCAGCTTCTTAAGGGGATTGAACCCGTCGCATTCAATGCCCTTGCAATCCAGAATCCGGCAACCGTTGCTGACGTTGCGACAACCTGTCAGCGCCTCGAGCAACTTGAGTCTATGCGCCTACAACCGGACAGTGACGCGGCCGTATTACTGCGAATCCAAACCTACGAGACACAATAAAGATGAATATACGCGAAGAATTAGAATCATTGGGATTCACACTACTTTCAGTTTGTCCCATTCAGTCTTCTTCAACGTCATTTTGGGATGTCATCAGGGAGGAGCTCACGTCCATGATCCGCACGGCCCACCTGCAGCCCATTGTTGCTCGTACTCTCCCATCATTATCGCATGCCGTCGCCGCACCATCAGGCACCGTCAGCGCGACGTCGCCGCCACGATCGTACGCGTAGGTTACTGCCACACCTCCCACAAGCTTCCCCACAAGCTTCCCTTCACCACCACCTGAGCCATCACCTGTCCCTCTCAATGCTCTCTCTCCCGGTGAATCTAACGCAAGCTACTACCCTCCTTACCGATCGACTTGTCCTACGTGCTATTATTGCGGCATTCATGGTCATATTTCACGCTTTTGCCGCAAGTGCCAGCAAGATCAGCGCCGAGGGTACGACATACGCGAACGGGACTATACCGCAGGAGCCTTGTACCAGGGCCGTCATTATTCGTCACTGTCGCGTCGGTCTCCATCACCACCAGCATCCGGTGAACTGCGCAGTAGTCATCGATCAACCCCACGCCGTTCACCGTCGCCCTACTGTCGCTCCTATTTTCTTCTTCAGCCTGCTTCCCTAGCTTCTGATCGGCGTCCGGAAAACCAAGCAATGCAGTTTTTGGAGGACAAACCGCAGTCCAATGCATAACTCCTATTCCTCCAGCGCGCCCTTACTTTGTGATTGCAGTCACAGTTGGGGGAGTGGACGTTGATGCTTCGGTGAACACTGGTGCTGGGTTTTCTATTAATCGTGCTGATTTGTGTTCCCGTCTTCGAAAAGTCACGACGCATTATGATGGATCAACACTGGTTACAGCCCAGGGAACAATATTTCGCCCTTCCGTTCTCTGTACTGCCCGTGTGGTAATCGACGACATTCTTCAACATATAGAATACGCTGTGCTATCCCCGTGCTCCCACGAACTCATTTTAGGCTGGGACTTCTTTTTTCTGCTTCCGCGGCTATTCGTTGTGCACAACGTGTCGTCCATCTTACTGACAAAGACCACTTGCCCAGTGACGAAACCTACAGGCCACTTCGACTCATTGCTGCTGTATACATTGAGTTACCACCACGCGAACATCAATTAGTCACAGTTTTGTCCAACGACGTCGACTCTGGTGACATTTTCGTCACTCCATCGCCCCGTTGCCTTAATAAAGGCATAGCTCTCGCATCAGGTGTGGCTCGCTTCAAAAATAGATCAGCTGCCCTCGCTGCTACGAACACCGCACCAGATAAAGTTTTACTGCCGCGGGGCACTACTGTCGCCTGCGTTGCCGATCTGGAGCCTGTGCGCGTCGTGCCTCTTACCCCTGCATCCTCTAACGCCATCCTGGAGGTCATGCTGCTTCCTCGGCCTTTACAGCAGCCATCAAGAAAGACTTGACACACTCGCAGAAGCAGCAGCTGCTTGATTTGTTGCAAAAGCATGCAAACTCTTTTGACGTTCATTCATCCAGCCTTGGCAAGACAACTGCTACAGCACATCTTATTCAGACCGACGAAACATCCATTGTGCATCGCCGTCCGTACTGCGTCTCTCGAGCCGAACAAAAAACTATTGAGGAAAACGTAGACGATATGCTGCAACGGGAAATAATTCGCCCCTTAACCAGTCCTTGGTCATCTCCAGTGGTTCTGGTGCGTAAAAAAGACGGTTCCGTACGATTTTGCGTCGATTACCAAACACTCAATAAGATCACTAGTAAGAACGTATACCCCATGCCACGTATCGACGACGCCCTCGATTCCTTACAAGGTGCTGAATTCTTTTCAAGCCTTGACTTGCGTTCCGGCTATTGGCAAATCCCCATTCACAAAGATGATAATGAAAAAAAAGCTGCGTTTGTAACCCCGGACGGTCTATACGAATTCAATGTTATGCCGTTTGGTCTATGCAATGCGCTCGCAACTTTTGAGCGCTTGATTGACACCGTGCTGCGTGGCCTGAAATGGAAGATTTTCCTATGTTATCTCGATGACATTGTTGCATTTTCATCGACGTTTTCTCAATATCTGCAACGCTTGGACGAGGTCCTGATTTGCCTTGCGGGTGCTGGTCTTCAAATTAACACTAAGAAATGCCATTTCGCCAGCAGATCTATCAAGGTCTTCAGTCATGTTGTGAGCAGAAAAGGAATTCGTCCAGACCCCGTATATATATATATATATATATATATATATATATAGTTACGCGCAACATGCGCCTGTGGGAGGCGCGTGTTGCAGCTCGGAAATTTCCACTCTTCCACTCTCGAACGCAGCAACGCTGCACACGCAGCACTCTCGTGCTGCTTGTTTCGCTTCTATCAAGCATTGCAGATAAGTATAAAGACAGGTATTCACCAGAGACACTCGCATCATGGTGGCTATAAGGTGTCTAGATAAAACAAATTTCAAAGGTAGTGACACCTTTCTCTTTCATCCTCGCCTATGTTTCTGGAGCACCCCCTAGAAAAAGAAGCGAATATTTTGGTTCAGTTGCTACAGTGAATAGACGTAAATGAAACAAAATAGAGCGAAATTAGTCGTAGAATAAACGGTTACCTTGGCGACTATAAATGGTACAAAACAAGAGCAATCGGGATGCTCGTTACTGAACTGGCAACGTTGGGCAGTTCTATATTTTACACCACTAGCCATGGCGTCTCGCGACGTACATCGTAGTTCGTCCATTTGTACAAGTATAACTAGTCCACTTCTCTGAATGCGTTTTGTTCTTCCTGTGAGACAGTGAACGTGCTTATTGCTGGATCCTGTCAGTGACCACAGGTCGTGATGTTGTGACGAGTGATTACTGCCTGGCTTGTGTACACGCAAGAAAAAGACATGACCAGACTGGTACGAGCGCTCGACAAGCAGCACCGCGATGACGTTTTTTTATGTGCCTATTTGGACAATCGTGATGTCAGGTTATTTTGGTGCGGTGCGCGAATCTTACCGAAAAAAGGCAGCATATCCCCGGAGTGAATGATGGAGAGTGGGGCGAATCATTCGTCCGTCCACTCGTTCCTGCTTCCGTCCGTCCATGCGTCCGTCTGTGTGACCGTCCATGCATCCATCTGCCCGTCCGTGCGTGCGTCTGTTCGTGCGTCCATCCCTGCGTTCGTGCATGTATCCGCCCCTGCGTCCGTTCATGCGTCCATCCATGCATCTGTCTGTGTGTCCGCTCGTCCATCTATTCTACACTCCAAGTACCACCATCTCGCATCTTTTCATCATATGTTCCACATATAGAAGCACCGCCATTCAGCGGACATTCCAAGGACTAAACGAAAGGTGGCACACGCACACTTTCTTACGACTTGCGCTTCGGGTCCACTTCCCACTTTTAACCACCTCGAGTTCATGATATATACTAGTTCACTGTATTCATGGCACTGCGGCCCAACGCTCGCTAAACATTTCTAAAACCAATGAGGCTACGCCCAGCGAGAATAACGTAGCCACCTTTTTCTGTCAGAAAGTGCTCGATGTACATGCCAATGGCTGCTAATGGGAAATGAGAGACAGGAGAATTCGGCTTTACTTTCTTACGGTTTGCGCTTCGTATCTACTTCCCACCTTTAACCACCTCGAGTTCAATCATGGTATATACTGGTTCATTGTATTCATGGCACTGCGGCTCAACGCTCGCCAAACCGTTCTAAAACTAAAGATGTTACTCCCAGCGAATATAACGTAGCAACCCTTTCTGGTCAGATAGTGCTCAATCTACATGCCAATGGCTGCTAATGGGGATCACAGCGTGAGCGTTAACTAGAAGCCGAATGCTCCGGTCTGTCATTCCCCATTAGCAGTCATTGGCAAGCGCATTGTGCACTATTTTTTATTGTTTAACAACGCACAGAAGAAATCTCTCAGGGGCACCACCTTGGAGGTCAAAATGTTATACTTGTTACATACTACAACGGCTACGAGGGAAGAACGGGTGCCGCTATAAGGAGCTTCGCCCCTAAAATGAGAATTCTACTGGTGAGGTGTCCCGAAGCAGCGCACTTCGGCTCTTTTATGCCGCGTTCTGGTCAACTCATCAAGCATGAAATACTTATGAAGGTGCGTTAATTCAACCTATAGCTACTCTGTATACGTCTATACGCGGAAGTATTTGTACCAACCGGCATGCACTAGACGCGCATTAGACGCACGGCTAGCGTTTGAATAAAATTGAATGATTGGAATAATAACTTTTATTGTGGTTTTGAAGGATTCCACCCTCGTTCAATAGGGGTAGGATCGCGGGTCACTCCCACTTAGGGACGGGGAGGCCAAGCCTCACCGCCACATCGTGGGCCTTCTGTACAATCTTGTGTTGTTGTATGAGAACCAGACTGGTGAGCATTAAATGAAAAGAGTTTTGGGAAAGTTCTTTAGTTTTTCTTTGTAAAGAAGACCAGCTCGAGAGCATGCGGTAAATCCACTGCGATTGTGCCAGTAGGGACAAAGTTCTGAAATATTGGAGTAATGGCTATGGGTTCGAAGCTAGAGTATGTTACCGTCTGAAGCAAGCGATGAGAAATTGCCTTTGGCCTAAACAACTTTTCGTTGAGCAATGGAAAGGACCTACGGCCTAATTGATAGTGCTTCGTGATCTCGTTAAGGGTAGCCAAAAAGTCCCCAAAAAGAAAATTGGAGGCTGATTCCTCTGTCTGAGACGCACAAGTTCTGGCGCGGTAAGTGAATCCTTGTGCCTTGGAGTCTGATAGCTCGTCGACAATGGGAAGGACACCGACCTTTAAGCCAAGGTGAACAAGGAACCAAATATTGGTGTGGTGGGCGAGTTCCTTGTGAGAGTGAGTACTAAAAAACTTTTTGCACACGGAACCAGAAGCGAAGGCCCTAGCAGCAGATTAAAATTAAGATTAAGATGAAGGAGAGGTAGTGCAACGGTCATCTGTTCTGCTTTGTAAGAAGTAGTGGTTCGAACCGACGCTGAGGATAAAATATGACCCTTAGTATCTACGGATATAACTGCAAAGTGAGCGGAAACGCCGTTCTGGCCGGCGTCAACGATGCACGAAACAGACGAGTGCATGTGAGCTTGAGCTAAAAAAGAGGAGGCTTGATCGACAAGCCTACACACGTTGTACTGTGGATGCATATTTCGTGGAAGAGGACATACTTTGAAGCGAGAGCGTTTATAATCATCATGTGGCGCATTTTGCACTTCGAGCGTCAGGGGGTTGACTCCCGTGTCAATCAGAACCTTTCTCCCCGATGGTGTGATCGATAGCCTGGCAACCTGTGCAGCTTGTTGAGCCCCAATAACTTCTTCAAGCGTATTGTGAACTCCATCTTTCATAAGGTTAGGAGAGCTTGTGTGCAAGTGTGAGCTTGTGCGCAGAGCTTGTGCGCAAGAACTTTCTTGGTGCTTTTTTTATGAGGATATTTCATTTTTTTTGCTTAGAGAGTTGCCACCTGTGCATAGATGCGACACAGCTTATGTGCCTCATCAAGAATGCATGAAACAGTCTGAGGACGTTGTGCTCTCGAAGACCACCCCGAATGTTAGAAATGCGTGAGATTAGTCGGTTCATCCCTTCTGCCTTGGAAGTCAGATGGTCAATGCTGTGGCCGCTCTGTCCATCCGCCTCGATAATCATGCCCACGACGCGTATGAAGTCCAGCCTTGGAACACGCTGCCCCGACGCCGTGTGCAGCCTAATTTTCATGTCGGCCAGTGGTTGCCAGTTTTTGGGTTTGGGTTCCCGTCTCGAGGGTCGATATAAGAGAAGTTCGGACTTTACCGGCAAGAGCTTGAGGCCTATTTCCTTTATTGAGACTTCAGCACAGTCGACGGACTTTCGAAGAGAGCTCTTCACGGAGCCCTCCGAGCCACCGACACTCCATATGATGATGGCATTTGCGTAGACTGCGAATTCGATGCTTTCTTGGTTTGAGAGCTTGGCAGCAAGGCCACACATTGCATTGTTAAACAGCAGTGCGGAGGCGACTGAGCCCTGCGGGGTGCTGTACGAAGTGAGATCGTAGAGCTTAGACTTGAGATCCCTAAGCTGTATAGTGGCTTTTCTATTCCTGAGGAGCAAGCTCGTGAACTTGTGAAAGTTGGCTACTAAGTTTAGAGAAGTGATGGAGGCAAGAATGTGGGAGTGTGAGACATTATCGAAGGCATTTTCAAGATCTAGTCCGAGAATAGCTTCATTGTCTTTCATCTCCTGATCTGTGATGTGCTGGTTCAGCATTTTCATGACGTCCTGAGTAGATAGGTGTGGTCTAAAGCCTATCACATTTTACGGGAACAGGTTAGACTTCTTTATGTGCTTTGATATCTCATCGTTGATGACATGCTCGGCGACCTTGCCCACACAAAGCGCCAGTGAAATCGCTTGTAAGTTACTAAGACTAAGACTCTGGCCAGGTTTAGATATGTGAAAAACCCATGCAATTTTTCAATTTTCAGGGAAAGTTCCCGTGTTTCAAATAGGATTGATTTATTTGGTGAGGTAGGTGATATAGTCACCGGCTGAATTGCGTATTGTCTTGTTTGTAATGCCATCCAGGCCTAGGCTGGAGTTCTCATAAAGATTGTTAAAGGTGGTCGAGACTTCTGCTTCGTCGAATGGCTTGTCCAATGCGAAGGCTGGTGATCCCGTGTATTGCGCGTTGCCAGAAGTAGGCCGCTTTGTATCCAAATGGAGGTATCTCTATGCCAGACACTGTTTTTTTCGTGCATACAGTGTGGTGCGGGTATACATCTGAGCGTTGCTCTGGATTGGTATCCCTTTTACCTGTGTTTGGGAGCCCTTGATCTTGGATGCCCAGGTCTGGTGCTGACTTCTTTGCTGCACACCGGTGCGAACGGTAGGCACCCGTGAGTTAGAACAGCCCTTTTATCTACAATGTCCTCTGGATCTCGAACGGCCCCTTGCTCTGCCCCTGGAACGGGATCGCCCTCGCGGTGGTTGTAGCTGTTGGCTAAAATCAGGCGGGCGCCAGCTGCGCTAGGGCGCTCAGTCGTAGCGCGGCCACCTGCAGCGGCTGGTAATGATGGGAAGTCTCCTCCACGATCTGTGAAGTTCGTGTCAACGGCGTCTTGTTCCGCAAATTTCATCGTATATTGCAGCCATCGCTCTCGTCTTCGCCGACAGACTATGAAGGGCACTTGAAAACGATGCTTACACGTCTTGTCTGTTGTGAGATGTGGACCCCACACAACAAGCATTCTGGTGTGCAGATGTGATCCTTCGAAGGAGATGACATACCACAACCTCTTCAGACCGCCTATTCTGGATGGGGACAAGCATCGAATAGATGACCTAGTTTTCCACAGGAATAACAGACATCCGTCTGTCGGCAATACAAGGTGCAGCAAACCAAACTATTTCGACATATAACGCAATTTGGGGCTTTTAGTCCGTCAAAAAGGATCATCGCCGTGTTGGAATTCTTGATTCTTTTTACTTGTAGTGCAGTCGGATTCCTTTGGTGTGCGATAAGTGAATAAGGTTGTTTTTGACCAATGTCCGCGTCAATATTCCTGATGACACCTTTGCAACTGTCATCGGAGGCAGCTCTGTGGTACTAACATAAAAACTGGCGCTATTAAGAGTAATGGCGGTGATCTTGGAATGAGCTCTGGCAATTTTCTCCGCGGGGGTGCTTATAACTGCGATGTTCTGCATCATATTCGGGCATACCACGTCTTCTATGACTTCTCACTGAGCACTGCAGCCACTGCGAGTGACTTCGCCAACCTAATTTGACTCACAGTTCTCCTGTCCAGGCCGTTTCTAGGTCTCCCGATGACTCGATGGTGAGCTCTTGGAAGGTGGGGAAGTATAGAAGCAGCGATAAGACGCTTGTTCCCCGCACCTCAGGAGCGCTGAGACGACCACGAGTCGCTGTGCACAGAGACGCTTGCTTGCGTCTCGTTCCTGGGTGTATGCGTCCCACAAAGTTTACGTTTAGAGGCAGCCACAGACCTTCCAATATCCTAAAGATCATCGGGTGTGCTATCCTCCCCATCGACAGAGACTTTCATGAACATTCCGTGCGTAGAACGCTGAAAAACCCCTCCGAGAAGGGCTGGTGGCCGCTGTGCCGTAGCCTCAGCGTAGCGCACGCAGGTAAGCAGATGGGCAATCAGGAAGGTCTCGAAAAATGATCAAAACGCTCACCCGCAATGAAATACTTGGTATCGATGTAGTCTGTGCAGACTTATGCGTCAAGTGGCACAAAAAGACAATCACAAATGCACAAAAAACTGTCTAAAAAGATTTTCGAACGTGGAGGCGATGTTTTCACATCCGCACGAGACGGCACCCCTTCGTGGTTTTTTTCTAATGAAAACGGGCAAATACACTCGCCTTGCAAATCCGCGTCGAAGTACTTCGACGAAGTTGCACGAAAGACTTCTTGTGAAATGTCGCATAGCTGCACTTCACGGAGTGCTTCATTTCGAATAGCACAAGGTGAGTTGAAGAAAGCGAAACGTTTTAGTATTGTTTTACGACAACACAACATAGATAAAAATTGCGGATATCGCATTGAACGAGCACCACGAAACAATCTTGGTCGACTTGACGCACACTGAATCCCTCCTTCTCTCCAGTTTATGTCCTGGCTACGATTTCGTCTTTAATCACGGCGAATACCCAGCTGGAGCCATATGCGCATGCGAACTTGTTTTTAACCTTTAGAATAATAATAAATAATACCACCAGCCATTTGCAGGATCACGTGCAAGGAATGCACCAATTACAGACCCAGATGGCAGAGAAAAGGAGGGGAAATGAGGGAGTGAGGAGGATGGCTCGAGAACAATGAGTGACGTTACCTTGGAAACTTGTTTCCTCTAGGGACATTTGGCGGCATGCGGCTGTAAGTGGGCATGTCATGAGCGCGGCGATATTGAGTGCGAGACGTCATAGCCGCGTGTTGATATCGCTTTTACTTCTGAGTGCGAGCGTGCATAGTCTGCGCGATAAAGCTGATAGATTCATTGTGGTGCTTAACACGAGTATAGCTCCTCGGCAAGGGCAAACCTGGTAGGCGTACCTAATCTTCGCTGTGGGCGTCTGTTAATCAAATTGATTCACGCGTGAACTCAGATGCGAACTCCTTGATTCTGAGAAGGGCTGAGTGTGACTCATGATTGTGATGGTGCCAGTGTGACTGTCGAGCATTTGATGTGATGATCGATAAGTGGCACCATCTTGCAATATAAATATTTTGGTGAGCTCGCACTACTTGTTCAAGGCTGGAGCCATGGAGGTGCTTGCGATAACCTAGCTTCTTGCAGCTTTTTAACTTGGTTGTCTACTGATTTGCGTATCAGCTTCGAAGTGAAGACCACATCACCTCTGTTCTTTTTTAGATTGTACTAAATGGCTCAGCATTATTGACCATTACAACAAACTGTCTTGTCTTCATTGATAAGGCTTCGATCAATATGCTCTTATCTAGGATGCAATTAGTGAGGCCATGAATGGTATCCGGCTAGTAAACGTAATCCCAATTAGCATGGAAATAATTGTCATTATATTAGTACGGGATATTTAACATAATATTACTTAGCGTCCTATTGATTATCTTAGCGTTATTAGTTTAGTTTTGTTAGCTCATGAATCAGCATGCTTTATTAGCACAGTCTTAGGATGATCTAATAAATCAACACGGTCTGGGTGTAGTTAGCGGATTAGCACGGATGTGGCATTTACCTCAGCCTTACCATGACTTTGCGTAATTGGCTTAGACATGTCATGTCCTTGCCTAACTACTTAAGTATACTACTTGACAATCCTTTTTATACAGGAAGGCCATGTTCATAATATGAAAGAAGAATCTGTCGAAGGCGTTAGTAAAGCCAGAGTTCACTATGCATATAAAAAAGCTGGCTATCCGGATTCGCTTTTTCTCGTTTCGGTGGCAGAAAACATAAAAAAGAAAAAAATCCCTGAAGTGGAGAGACATCTGATCGCAGGGAGAAAACAAAACGCCCCAAAACTGTGGTTATCCCTTACGTGCGCCAGCTATCACGCCGGATAAAAAAGGTCGGCCAGCGCATCGGCGTGCCGGTTGTTTTTTCTGCACCTCACGGATTTTCCAAGCTTGCCAAACTGACATGTGCAAAACACTAATTTTAAACACTGCTGCAATGTCAATTCCAAATTCCAGTGTGTCCAATTTTTTACGAATGTAGTGTACAGGTTTACGCTATCATGCGGTGCATGCGAAATTGGTCAGACTAGAAGGTGCCTCAATGAGTGCCTGTGTGAACACGCACGTAATGAACTCAATGACAACGAAGGCTTCTTTGCTCAGCATGTCAGAAGGTGTAGTTTTCATGCGCTGTTTGAAAATGCAGTTGTATGGCATTGGCACTAAGTTGATCACACTCACATTATGATTGAAGCACAAATGGCTCGGGAAAGTGACAATTGCGTGAGCAAGAACCGTCGGTTGCCCTCCTGGAAAAAGAGCTCTATTTTGTGGCAAATGGTGCACGTGTGTAATGAATCAGATATTCTGTCTCGTACTTTGGGGGTATGGAGTTTGTCGCTTGTTCAAATGCAAACTTTCCTTTCTTTTTTTTCATTTTGCCTAGTTGTTATTTTGAGTGAAGAATGGGTTAAATAAACCTTCCGTTGATAACCGGCGCTTACTTGTCCTATTGGCGTCCATGTTTTTTACCGCAGATTATACTTAGATCATATATCCAACTAGCCCAATCGTCCACTTTCGTTAGCCGGGGGTGGCGGGGGGAAGGATAGCTTGGTGGTAGTGGCTGATGTGGAGTGGTAGCATCGGTTGGACGTCATCGTGACGACTACCGAATACCTGCATTGAACGGGGACCTTTGCGCTGTTTCGAGCATGTGCAGGTGCGACTGGGTGTCACACTGGACATCTCTGACGTCGCTGAGCAGAGTTCGCGCGCTGAATTGTCAGACAAAAGATCCTCTGTTCACTTGCCATCAAGCCAACCAGTAATATTTTTTCTCGGCTTCAACCGTCACCTGGAGGGACAGGTCTCTGATGACATCATCCTCTGGCAGGATGGGCGTTTGAGATTCTTTTGCGGAGATGACACTTGACAAAAGGCTAGTGCCCGCACGCTTGACCAATGCCTGCTCTGGTGGGTGGGGTATGTGTGGTTCCTCGCAGTGAGCCTAACCAGAAGTGGCGGCTTTTGGTTCGTCTCGCGTCAGGAGAGACAGCGTGCCGAGTACGAGGGAAGCTGGCGCGTTTAGGTCAGCAAGGAAAGATGAGCTTGGGGCATGGAACTGTGGAGGAAGTGAAGCCGCGACTTCTTGTCTTTTTGGTCCTGTGTCGGATACGAAATCACTGTCAGAGCACTGTTTGAGTTCATTGTTTGCAGGATTGCATGGTGAAAAGGGTTTTGTCAATAAGCTGCACTGTGTAGTAACAACCTGGTGGTGGTGCTTCCCTAGAGTTCCGTTCTCTATAGCGGCGAGGTTTGAATGGGCGGTGGCAAAGAGATAGCTATCGATCCATCCAAACGCAGTGATCAGCTTAATGTTCCGGTCTGGCCAGGACCGGTGCCACACGCCTTCACTCCCGTGCCACACCGCTGCAGCGTTGCGGAGGTTATCTATGGCCATGCCTCACTTCTGGTCTTCAGTTTATGAATTGCGAGCTCTGAAAGTGTTGACGGTGGCGACCTAGTTGTTTGCGTCATCCCGGAAGCCGCGAAAGTTTGTGAGTTAGAAGGCAGCCAGCGACGAGGGTAGAGCCGACGAAACTCCAGGGCATATCGATGTGAGACAGCTGAGTTGGTGTAAAAGCTCTTTGTAGGTATACTGTACTTTCTGTGACTCTCGAGTGAGGTCAGTCCATGGTATCGGGTGGCAACAGTGGCCAATGCCGCATCGATCATCTTTAGCCCTAGGATGGCCGCAGGGATGAGAGCTGAGGTCGATGGAGTCAAGGCGTTGACCGTAAAGAAAAATCGCGCAATGGTACGCCACGGGTCGGCCGCGCTATCCTATGATCCGCAAGCGGGGCCATTGTCAATCTAAGCAAAAAATGGGTTGGATTGCGGCTCACTGTAGTGGGATTGTTGTCAGAAGGAGTTTGAACAACAGCTCTCAGAAGCTCAGGTGCCAATGAAGTCCTTTGTGAGAGGTTGTCAGCACGGAAAATGTGGGCACCGGTGCCTGGCGACATGAGGCCGTGTGGTGTCTCAGCGGTGGTGATATACGCCAAGAAACCCTCAACAACATCCAATAAAGGCTCACTGTTTGCATGAGTCTTGCGGCTCGAAAGCGCGTCGCGGAGAGCATACGGGACGTTCCCGAAGGAATGGAACGCGTACGCCTTCTCAGACGAAGGTGGTAGCCATGTTTCTGTCCTGTAACCACAAAACATGTGTTGACACCATCCGTGAATGGTTCAATGAGTAGGTGCAGAAGCAATTAGGTCGTGAAGTGCATAACTAAGGAAGCGTGGATGGCGTCGCAGATGGCGAGACTTCAATTATCTTCAAAGTTTCAATTATTTGTATATTCTGAAGTCTAGCTTCAAGGTAGACTTCAGAAGTCTAGCTTGAAGCTAGACTTCAAAGCTTCAATTATCTCACGCGTGGCCTGCGAGTTGTGCTTGCCTAATACTTCGCAATGCTCAAAAACTGGCACGCAGCCGCAGTATCGGCAGTGGATTCCGAGGTGTCCTTGAACTACCTTGTCCACATTAATGTTGTGCTTTCTTAAACAGCCATTGAGGCACCTTCCGGTTTGCCCTATGTATACCATTCCGCAAGAAAGTGGAATTAGGTATACGATCCCAATAACACAAGGCAGAAATACGCGTTCTGTGTTTCACAGTGCATCTTCCTCTAATGGCAGCTGGATTATTCACCAGCTTACAAAGTATCGAAAGCTTTTCTGGGGTGGAAAATACAACAGTGACACCAAAGCGTTCACCGGTTTTTTTCAGCCGATGCGACACGTTATGCAGACCGCCCTCGATTCTCAATTTGCTTCAAAAGTTTTTTCCACAAAGCAGAATTCAGGGTGTTCGAGTAACTAGTGCTTAAGAGGCGCTCTACCTGTGCTTTGAAACTGCATTGCATCGAGTGCGGGTATGACCTCCAAAGAGCTTTTACCGGGCAAACATTAATGTTACCCCTTTTCACCAATCTTAAATGAGCTGAGTGGAAAGATAAAAGGGCTTTACCACTACTCGGTGAAAACAGCCAGCACAAATGATTGCTTCTAAGACAGAGTGTTAGGTCTAACAACCTAATCAAGTTTCAAGACGGTAGCTCATGAGAAAGTTCAGGAGGATACAAGTGCTTCTTAAACAAGTCTTGAAGACTAAGGACAACAACTTCAAAAACAGTATCCAAACAATGAACAAACAGAATGAAGTCATCAACAAACCTACAGGTTTTCACAACATGAGACAAGTCGAGATCTTTTTTGATTTGGCGATCCTTATTCACGAGAAAGATCTCACTCAAGACTGATGCCAAACAGTAACCTATGCAAACGCCACTTTTTTTAAAATGAAACGTTGCTGATTCCAAGACGCAACCGTTGACTTTGAATAAAATGAAAGCAATTTCAGAAAACCACGAACTGACATGCCTGACTCATTCTGGAAGTTTATCGACCCAAACGAACCAATGCATTCTTCTAGGCACTGGAGCAGTGCGTTATGTGGAAGCGAATAATACAAATCTTTCATGTCTATCGAGAAAGCTTTAAGTCCTTCGTCATTAGACCCAAAAATCTAATAACCGCCTCAGAGCCTTTACCAGGAAAGGATCATCACTAGTTAAAAGGTTAAGCTGTTCTTGTAAACACATGCCGACCTGTTTTGCCAGGTCCCGTTTTCAGAAACTATTACCCGCAGTGGGCAGTCAATCTTGTGTGTCTTAGCAGTAAAAAAGATGTGAAGAGTGAGCTTCTTTGAATTGTTGATTGATTTTGCTACTTTATCCAGGCCGAGAGAGTTGCAAAGCCTTTTCGCTACCAAAGCCAATAGCTTTTGCTATTGAAGACTCGTTAGGTTTGAAAACAGAGTTTATAGCTATGGTGGCTTTGTCCCTAAACAAAAGAGAAGGCAAAACAGCAAAGCCACCTTCTTTTCTGTCTTCGTTTTTCGCTTCTCTAGTTACGAAGTAACTACTTCTAGGTTGCGCTGTTCCTAAATTTGATATTACGTACTCACGTTCTCCACAGCCATTCACTTGAGTAAGCGTGATAATGTAGGTCTCCTGTTATTGTTTTAAGTAGACTTCGTGAAGAACCGTGGTAACTTTGATTATGAAGCGTAACATACCCTCTGATGGCAGTGCGCGACGAGCAACAGTAGAGATGTGAATCTTGCGATGAACATCGCACACGCCGCGACCACCAATAGTCTGAAGTTTTTGCCACCACACAGCGTTACGAACGTAGGGCTTTGAAGGCTCAAAGTCCTGGCTTTCACTATACAATGTCAACACGTACGTCATATAAAGGTTGATCGCGAAATGATCGCAGCCATAATCGTTTTTTTTGCCGTTAGTGTTCGCGATTACCGGAGTTATCTCGGAGGCATCTGCAGATTCTGCCTTTCGTTGAACACTGATAAAGTGGTCACGCATGTATCTCCATTTGCAGTATATATACAAAGGCATGACAACCGTCAACAGAAAATTCTAGCATGCGTAATAAAACAATTCAATGCATAGGGAGCGAGCGACTGATGGAGAATGCAACTGCAAAGGAAAAATCGCCAGGGCCATTCGTGCTGGATAAGACGAACTTCGTACCACTGATCGCATAGGTGGTTGGTATGCATTTCATCGATTTTGCATGATGTGTATGCCCAAGTTTAACGCATTTAGGCATTACAGTACACTCGTCGGAGTGCTTGCCTCGAACTCGATGTCATGCGATGTTCGCTTGCGTTTAAATTGCCAGTAGAAGTACGCTCAAATAAATGAAACAGCTTTTGCTGTGAGCCCGCATTTCGTTTTGATGAGCTTCCTACTTTTATGAAGCGCGGCTAGATTAAAAGAAGAAGCTTGCCAGGTCTTTGATTTCCAAGAAACTGCGCCTCAAGACCAGCAAAAGAGGAGGGCCAATGTACGTTCGCTTGCGAATGGCTCTCTGTGCACTACGCATCTAAGACTCGCTCGCTGCATTTCGTGCCGACCAGTTTTGCCCCCGCGATCTCCAACGACAGCGCAGCTCTGGCCGACTTGCTCGCCCTGCGCGATCTCCTGACGCTGACAGGAGCTCTCGCTAAGTGGTGCCTCGTTCTTGGACTTCTGGGACCATGCCAATCTTTTCTGTCTTCTTACTTCTGAATGTCACTGTCCCTGCGCCACGATCTCTCCTTACTCCTCTCTCTATGTCTATGCCTTTAATTCCTAATTTTTAAATCCCTCCTCAGCCTTATTCTTCGGGAGCTACTGTTGAGGTGTCCTCCCCCTGAGAGACAGTTACGTGGCTCTTTTTCATCATTTTTTTCATTTAAGGATCACACAAGAACTGCCCATTTATGGCCACCGAGGTGATGGGGGCACTGGTGGCGGCGTTTTTCGCAGTGCCGCTTAGGCAGAGTCTGACGTCCATAGATTACCAGGAAAGATGACATTGATAGTACGCACATGTTTTAGAAACTCTATATGTGACTCGTGTTCAATCAGAGGTGCCTTATCTGAAAACATGATAGGATAGGAAGAAATTTGGTGCTTGTAGAGTATTGGGAAATGCTTTCTTCTATACGGCTCTAGTTATGCACATTGCATAAGAATATGCAAAACTGTCAGGGACTCACGACATCTATCGCTGCTAGGCGAGTCACTTCGCACAAAAGGTGTACGTGAGTACTGTAAGTGTGCACTATTCTTAATCTACAGAGTGTGATTTCTGTTCGAGTTGTTTTTGATGTTGGTGGCCAGTTAGCTAGCTCTGGCTTGACCAGGTGCAGCTTCTTTTCTGTTTGACTGTCCCATAGGTATTGCCAGTGTAACTTCGGTGTTTTCTTGAGAAAAGGCTTCAGTTCCAGCGTAGGGACCTTCCTGGATGCTTCGGAGCCACCTGTAAAGATCGATGGGGCTAGCCAGTCAGCTATTTCATTACCCTCAATACCTCGGTGGCCAGGCACCCAACACACCAAAGTGTTCCAATGGCAGTAGTAAACGGTGCATAACAGTGAATAGTACTGCATTATTACAGGATTTTTGTGTTTTTTATAGTTTTCAGTGCTTTCTCGACGCCTAAAGAGTTCGTGTATACAACTGCCATAGGTATCTTTAATTCTTTATTGTGCTTAACAGCCACTATTATTGCGTATGCTTCTACCGTGAATGTGGTTGTATTTAGATGCAGTATACCAGCCTCTGACAGGAACGGGCCGACCGCTGCGTAGGATACGCCATCTTGAAGACTCGAAGCGTCGGTGAAGAATTCGGGACAAGGATAGTTATGCTGAAGCTGAAGAAAGAGTGTGAATATATCGGGCAGGGGCGTACTTCATAAGTTATATAAAAGACAAATCACACTTTATGAGCTGCCTCTCCCATGGCGGGAGCTGTTACAGGAGCCTTGAGCTGATATTCGAAAAATGGGACGCTCATTTCTTCAGCCAAAGTTCTTACACGCAAAGAGTGTGGCTCTCTCATAACAGGTGGTTATGGAACAAAGAAAAGCTGGACAGACGTTTACAGCACAATATGCTGGATGTTTGTTGTGTGCACTAACTTTTAGGAAATATGTGAACAATAAATAAGATCTTTGCAGCTACAACGACCATTCGTTTACTTCTTAATAGGGGGTTTGTATTGGACTTCTCCTGCAGACTCTGGCGGAAATTGATTGATTGATATGTGAGGTTTAACGTCTCAAAAGCACTATATTATTATGAGAGACGCCATTGTCAAGGGCTCCGGAAAATTTGACCAGCTGGAGTTTTTTAACGTGCACCCAAATCTGAGCACACGGGCCTGCATTTCCGCCTCCATCGGAAATGCAGTCGCCACAGCCAGGATTCGATCCCACGACCTGTGGGTCAGCAGCTGAGTACCTTAGCCACTTGAACACCTCGGCGGGGCACTCCTGTGGAAAGCGAAGGCCCAGATGGCAGACCAGATCCAACATATTCAAAGCACTTGATGTGGCGGACTGATAGATTATAGCCCCATATTCTATGCCTGTGAGTATAACGCTCTTGAATAGAATCATGAGGCATTTTCTGTCTCTGACTCAATTTGTGTGCGATATATCTTTTAGGATATTCATTGTTTTCGTGCACTTGCTTTTACTATATTTGATGTGCGATGAAAATATTAGTTACCTGTCCAGTATGACTACTAATAAATTATGTTTCGTTCTTAACGTAAGTCGATGCCCTGCAGGTCAATATTTAGATCTTAATGTAGGCCTTTCCACCTGGAAAATAGGACGCAGCTGCTATTTTTGGGGGTTAACGCAGAATTCACTTTCGTCTGCCAATTTAAACACCTTATTCAGATCAAGCTGAAGCTGCCTCTCGCATATTTCAAGGTTTCTCGATTTGAAGTCTATTTGCCTATTGTCTACGTATGTCAAGTATAACATAGTTTACGGGATACATGGACGCAGGGAAATCATTTTTATTATAAAAAATGGCAGCATATCCATGGAGTGAATGATAGAGAGTGGGGCGAAGCATTCGTCTGTCCATGCGTCAGTCTGTGTGACCATCCATGCGTCTGTTCGTGGGCCCGCCCCTGCGTTCGTTCATGCATCCACCCCTGCGTCCGTTCATGCGTCCATCTATGCATCTGTCTGTGTGTCCGTTCGTCCATCTATTCAACACTCCAAGTCCCACCATCTCACAACTTTTTATCATATATTCCCCATATAAAAGCACCGCCATTCAGTGGACATTCCAAGGACTAAAGAAGAGGTGGCACACGCACACTTTCTTACGGCTCGCGCTTCGGGTCTACTTCCCACCTTTAACCACCTTGAGTTCATGGTATATACTAGTTCACTGTATTCATGGCACTGCAGCCCAATGCTCGCTAAACGTTTCTAAAACCAAGGAGGTTACGCCCCGCGAGTAAAACGTAGCAACCTTTTCCTGTCAAATAGTGTTCAATGTACATGCCAGTGGCTGCTAATGTGAAATAAGAGACAGGAGGATTCAGCTTTTATTTCTTACGGCTTGCGCTTCGTATCTGCTTCCACCCTTTAACGACCTCGAATTCATTCTTGGTATATACTAGTTCAATGTATTCATAGCGCTGTGGCTCAACGCTCGCTAAACATTTCTAAAACTAAGGAGGTTACACCCAGCGAGTATAATGTAGCAACCCTTTCTTGTCCTATAGTGCTCAATGTACATGCCAATGGCTGCTAATGGGGATCGCAGCGTGCGCGTTGACTAAAACCGAATGCTCCTGTCTCCTATTCCCCATTAGCAGCCATTGGCATGTACATTGAACACTAGTTTTTATTGCTAAACAACGCACAGAAGAAATCTCTCACCGGCACAACCTTGGAGGTCAATTGCTATACCTATTTCGGGTATATGCCACTGGTGGTTACGTACTATACGGGGGACGCACAAGCCACGCCATAAGAAGCTTCGCCCCTAAAAAGCGTGCAGCTAAGCAGACCACCTTGTGGTACTCCTTTTTCCTGGGCAAAGGGTCGTGACAAAGCGGTGCCTAGTTTAACACGAAAGTTTGATCAGACATGTACCTTTCAATAAAGTTCAGCATTTCTCCACAAATACCAAATGTTCTGAGGTCTCTGTATTCCGATTCTTCATGTTGTATTGTATGCTTTCTGCATGTCTAAAAACACACAGAGAAAAAATTGCTTGTGAAAGAAAGCGTCTCTAATGTATGTTTCAATCTGTACGAGATGGCCAGTAGTGGATCGTCTCTCTCGAAAGACAGTCTGGTGCGGATTAAGCAGGTCGTTTGATTCAAAAAAATGTTTTCATCGATGATTTAGCGTTTTCTCTAAAAGCTTACAGAGGCAGCTTGGCAGAAATATCAGTCTGTAACTCAAAACAGAGGACAGATCTTTGCCCTGCTTCAAGATAGGGAAGACAATGGCCTCTTTTAAAGAGATAGGAATTACACCGCAACACTATATGACATTGTAGAGTGAAAGAATAGTTTTTTGTGTTTCGAAGGCAGGTGCACCAAGATTTCATACGCTACATGATTGGAACCTGGGAATGAATTGTTTCAGTTTAGCGATGCTTGTAACTCAGCTAGGCAGGAAGGTTTATTGCATTCTTCATATTTTGTACACGCTCGAACGCTCGATCTTGTTTATATGCCTACATTCTTGCTTTGTAGCGCTGGATATTGTTAGAGTAATGCAGTGAGCTGGGCAAGTGTTCGAAATGGGCGCCCAAAAAGTTTGCTTGGTCGTCCAGCGTATTGTCATGCATATCAATCAAAGGAAGTGGGTGTGTTTCTTCTCTATGTATTATGTTAACCCTGTTCCAGACTTTACTTTCGCTTGCATACGAGTTAATCGCTGACAAGAACTTTTGCCAGCTCTATCTTCGAGCCTAGGATCGCGTCCTCCTTGCTTGAGTTTTTACGTTCTATTAAATTTATGAGGTTCTCCGCAATTGGAAAATCTCACAATAACCGCCACGCTTTGTTTTGTTCGTTCCACACCTTTCTACATTCATTGTTTCACCAGGCAACAGCCGCAGCTACACGCTTCTGGAATATATTGAGAAGCAGCATCAAGTAAAGAGCTGTAAAAATACTTCACGGCATCTTCTATTGTGAGACCGTACATTTCAGCCCACTTCACGTGAGTAACTGAGCCACCTGGTTGCTGTATCCAAGTAGCTCGCATGCTCAGGATGTTCAATATTAAGCCCTTTTGTTTTTCTTTAAAAAAGGAAATGCTGCAAGTTGTCTGTGTAAAAGCCACCTTTGCAGATAGCTAAGTGTTCCGGGGAACACAATGTGCAACAACACTTATCACTGTCAGCTGTGCCCTTGAATAAGTTTCAATAATGAACTTATTAAAGACTGCGGCAGGCAGCCATGCACGTTTTGAAAATTTGAGCCAGTCACAATTCTACGTAGGTCCGAAGAATTCTGACATGCCTGTGCTCAGATGTCCCACTGGAAAGTTTAGTTGTGGCTTGTATCATTATGCATGCAGGACAGTAAGCACAAGCACACAGCTACTACTCCCTCAGGCGCTGCATATAATCTGACTATGGGTCGAAGTCTTAGACAAGCATCGTATTGGTTACTTTTTTACTCCTGGCTGGTGATAGCAAGCACTGACTGCTCCTCCAACCAAGTAGTAATGTTTTGCTGATCCTCACTGGCTTGTGTGTGTAGTCATGAAAGGCACAAGAAACACATGTGTGTAGGCACAAGAAACTTTCGAGTGGAATAACGTTTTTTTGTTTTTGTTACCTTATTTTATCGCCTTCTCGAATTTATTGCCCTAAGTGCAATCAAGTGATTTTCTACGGTCATACTTGATCTTATTTAACCTTGACATTACCTAATCATGTGTGATTTATTACAGTGATACCAACCATGTTCAGAAATATTTAGCAATGTTAATAATGCCTGACAGAACGCGTTCTAAAATACTGTGGCGTTTTTATTTCACTGTGTCTTTTGTGAGAGCATTTTGGGATGGAATTAGAATTCGGGGTGTTGCCAAAACCACAATTTGATTTTTAAACACATATTTGTGGTGAAACAAATTAATTTCGACTACTCATATTTCTAACATACCTAAATTTAAGTGCACTAGGTGAGAAGAAAAATCAATTGTTCGACTGCTCCTTTTTTGCAGTAACAAATTTTCTACCTTTATATATTTGCTACTGGGCCAATGTGTTTAATAAACTAGCCTGCTTAATTTTGTTGCGCTCATAGAAGTCTGCTTGAATAGAACAGTTTGTGCCTTTTGTATGTGTGCAGGTTCCTGGACCAAGTATTATGCCAGCCACTCAATTGCTTTGTATAAATATTGCCACGTTCCATTTTCCAAGTTTTGTTATCGTCCCAAAACACTTAACAATTCTCAGCGCAAACTGCGCCTGTAGCTTTCGAAAAGCTTCCAGACTGGAGTAAATCATTTCGATAAGATCACGCCCACGCTGCGAACGGTACAGATTATTCTGGAACCTACGCCACCACTAGCGATAACGCTAGAACATTCGACGGCAAGAGTATAAATGCCGACGCGCTTCGCCGCTTGTCAGTAGTTGATCGACGGCCGATGCTCCGTTCGCCGCTATCAGCTCAAGATTGTGCAAAACTACACAATCTTGAACTGATATATATATATCTGTGTATGTGCCGCTAGTTTCCTCTATGGATAATGGAGTTTGTATGCCCCATAGTGCACAAGAGGGGTGTCTAAACGAGCGCTGTATGTATAAAATGATGTAAAGAGCTTTTTTGAGTTTGAAGTTCATAAACTTCTCTTTGTATCAGCTAAAGACTGCTACTGTAATCGGACTTTTCGTTTACCGGGCACAGGTTCCCTCAAATAAACAGTTAAATTCCAACGCAAAGTCTCCTGTCTTCGGCCACGTCACTACCCCGTGACATCTGGTGGAGGTGCTGCTTCTTTGATGTTCCGAACGCCCCCTTCAAGCTGTGACCCCAGCCCAAGCGGCAAAGAAGACATGGACGCTAACCCTGAACCGCGAACAAGCCGCAGGCAGAGGGGACTACAACCAGTGTGCGGCCCCCTTCCTGAAGCAGCCAGGCAGATCCGGATTCCGGCATCAACTACTGCAACCATGACCGCCTCCATGCAGCCTGCACCACTCCTGCTCCGGCAACCCAAAGAGCCGCCAACATTCCGCGGTTCGCCACTGCAAGACCCGGAAAGCTGGATCGAAAGGTTTTACCGCGTCGCCGCCTTCAATGACTGGACAGACTATGACAAGCTCCAGCTTGTGTATTTCGCCTTAGAAGATGCTGCTCGAACCTGGTTCGAGAATCAAGAGCGAAGCCTTACAACGTGGGACGTCTTTCGTGCCAGGTTCCTCACTACTTTTGCCTTCGAATTACGCGTTCGATTCGAAGGTCGTAGGTTCGATTCCTGCTCACAGTTGGTATTTTTTTATCCACTTTTCTTTCTTCTTATTTACATTCCATTGGTTTTAATAACTTCCCCTGTACATTCCTTGGCACTACTGTCTGTTATATCTCATTATTATTGTGTTCAAACACGGAAAAACGAGCCCTTAGGTATACACTTCTTTCTCTTACTTTATATATTTATATATATATATATATATATCTGTGTATGTGCCGCTAGTTTCCTCTATGGATAATGGAGTTTGTATGCCCCATAGTGCACAAGAGGGGTGTATAAATGAGCACTCTATGCATAAAATGATGTAAAAAGTTTTTTTTTGAGTTTGAAGTTATTAAACTTCTCTTTGTATCAGTTCAAGACTGCTACTGTAATCTGACTTTCTGTTTACCGGGCACAGTTTCACCCAAATAAATAGTTAAATTCCAACGCAAAGGTTCCTGTCTTCGGCCACGTCATGACCCCGTGACATTATAGTTACTATAAAGCATGCAAGTTTTGGGACAATTATGCAGTCATTGTTATGTATATAAATTTCACAAGTAGGGAACGAGATTTGCTAAAAATTTGAGATTACTTTTGGATGTGCAGTATGATGCATTCCAGGCAACACCAGAAACAGTAATGAGTTGACGTTTAAAAGCCCGTCTTGTCTCCAAGCAAAACAGATTATCGTAATGATAGACGGCAGTCACTAATTAATTCTTTCAACAAATATGGCACGAATTTTGCTTATTAGAATAGTGCCAGCAATATTTTGATGCTGAATTTTGTTGCTGTCTCTACTTGCCACTCTACACAGTAAACAACTAAATGAACCGACTGTAAAACGCTGACATGATGCAACAATTTAACCAGGGGAAACGCTGAACAAGCTGGTTTGCCCGAAAAAAATTCTAAAAAAGGTGTTAAAAGATCTAGCAAAAGCATTTTTAGAATCTTGGCAAGAAGTTTGCTAGGCTTCTAATAATATAAGTGTAGTAAACGTTTACAAAGGTTCTTTAAAAAATCTAGAAAGACGTTCTTTCAGAATTATTGCTAGACGTTTTCTAACCGTAAATAATGTGACGTTAGCACAGCTACAAGAGGTTTTCAAGCTGCTTAGGTTTAGGGAACATCTCAACAACACTTCTTGTATACTTTTGGACTATCCTTTTGGACAAATATTAGAAGTTTTTTAGCTTTTTTGTGTTTCGTGGGTACCACCCACCGCGGAGCCTCACGATGGGACGTTTCACAACATGTGGACAAGTCTGAACTACGCTAGCAGTGTGCCATTGCAATAACTGAATATGGTTTATTCTAAGCAAGATAGCCTTACAAGGTAAACCTTAGCCGCCAGGAAGCAATGAAGTAAAGGGTAAAGAAAAGAAGACTGGAGAAACTTAAAGTGTAGAAAAGGACTAAGATTTAAGGAGAGAAAGAGAGGAAAAGGTAACTACTGATTTCCCCTGGGTAGGTCAGGCCAGGGGTGCCGGCTATGTGAAGCTGCGGCGAGAGGGGTGTGTTGCCTCAGCCGGGGGGCCTTAAAGGTCCAAGAACCCAGCGTCGGCTCGACTGCCAGGATCCCCCTTTTCCCGGACACGGCAAAGCCATGCACGGTGAGGCATGGGAGGGAGCTGAAACTCCTCGTTGGCTCTGGTTCATGATGTTGCCAAACACCGAACGCCTGCTTGCGCAGACGCCCCAGCGGGATTTTTGTTAACAGGATCTCTGCTAGAATTGGTGTGACATAACCTGACCACGTGACAAATATAAGTGACTGCTCCTAATGTTAAAATCACAGCATGAATGTGATGAACCGCAGAATTAGACGCCCTTGCCTCGTTAACTCCTTATAAATCGCAGTTAATATGATGTGAGAAGATTGCAGGACGAACCTAAGTAAATGGTATTAACATGTAAATCATGTCACACATGACTACTGCAGTATAATTCTTGTGGCATCGTCTCGGGTTTGTCATGACAGTTTAATTAAAAGAATGTATGTAAAAGTCGCTCTTATTAGGTGGGGGAGCTGGTTTGCTAAGGCTTACCCTACAACGCGATCGGAGAGGGACGCCACAACCTGCACTGCCACAGCCGGGTTCGTCGTCTCTCCGACATAGCGCAGGGATGGTACTCGAGGCAGGTTGTCAACAAGCAAGGGTATATTTACCCAAGCTACAGCACAGCGGGACAATGAGGGGCTTTCGGGCCGACAGGGAACTCCGCAAGATCGAGCGAGTGTACGCTTGCCGACAGGCACTAGGGCTATCACACAGAGGGCGGCAGCCGAACGCGCGTACGTGAAGCCGCCTGCTAGAGAAGCATGTGAATCTCTCCTGCAGGCCTGTGTGAATCTGCCTGGCGGCTAGCGAGCTAGTCTTGTCAGGTCAGACAAGGTGGCGTATCCAAAAGCTAGAGCAACTCTAGCCCAAATGTAGCCAAAAATAGCTAATATATTGTCGCCAAATATAGCCATTTGCGTATGCGATTCTATTTATAGCTACATTTTCACTTTTGACCATTACAACAAATTTATATTTTCGTACAATCCATCATTAGTGCACCTTTTCAATGCATCCAGAAACCATGATTTGATTATGAGAGAACCCTCAAAAGGAGACTCCGGGAATATTGACCAACCTCGCTACTGCATCTATATCACTATAAGGGATTCGTAATTGGCGTTCGAGAACGCGAAAGCATCAGTATTTCGGCACTTCCTAAGCAAAAAAATAAGCTTCTTGACAAACTTTGGACCAAGAAAATATTAATTAAAACACTCGGCAGAGCCCAAGTATGAATGAATGAATGAAGAGATTTCATTTCTAAAGAGATACAGAAAGGCGAAGCGAGGCTAAAGGCCATTCGACATGACGTGGCTTCGCTACGGGAAAAAAGTTCAGCACACGGTGCTACATTGAATAGTAGTTATCACAGTACAAGGAGCAGCATAATAACAGAACACAGAAATAGCATAAAAGCAAAAATAGGTGACATATAAGTATAAAAAATAGGCTGCATAAACACACAGAATCAGACATCGAGGCTTTTTTCATTACATCTAAAACACATACTTACATATTGATATATTTATATAATACACTCATATATGCATACATTCATCTGCCAATACCTACGTACATACTACTCTCTAACATATACCGCGTTTTGTACCTAATGGTGAGAGTATATGTTGAACTTAGGCAGAAATTCATTGGAAACATGATGTTTACTATACTCAAATAATAAGGAAATGTTTTATGTGATACTTCAATAGCGTTATTGAGAGGTTAAAGTTTAATTGATCACCTAAATAATTTATAAGCTGTGGGGCGCGGTATACAATTAGGGCTCTACCATATCCAGTCCTAGTAGCAGGAACGCGAATTTGTTGCCTACGGCGCGAGCATTTGAGTGCGCCTTCCTGTGCCGTAATAGTGTGGAGTTTAATTTTATAAATGTAAACTAATAGCTTAACTTCATACACCTGTCTTGCTTTGAGTATACCATGGTTTATGAATAATGGACCGCTAGGCATCTCTCTTGGGTTGCCATAATATTCATCGAATAGGTGGAGAACTTTTTTTGTAAGATTTCTAGTTTATTTAAATTCTTTTCACTTGTAGTGCCCCATACTAGCATACTACAATTTAAACGCGAATAAAAAAGAGCGTCGTATATTTTTTAGCCAAATTGATATAAGTGGATTTATTTTAAATATATACCGAACAGTCTTACTTTGTTCGGATGCAAGACTATCAACATCGGTATTCCAATACAAGTTTTCTCGGAACCACACTCCAAGAAATGTTTGCGATTTAACCTGCTTCAGCCTTTGCTCTTTGAAAAAGATGTAAATGTCATCCTCGTAGGGCTTGTTGATAGGCTGGAATACTATGTACTTACTTTTAGATATATTAAGCCTGAGCTTATTTTGATGAAGCCATTTTTCTAATTTGAGTAAGTAATCATTTACTTCAGTTTCAAGGTGAATGCATATTCCACCTTTAAAAAATATGTTGGTGTCGTCAGCGTAAATAATTATTTTGGGGATCGTAGAATGTCACACAGATCATTATTATATGTTATAAATATTAACGGTCCAAGGATTGAACCATGTGGTACACCAGTTTTCACAGTTTTCATTGGGGAAACAAGGTTACCCACCTTAAAATATTGTTTTCTTTGGGTAAGATAACTTTTAATTTGCTTAGCTGCCACGCCCCTTACACCATAATAATGCAACTTAGATATCAGACTGTCATGTTTGACTGTGTCATAGGTTTTCTTCAAGTCAATAAAAAAGACCTATGGTGTAGGTTCTGTTTTCCATGTTTTTTATTATCTTCTCTTTCGTATCAAATAGCGCCGACTGCGTAGACTTACCCTTTTGAAACCCAAACTGTGCTCATATATACTGTGCTCCATACAGTGCTCGTATACTTTGGGAATCGACATTATCCAACGCATGCGGAAGGAGCGTGCCGGTGTTGCACTTTTTTGATTGAGGGGCACGTCCTCAAATGACGTGAAATATACGTACAACTGTTGCACACACAGAAATATGTCGAAGAGTTGCAAATATTTATTTAGCCAATTGTTTGCACTTGCGCGACGATGCTGACAGGAACGTGCGTATTAGCAACCACGGAAGAAGCGATAAGTTGATATATAGCGCGGATGCTCGCGATTATGATTGCCATGGACACTGCTATATATGTCCACTTCAGCGCATGGCACCTAACTACAATCGACGTTAACGTGACGTGACAGTTGTATCAAAGAAGTACCTATGTAATGTTTATAAAATTGTGTAGCCAGCACTGAATCCACTTTTGACGTTTCATGAACATTCCCGTCATTTTGATTTGATTGATATGTGGGGTTTAACGTCCCAAAACCACCATATGATTATGAGAGACGCCGTAGTGGAGGGCTTCGGAAATTTTGACCACCTGGAGTTCTTTAACCTGCACCCAAATCTGAGCACATGGGCCTACAACATTTCCGCCTCCATAGGAAATGCAGCCGCCGCAGTCGGGATTTGAACCCGTGACCTGCGGGTTAATAGCTGAGTACCTTAGCCACGAGACATTTGCGTCTTTTTGAAAAGCTGTTTTGAGACCTGGCGGCGTAAGTCTGCGACAGGAGGCTTCATCGCCACGCAGAATGCCTGGGTGCTAATCTAGCTAGGATCTTGATATTTAATTGCGTTTGTTAGGTGACTGCTACTAATGTCAGGTTTTTCTTAACACTGGCGAGTTAACATTGCCATGTGCGTTCTCATCGTTCGTGGGTAAATGCTAATTGTCAATCACCTGTGGCACATACCTGACCTCCGGTATGTGGCCTGCCTGACGGAAAGTAATGGAACATGTACGCGACGAGATTGTGACTTTATTCATTTATTGACCAGTGCGTCACATTCGTTAAACCATCTAA
Source organism: Rhipicephalus annulatus (assembly GCA_013436015.1). Classification (NCBI taxonomy): domain Eukaryota; kingdom Metazoa; phylum Arthropoda; class Arachnida; order Ixodida; family Ixodidae; genus Rhipicephalus; species Rhipicephalus annulatus. Next base: position 59,844 of record WOVY01011094.1, on the reverse strand, counting down.
CCCTTGCATACTAATTTTGTTTCACGCCGAGTTAATGGCGTGATCACGAGAGCACCCAGACTTAAGCGGTAGATAGGTATATGAATAGATACGCAGATAGACACCGAAAATGTTTGCAGTACGCAACAATATGCTTAGCGTTGAAAAAATAACAGACAACAGAACTATACAAGCTGCGTCCAACGTTCTGAAGCAAGGTGTGGAAGTAGGCTTGTTCGTATTCCATGTCTTGAACAGCTTAAGCGCAAAAAAGGTAACCACGATATAGTAATGATATGATGAGACGCGGCGAATGTTGCACCATGAACTAAAAGAACAACGAGGACAAGTGCTTGTCCTCGTTGATCGTAGACGTCACCCTTTGCCGCCGTCCCAGTTTGGGTGGTGAATTCAGTTAAGCACCACAAAATAACAAAAATGGCCCCTTATAGATTTTTTAAAAGAGGGCATCATTTTTGAATTGTCCTTTTTCGCGCTGTATGCCATAGCAAAATCCTGTTTTTTTTTTGGGGGGGGGGGCAAAGAATTACAATTCCTATTTATCCTGCTTCGAGTACGCGAAAATATTAAAAACATAATAGCCATAGTGAGGACAAGTTTGCAAGCCCTCTGAAACTTATTAGCCTGTCCCGTCGTTGCAACCTCTTTACTTATGGGATTCATATGACTCGTAGACCACAATAATACAAGAAAGCATTGCCGGAGATAAACCTCGCGCAATATCTTTTTACGTTAGAGCAGCATATCCACGGAGTGAATGATGATGAGTGGGGCGAAGCGTCCATCAGCCCGTCCGTGCTTCCGTCCGTCAGTGAGTCCGTCCATGCATCTGTCTGTACGTGCATCCGTATGTCTGTTTGTACGCGCGTTTATGCATCCGTCTGTCCATCTGCTAGTCTGTCTGTCCGTCCGTCCGTCCGTGTGTTCATCTAGTGAACACTCCAAGTACCACCATCTCTCATTTCGCATCCCCTGTGGCTCATACCCACTCTAGAGCGGGTATGTTCCACCGGTGGCTACGTACTACTACATACATACAAGGAATGAACAGACCACGCCTTAACGAGCTTCGCCCCTAAAACAGTGCTTCTATAGACATGCACATAGGAACATGTCAGCCATCCTTGTGTAACCCCTTGTCCGTTTATAAAGTAGCACAGTTCTTTCAGATAGATTCTTGGTTTGATCTTGGCTCGAACCATTTCTCATTGTGCGTAATAGCTAGGACTTTCAAATTCGATCTATCCTTTTTGTACAGTTATTCGCAGTTATGGCTTCAGGAATGTTATATAGGCAGCACTATGTTCTTGTACTAGCATATTTTGTCATGCAATACGCAACCAGCGTTTGGGAGACACGTCACTCCTGCCCCATAAACATTACTACCAAAATAGGAGAGATTGCAGATGAACATCAATATATATATACTTCACCTCCACTCCTACCTTTTGACAAGCTCTGTTTATTTTGTCGAATATACCAAGAGCCTATTGTCGATCCTCTTGTCAAACTGAAGTCAGGTTGCTCACTTCGATATTTATGTTATATATGATATATGATGTATACGATACATGATAAGTGTGCAATGTGGGGAAAAAAGAATTGTTTGATCAGTTTATTGCGTGGACCTCTATGCACTTCGGTTTATGCCTTACTTATAGATTACCTCTTATTTATAGGTTGTCAAGTTTTTCCCCGCAAAAGAATGTGGCAGTGCTTAATTTGTAGCAGCTTACCAATTAGACACTCTAGCAGGCACATAACCAGAAAAACAGTACAACTAGATTACGTACAATTGGTAGGAAGCACCTTAAGTGGCGTTGTTTCTAAATTTTCAGAAACCTGAAGACCCACCTGTATTGGAAAAAAATTGAACTAGCGAAACTTCGCCTATGCGTGCTTCACCGGAAGTTTCTTTATTTCTTGCTCATCACGCAGTGCTCCATCCTACCTTTACCTTCCTTCATGTCGAGAATGGCCCCGCTGCGGTGGTATAGTGCCTAAGGTACTCGGCTGCTGACCAGCAGGTCGCGGGATAGAATTGCGGCTTCGGTGGCTGCATTTCCTATGGAGGCGGAAATGTTGTAGGCCCGCGTGCTGAGATTTTGGTGCAGGTTAAAGTAACCCAGATGTTCGAAATTTCCCGAATCCTCCGCTACGGCATCTCTCATAATTATATGGTGGCTTCGGGACGTCAAACCCCATAAATCAATCCATGTCGGGAATAGCACCATGACCTGAACACTTATGAGCGCCATGTTCCTGCTGCTGAAGATAACAACGGCAATTATGGGTGAAGTAATGAAATGTTTCAGTGAGATACAAAGATAAAAGGTGGCAGCGCGAAATGACAAGTGACCTAGAAAATTATGTGATAACTGCAACACGTCATCGGCAGCAAGACAAGAATGGAAAGCACGTCGGATAGCGGAAAACGGCGCACGGAAATGCGCATGTGACCGGTGAACGTTCGAGACGCAGAGTGCGTAAACACGCATTTGCGCACATCGACGGCGCTAGGTTTTATCAGGGGCCGGACACTTCGACTAGTTGCGGTATTCAAAATAACGCGTTCATCTTTGTAGCGATAGGAAGTGAAAATTCAACGACTTTTGCTTGTATGACCTTTTCTTTCTAACCTGCGCATCAATAAAGTACAGTTACGCAATTATGCGTAGAAATAAAATGTGTTATTGGCTGTTTTCTTTTTTTAACACCCTGCATAATTATCCAGACCCTGCATTTCTTGCGCTGACGGCTGGCGCTTTTGCTCTTATCTCTCCTGCTGCCATTCCGCTCGTCTGCTCCTGCCGTTTTCCCTGTGCACGTTGGAAAATTTTGAGAATTTATTGAAGTTAAAATTTTCCGTGGTTGTGAGTGCGGACGCACTGAAAATGTCGACGAACGTACGAAAAAAAACAAGAGGTGCTGCGCTGCTTTGTGGTGTAACAACTCGGGGACAAACAGCGCAGCGAAATTTTTCCGCTTTCCAGTGGACGACAGGTAAGCACATGTACTTTTTGTTCGGTACGAAGAAGCGAGCGCTATTCTCATCAATACAGCTGCACGGCGAACCCGAATATATTTTTTGTTGCGTTGCAGTGAACCTCCTTTTTTCTTAATGGCACTGCGCATTTTTCAGTGATGTTGTAAGCATGTAAAGCTCTTGTAGGCCGTTTATCGTGAGCTGATTGCAGACGGAAATTCCGCATCAGTGTCGGTTTATTTAGCGGTAGCTCGTAATATATTTTCCTCGAGCAGAAATCTTGCAAAGTGTGTTTGCCGAATGTGCTTCTTCGATGAACTGGTTCGGCTTTAGAGCATTCTGATGATCAGTTGCTTGCAGTGACACTACTATATACCTTTGAAGGTTTAAAATAGAACCCTCAAAACTTATTTGCGTAGCAGTGACTGCTTGCATTTCGTGTTACGAAAAGTTCGTGTTACCTGCGCTCAGTCCGAGCTGCGCTTCGCTTTTGAACCTGTGAAACATTGTTTTTGCCATTTTTTTGCACTCTCTATATTTTTTCACTTTTATATGTTTTTATTATCCTTGCTGTTCTTAGTTGCATTTTTTAGGTGTGACGTATGGCGCAAATACACAAAAAACGGAGACCTCGAAGGACTCACACGAGCGCAAATGTACACTGTCGTTCTCTATGAAATGAAACACGCGTATGCGTGGCCTGCGCTCTGCGACGGCTACCTACAGCATCATCAATCACCAAGTGAAGAAAACACGTTCGCTTTTGGCGTCATCCATGGCCAAGCAAGATAGCGAGTCATGGCCGGTAGACAAGCGCTGCTAGATTACGTTCCCTCACCTGTAGTTCGGCGAGTGATATCGGGAGATTACTGGAGCCTGCGCCGTGGTCGCACACAACGTTTGATATGTTGACAAGGTACCACGCATTTCAGGCCTGAGAAGAGAGGGAGTGCCATCTACCAGCGCTAGTCTACTAGCCATTACTCACTATTACTTTTTTTGGCAATAGATGACGCTGAAACCGAACGTGTTTCCTTTTCCTGTCGGTTGATGTTCCTGTCGGTGCGCATGAGTTCAAGGTGTGTCCTTTACACTGTATTTCATGATACTACCTCAATGTTCAGTTGCCTTCTTTCGCCACCTACCTAAACGAGACTGATATCTACCCTATCTTCAAGGCACGTCCCGGGCAGAAGTCACAGCTGCTGCGGCTCAAGACCACCCTGGCAAGCAGAGCATCGCCCAGATTGCAGGTATGCACAGGCCGGCTTGTTCATTATAGGCGTTAGGAAGAGGTGCGTATGCTTGCTTTATGTAAAACAAGTATACAGGGCACAGCGCAAAAGTCAACTGCCACAAGCGCTTTTTTTGTGTCATCTGCCACGGCTTCGCGCGAAGTTTCCTAGCGAACTTTTTTACGCCTGAGCCAGGAACTAGGTGACCAGTAAAAGAACAATGGATTGTGGGATGCACCGTCTGTTGTCGGCTTCCGGTTTGAGATGCGTAGACGACGGCGAACCGCTTCGCCACAAGCCTAAAATTATATTCGGGATTCGCGTGCGGGGCCGCCCGTTTATCTTCATCCTGATAGGCCATGGTTGGTTGCCCAGCCGTTGGCTGCTCCTAATCGATGATTGATTGATATGTGTGGTTTAACGTTCCAAAACCACCATATGATTATGAGAAACGCTGTAGTGGAGGGCTCCGGAAATTTTGACCGCCTGGGGTTCTTTAACATGAACCCAAATCTGAGCACACGGGCCTACAACATTTGCACCTCCATCGGACATGCAGCCGCCACAGCCGGGATTCGATCCCGCGACCTGCGGGTCAGCAGCCGAGTATGTTAGTCACTAGACCGCTGTGGCGGGGCTGCTCCTAATCGAGCTTTAAAGGCAAACGCATGTATAATTCCCATGGGACGAAGAAAAAAAAGTCGGCCGTGGCTGTGAAGAGAGCCACAGCGACAGGTAGCCTTTGAGTACGGAACGTTGCAGCCATAGTGTGCGAAAACCATTTTATTACTGGTACGTTTGTATCCAAGGCTAAAACAGCTTACGCATAAATTTGCTACAAATATTATATTGAGGAATAAATTGTCGCTCAGGCACGCCTAGTTAAAATATCATGGGAACGCGCGGGCGAGCTCTACCTGCCATACGAGATGAGCGCCGGCCATTGCGCCCATATACATGACCAAAAACGCGAAAGCTTCATTCAAGAGTAAATTCAAACGAAGCGCCGGACGAGTCCATTGCATTTATCTTGGTGAAACTGTGCGCCAGGACGGCACCCAAAGGAAGAAGTGCGTTAAACAAGCACAAGGTTTCGATTATTCGGCGCTGTCTATGTCTGTCTGTATTGTTTATGTGCCGCCGTGTCATGCAGCTTGACCAAGATCAGCGTTCAAATAAGCATCTGGCTTCGACTAAGAAATGTATCTTATACCACGCTGAAGGCTAGAAAAATATATCTCAACGCGCTCATTAGGTGTTGCGCTTCATGCCGATCGACTGACGAGTTCAGTCGCTGCAGCGATCCCGAAATGAACTCTTAGCACATTGCTACAGTCCTCCTTTTCCCCCTGAGATCTTTGGAATGGTGAATTTTTATCTGCAGTACTGTATCACACAAGGAAAACTGTTTTCCGTATCGGCTGATCTGCCAGCCAAACTGACCGCACCGCCGAACAGCATAAAAGCATTGCACATGATTTTAGTGCACCGAAACTTTTCCGAACCGTTCATGGCTTTCGTAGCTTGTCAACGTCACAGTCACAGTTCGCAAAAGAAAAAAAACTTCTAATGCTCTGAAATTGCCCGTCGAGGTGCTTCTTTCAACAGAGCAGTACAAAAATGCGCGTGTGCCGCTGCTGACCTGTGTGGTGCGTCGAACCGGAAGCCATCGTATACCACAGTTCCTTCGAATACCCATTTTACCGGTCTTTCATAGCGTTCTTTACGTTTTAGATGCGGAAGCATCTTATACTCGCGCCTTGTAGTGCGCCGTCCGCGCCGTCCGCACCGCTTCTCGAACATTCGACAGCTGACGCGCGCGCATGCGCCGTCGCGCCGTCGCCCACCATCTGTGCCGCGCGCGCTTCTCCTTCGAGAACATTCGACAGCTGACAGCGCATGCGCCGTCGCCATCTGTGCCGCGCGCGCGCTTCTCCTTCGAGAACATGCGACAGCTGACAGCGCATGCGCCGTCGCGCTGTATATATACTCAAGGTCGGCGCTCGCTCGCTCAGTTGCCGCTCGTCCGTTGGTTTGTACGGCGCGTCGACGTCCGAAGTCGCCGTGAAATGAATGCCAACGAATCCACAAACACAATGATCGACGTCCCTTCGACCAGCGCCTCCCTTTCGCATACGTGTGTACGTGTTCACTCATTTAACACCCCCTCCTACAACCACGTTAACCAATTTAGCCATCGACCCAAGTCGCAATTTAACACCCCATTTCACAACCACGTTAACCAATTTAGCCATCGACCCAAGTAAGTCGCACTTTAACACCCCGTTAACCAATTATATGCTCCGCATCCTCCTCAGTGTTCCCCCGAGGGAAGCTGCGGGCAATTTTTTTCCCTATTGGAAAATCATGCGTGCTGAAGGATTTTCAGAACTGCTCATGTAGCTAACGATGAGAACATTTTCCAGCTTTCTGGCGCAGTGAAAGATGACAATATATACTTTTCACAACGACAGAATTCACGCTCGTAAAAAGATGCAGTGCTCTTAGCCTGGCTGTAAACGATACATCAATCACCCGCTGTTGTCGCGTACCAGACATGATGTTGCAATTGGAAACAAGATGTCTCAGGATTCAATCGCATTTCAATAAGCGTGAAGGTCGCGCACACCTCAGGTGGTCGAATAGTTCGCAGCCACTCATTAAACGTGCGTGAGACATGGTGTAATGGTAAAACGAAAGTAAACAGAAAAAATTTCTGCATTGCTACAATAATCTGAGCCAGCAAATGAGGCAACAACATTCGTGAACATGTTGCGTGAATGTACAACAGCAATAAATCTTGGAGCAATGCTTATTGTTTTTAGAGGAATATTTTTAGTAGAAGTCATGCAAAGATGTACCGTCGCAGCTAAACCACTTCTCTTAGAAGGCACAATTTTACTGAAAATGTGCTGAGGCTATATAAATCATGTGAACTGAAATGCCGCTCATTTTTTTTTTTCATTTCCAGAAGGCGGTCCCACAACAGCCAGCTCAGCCTCCCGCGAATCACCGTCTGATCTCGGTCATGCTAAGTGTACGCTAAAAGTAATGATAAACATCAATAAATGCAGTTTTTCTCTTGCGTACTAAGAGTATTACCGAATTCTTGCTACTTGAATGCATTCAGCGGGCAATCCCGGAGAGCTGCTTATTCCGGGTGGAGTGTAATGGATGATAACAGATGAAGTGACAAGATATCGTATTTTTTATTTACCGAAAGAAAGCAACGAGCGTAAAAGTGCTGTGTAGGAAGAATATGCAAGCAGGCCTTGTTTAAAAAAAAAGAGATTTTGGCATTTATTTAAAGGGACGTTTATCAACCGCAAATACTTTAGCAGGGTAAATGTTTGTGCGATTTGGTAAGGTTAAACGCCGGAATCGCTTGGTAGCGCAACACCAACAGATTAAAGCAATAACAGACAAAAATAAGTGCGTTTGACAAGCAAATAAAAAGAAATACAAATTAGTATCCGTCTTTTCATGTGGCTTCGATTCAATAAAATGCCAGTTGCGATTATGCGCCTAGCTTTGTGTGTTCTTCCTTCATTCTGTTTTTGTATTGTGGCACAAGTTTGCATACTTTAATGTTCCCTACTAGGCACTCAGCAAAAAGTCTTACAATCGTTGGTTGTGTACCTGCCTGTACTGGGGCTACGACCAATAGATAGTTGTGTAAAAATAAATGCCCTGCGCTCGACGTTATTTCTTTTTACAGATTTCAGCCAGACACCGGTTCACCCCGAATCGCCAGTGCGTGGACCACTGGCCTTTCCACGTGTGGCCAATTTGATGAGTGTGCGCCTTGCCCAGAAAGATCCGGCCAGGAAAAGCAAAGTAGAGGAAGAAAGGAAGGAAGGAAGCAACAAAAAGGGAGAAGGCAGAGAGGTTAACCAGAAAGACATCCGGTTGGCTACCCTACACTGGGGGATTAGGGAAGGGGACAAGAAAGACGAGAAAGAGAGAAGAGAGGGAAAAGAAAAAAGGGTGGGGAAGAGACTGACAGTAATTTCGCTGCAGCGTATAGAACTCTACCGCATGTCAGAGGCGTTCACACAAGCCTCTCTTTCTCAGGAAACACAGCAGGGCTTTCACTGCCTTGTGGGCTGTCGAGGCATGTGGACGTTGCTGTAATAGCACTTGCACAGAAAGAGGCCGATCATCCAGTCGCCGCATTGCGTTGGCAAGTATTTGTCTATCTGAGGCAAATCGAGGACAATGGCACAGCAGGTGTTCGATATTATCGTCGGTACCGCAAACATCGCACGCCGCACTGTCAGTAATTCCGATAAACGTGGTATAAGCTTTCGTGAAAGCAACTCCCAGCCAAAGGCGATAGAGAAGCGAAGCTGCACGTCGATGTAGGTCGGGTGGAGGCCGGAGTTGTAGTGAAGGGTCGAGCTCGTGCAGTCTTGTACGTCGTATGCTTGGTGTGTTCCACTCAGTCAGTGTGAGACTGTGGGCCAGTTGACGAATCTGCCTCGCCGCATCCGCTCTTGAAAGCGGAATCGGAACGCTGTTCGCTTCTTTATGTGACGTGCGAGCAGCATGATCTGCAGAATCATTGCCGCCTATACCACAATGCCCAGGTAACCACTGAAAGACGATGTCATGGCCTTTTTGTATTAAACGGTGGTGGAGTTTCACGGTTTGGTAGGTCACCTGGTCGTAGCATCCGCGTCGGAGAACTGATATCAGGCACTGTAACGCTGGTTTTGAGTCAGAAAACACAGCCCATTTACCTGGTCTTTCTTCTGAATTGATGTGTTCCAGTGCATTGCGCAGAGCTTCGAGTTCTGCCATTGTTGAAGTTGTCACATGTGAAGTCTTAAAACACCGAGTTACCCCTTGTGATGGTATAACCACTGCTCCACCTGAACTAGACGGCGCAGTAGAGCCATCCGTGTAAATGTGCACATGGTTTCTGTAGTTTTGTTCCAGTAGGAATAGGCTCAGTTGTTTCAGGGCATGTGTTGGTAAGTCCGATTTTCCCCTAATTCCTGGAATCATTAAGTGAACTCGCGGCCCGCTCAAGCTCAAAGGAGAAAGCAGTGGCTTTGATGCAGGTGCATATGTCTCAGCAAACGATGAACGATGCTTGTAGACAATAGTGCCGTATGTCGTGCGGGGCCTTTCAGCAGCTAGGCTCGCCAGGTGGTGAGAAGGGGTCCTGGCATATTGCCTGAGGTGCATTCGTATTGTCTCGGTAATATTATGCGTATATATCGAGTGATCTTGAGCGATGGCAATGGTTTCAGCCGTCAAAGCACTGCGGGGTAATCCAAGGCATATCTTTAGTGCTTGGGCTTGAATGCTCTGAATTGCGCGCAGGTTGGTCTTGCCAGTGTTAGATATTGCAGGTAAGCTGTACCGTAAGAATCCGATAAACAGCACTCTGTACAGTTGTAGCATGGATGGTATGGGCACTCCCCAATTCTTTCCTGCAAGGAATTGGAACATGTGGCACGTTGCGATCAGCCGCTTCTTCACATAGTTCACGTGTGGAGTCCACGACAGGTTTATATCTATTATGACTCCCAAGAACCTGTGGCTTCTGCTGAACGATATGTATTCTTCATTAATAGATATACTGTGAGCAGACATTGGTTTCTGCGTGAATGCTACCACTGCACATTTTCCGCAGGACACCTCGAGGCCTTGTTTACGAAGATAGCATGACGTCGTCTGTAGCAGTTTTCTGAAGGCGGGCGCAAAGCTGAGGCCTTGTCATACCTGATGTCCAAATGCAGATGTCATCAGCATAGACAGAAAGTTCTACAGTGCTAGGTAGCAGCTCGACTAGACCAATGAGAGTTAGGTTGAAAAGGGTAGGGCTTAGCACTCCTCCCTGAGGAACTCCTCGGCTGCTGTAATAATCAGGTGTTGGGCCATTCGCTGTCATCACGTAAAATAATCTCAGCTGTAAGTAGCTGTACACCCACATATATATCTTGCCACCAAGACCTACTGTTTCCAAAGCTCTAAGGATGGCTTCATGGTTGACATTGTCGTAAGCCCCCTTAACGTCTAGAAACAGGGTGGCGCACAGTCTCTTACAGGCTTTCTGGTGTTGAACATATGTCACCACATCAACAACGTTGTCGATTGACGAATGGCCGTGCCTGAATCCAGTCATGGATACTGGATAGATTTTGTAGTTCTCTAAATACCACTCCATTCGTGTTAGAATCATTCGTTCCATCGTTTTTTCCACACAACTGGCAAGTGCGATAGGACGGTATGAGGCATAATCCAAAGGAGATTTACCAGCCTTTAGAAGTGGAATGAGGCGACTTGACTTCCATGCCTGGGGGACTGTACCAGTCTGCCAGGAGTCGTTGTATAGGCGTAAGAGGGCCTTTGGAGCTTCGTCTCCAAGATTACAAAGGGCACGATAGGTAATGCCGTCAGGTCCGGGTGCTGAATAACGGCTGCACAGAGCCAGTGCCGCCTCTAGCTCATCCATAGAAAACTGGCATTTGATACGGGGATCACGTGAGGGCGGTGGGTTGTCAAATGTTTCCGTTCTTGATACAGTGAAATTGGAATCACCGGCAATTCTTCTACAGAAAGATTCTGCGACGTCAATCTCTCTGCATCGGAGGTGAAGTGCCAGAGATGTAAACGGGTGTCGCTGACCCAAGGTTGTGCTAAGACCCCGGACAGTTCACCATATCAATGATAGGGGCTTTCGTGGATCCAACGACTCGCAAAAGGATGTCCAACGTCGCCCAGCCAGTTTATCTTTGTGCCGCTGCATTTTCTTTTGAATGCGTCTAGCCAGCCTCAAATCATCCATGCACTTTGTCCGTCGGTACCTTCGTTCTGCACGACGGCATACGGCGCGAAGCTTCTCAAGCTCGATGTCGCAATCGGTGCGCTTGTGACTAGTCAAATGTGTATGCGTGGTATTCTGCAGGACATCCTTTATCGAGTCCTCTAGGTTATATGATGAGCCGTCGGTACAGTAGTCTTCTATTAACATTTTGAATTTCCGCCAATCGGTGTGCTTGAGGCCTCTTGAGGACTTGGAGCTGGTGAAACCTTCTATACACAGGTAAGTTGGTATATGGTCGCTGCCCCGCGTTTCCAGATCCGAAAACCAGTGCACTTTCCTGGTAAGTGAGCGAGAAACCAATGTAAGGTCCAGGCAGCTGCTATAGGCTGATCCGCGTAAATATGTAGGGCTTCCATCGTTACAAACGCAGAGTTCGTACTCCGAGGCTAAGGACACCAATTTTCTTCCTCTAGAGTTGTCCCTGGAGCTTCCCCGTAGGAAATGGTGGGCATTGAAGTCGCCAGTGATCACCCATGGCCTTGGAGTCGATGTCAGAATACCGCGTTAGCGCTCGCAGTCAAGGCGGCTTGATGGAGATAAGTAAGCTCCGATAATTGTGAAAGCCACCTTATCCTTCTTCACAGTAAGGCACACATACTGGTTTCCTTCATCAGGCGAGACTCTGTGGTGAACGTAAGTGAGGTCATGGCGCATGAATACAATAAATTTGCTGCAGTCTCTGTTAGTGGAGGACATAAAGCACTCATATCCTGACAGCTTGATCGAAGCACACAAGTTGGGCTCAAAAATCACGATAATGGGGAAGCGGTTCACAAATACAAACTGTCTAAAGTCAGACATGCGCGACTTCAGTCATCTGGCGTTCCACTGAAAGACAGATGCATTCTTGACTTCCGTTCGAAACGATGGTGCCTCGCTGGCCATAGTTTTACCTTAGAGCTGCAAGCACCGGGCTCAGGGTGTCCAGCATATGCAGTGCGGTCTGCGCAGCCGAAGTCTTCATATTACTCAGTAGGACACGCATGGTACTCATCAGCGATTGCAGCAAGCTTATCACTTGATCTTCATTCATCGCATCACTGGTTTGAGGGGTCGTCGAGGGCGGCTGAATTTGATGCAGCTCCGAAGTAGGTTGACTTCGTGGAAGAGAGGGCCACTGTTCGGAAGGTGCGACGGCTGTCCCTTTCTTCTGTTTGGCAGTATCCGTCTTCAGTGAGCTCGGTGTTTGTGGATCAGCCTCTTTGATAGAGGATGACATCTCTCTATCGGTAGAGCCGTTAATCCGTGATGGTCTTCGTCCACGACGCCGTCGTCGGCGTAGTGTAGCGGCAGCTTTCCTGTGCGTTGAATTGTCCCGCACCATACGCCTTAGTACCGCGTGCTCGTTTCGCACCCACGGGCAATCTTTGGATGAGGCCTCATGATCACCGTGGCAGTTTGGACATCGTAGCATGGTGGCACTGCAGGCGTCTTTTGAGTGAGACTCAGCGCACTGTGGACACACAACTTTGTTTTCACAGACACCTTTTACGTGTCCCATCTTGAAGCACTTGTAGCATTGCAGTGGCTTCGGTATGTAAGGACGCACTGAATGGCGAACCTGGCCAACTTTGACATACGAGGGAAGGCAGTCTCCCTCGAACACAAGCCTCAAGCAGCGGGAGTTGCCGAGTCTGGTAATGTGCGTGATGCGGGTGGCTTTAGTTGCTGGCTTTATTAGTATTGGCAGGTCATTAGCTGAGATGGAAAGATCCACATCATAAATGACGCCTACAGTGCCATCACGACTTGTAGCGACCATTGGCTGAACTTTCACGTTGCCGATTTCTGTTATGTGCCGAAGACTTTGCAGTGCGCTACGGTGCATAACGTCTACAGGAAGGACATTCTTTCGTGCTTTGATCCTCACGTCTTTGATCTCATTCGGCGCGGTTTCCTCGAGAAGCACAGAAAGAACTTGCCTGTTCAGGAGTCGCAAGTTAGATGCAGGGTCTTCGGGCATAAACAGCATGGTGTGCGGCCACCGCTGTGGTGCAGTCTTAACGGTGGAAACAGTTGCCGATGATGTCGTCCGCAGCAGTCTTCGTTTTGTAGATCGATTCATGATGACCGTGAAGTCATCATCCGATGACTCAAAGCCGTCCGAGTAGAAATCGGTTGCCTCACTGTCAGTGTCGCTCAACGCGTTGCTACGCTTCCTGGACGACGAAGTCCGGCGCGACGGTTGCACGCCAGGAACATTCTCAGGTGTGTCCTGAAGCATCACCGCAAAGGAGGGAGCGGCAGCTCCCAGGATTTCCAGGAAAACAAATTGAATAAACTGAGACTACGGCACAAGCGTTCTGTTTTGTTTTGTTTTGTTTCCCTGGGATGCTGGCTCATACCCACTCAGGGGGATTGGCCAAGAAAGTGTAGTGCAGTTTTTCTGTAATCATTTTAACAATGTTTAATGAATTAGTATTTTAATGAGATAAATGTAAAAATAAAAACAACATAAAAAGAGCAAACGAAAAAAAATCAAGTTGAGCAATTTTGAGATTTGAGGTGTTATGATTAGCACTCAGCTGCGTTTACTTCACTCTGCCCTGGGAAGTAATAAATAATTTTTTTTTATTGAAGATCACAATGGTATACGCTTGGTTGCCTGGATATAATTGCAAACGGCATTGAAAGCATCCCTGTGGCAATGTCCCAAAGCTGAGGCGCCAAAGCTTAGCGTCGTTTCCGCCATTAATCTAAGGCCTATTTTCCGAAATGGCATAACTAGTAACCTTTTTCTAAGTATCTCGTAGCGGCGACAATACAAAAAATAATGATCTAGTGATTCCATTTCTCCGCAGAATGCGCAGAGGGGTGATGTTGTCTGACCAGCTCTGTGTAGATACAGGTTTAGGGGGGGACACGACATCAAAATTTAGTAATTAAGACTTCGAGCTTTCTGGACTGACTCCAGTGGTGTTGCCATGGAAACATGAGGTGGTTATAGTCTGTCCGTGTAATTACTTTTTCTATCGTATCAGTGGAGATTGCTGATTTTCGATATCTTATTGCCGTGATATATTCAACATCTGGCAGTATGGACAATACTGGCCCATCAAGTGCGGCTCGTGCTAAGGAATCGGCCAATTCAGTGAGAGAAACACTTCGTCGTCGTTTCAGCAAAGTAGAAAGACTCGTTTTGCTGACGCTCTCCTGTGTATGTATTAATAAGGTTTATGCATTTTATTCTTTTTAACCGAACACAGCGGCTCCTTCTTTTTCAACAAGGCATATTGGAAAATTCTTTAAATTACAAAGTTCACTCTGAGAAAAGATCCAGTAAAAATATCGGCATTTCTTCCCACAACGATAATCGTCATCTATCTTGCGTTCCTTTCCTTGCAATAAAGCTACGCGCCCTGCACCTATTGGTCACGAACGGCAGGCTGATAGCGTGAAGTAGCAATCTTGATAGCATGGTGACCAGCGGCAGTTTTTTAATAAAGAAAACTAGAGCAAGCTGGTTGACCATTATTGTTGTTGTATAAAATACGCCCATTTTACTAAACTTTTTATGAAGTAGTTTACAACGACATTATACAAAAAAAGAAACATAGAAAAACTCCTGATTGTGGCACACAGCCACAACAAAACCCATACAGATTTCTCAAAAAAAGCTTATTAGTTGCAGCTTCATGCCACAATCGTGTGGCTGTCTATTCTTTTTTTCTCAACTATTTCGCCACCTTGCAGGATTACGCAATACTGATTTGCAACGACATGACATGTTCTACCTGTGATAGCTCGAATATATAAAGAGAAGTCCGAGCAAATAATGAATGAAAATATGATATCGGCCGGCACTTATCTCATGCTACCGTTAATGTAAGACGCCATATCGAGAAGCGCTGTTAATAGCAAGACTGGTTTTGATAACGACAGCTAGATATGTAAATAAGCGTAAAATTTTTGAAGTTAGCTAAACCTGTCACAAAATGACGAATTGTGTATGTCAAAGACTTTTATTACACGCATCAATACTATGGAGTGATTTTATTTGACATTTTGTCTTTAGGTTTCGCCAACGAAATCCTTTTTACCAAAGTATTTAACAATTGCTTATACACCCGCATATAGTTCTAATGTATTGGACATTCCTGAAGACGCAGCAAAAAATTGGCGAGAAGATCGGGCATGCGTAATTGCATTTGATGAAATGGCAGTGAGATCAAATTTAAAGTATGATACAAAACATGACGTAGTCGTTGGTTTTCAGATAACGGCTCTGATAGGACAACAGCGGTGGCAAGTGTAGCGTTTGTGGAACTCCTTTCTGGAATCTCGCGATCGTGGGTGATGCCAGTGGCGTTCGCCTTTGCCAAAACTGTTCTGCGTGGCAAAAAATTCCGAGACTTCTACTAGCATTGATAGCGCAACCTGCAAAATGTGAACTGTATGTCAAAGCCGTAGTGTTCGATCAGGGGACAGGTAATACCAATCAATTTGATGAATTGGCAGCAACAGCACAAAATCTGTACTTTCAAGTGAACCGACACTAAGTTTATTTCTTCTTCGACACACCACGCCTATAGAAGTGCACAAGAAATAACCTTTGAGCCCCTCACAAGCTTTTCATTAGCACCGAAATTGTGGACAGGAGATACATTGGCAAACTGTACGAGTGCTCTGACCCACTTTCAGTGAAATTTGTGAAAAGAATTAACATTGTATCATATCTACAGGACGCCGACTTTCAACAAAATGAAAGTCAAGTTCGCGGCGCAAGTCCTGAACGAGTGTGTGTCGGTAGCCAAGTCAGTCATGATGGTTCTTGGAAAGCTATCTGCGACTGCCTAATGTACCGCAGATTTAGTATAACATATTAACAAGCTATTTGATTGCCGCTATAGCAAAACTGCCACTGCTAGTACTCCTGGCAAAATGAATTATGCTGTAAGTGCCACCTCAGAGCACCTGGCGTTTTTAAAAGAGGCAATGAAATGAATATAGTGCTGGAGAATTGACAGCCCTAGGCAGCCGCACACCATTCCATGGCTGGCTAGCCACCATACAAGCTGTTCCTATGCTGTAAACTTTCATAATAATTATATCTTTACATGCCTCCTGACTCGTCACCTGCAGGAAGACTCGCTGGAGAACCTATTCAGCATTTTGAGGCAGAAGCATGGCTGCAATGAATATACATTCATTTTGCGTTTCAACTTATTTCTGCGTTGAAACACGTTTTCGTTAGAAAACTGTCAAACCTGTCGTCGCGCGGGAATCGCAAAGTCGTCGATTCGCACCTACTTGCACGGTGGTCCTTAGGTGAGCCTCGAGCCCATCAAGTTGTAGTAACAGAAACACTTTTACCAAGCGAGACCTCGGGTGAAGACCTCCTTGATATCATGAAGGAGAATGCATTCTACTACTTTGCGGCTGACATCACCCAGCGAGTTCTTGAGAATAGGCCAGCATAATGCATCTGTGAGTCATTCCTAAGGAGTGGTGATCCGGCATTCTCAGATTCCCATCAAACATTAGCCATGCCTAAATCTCATGGTAAGGAAGGCGGTCTTTTTGCCTTGTGCTGTTTTCAGACGCTGCCTTGTGCTGTTTTCTTCGTGGCAATGAAGGACATGAAGAAATGTTTTCTGGAACACATGCCATTGTGGCGCATTTGTGCCACGTAACTGCTCTGCTGAAAGATGAGGTAAACAGCAGTCTGCCCAAAGAAATATCTTGCTCTGAAAAGTGCTGCTTGGACATTATGTGGCAGCTTTGCTATGCATTGCTTATGGTTCACATAAGTGACATAAAAAGGGCTTTCAAGAAACAGCGTGAGAGAAAGTCCGCTGCAAAACGAAAACTTCAGAAGCTTGAAATTTACGAAAATTGTCTTACTAACAGCCTAATACTTTTGTAGGTGCAGTGATTCTTTAGGCAATCTCCTGAGTAGGCTATCTTCACAAGACACTTCAGCGCATTTTGATATCGGCGGAAACAGCGTGCAAGGTATTGTATTTGTGCTGACATTCATAGCTCACACGGTTGCGCTATAATGCATTGCTACGATACGCGAAATTCAATACCTAGAACTTGATGCGGCGAAGTTTCAAAATAATTATTACTTGGCATTCTTGCCACGAATACTTTCGTTTTGAAGCCAAATGAGGAGGAAGTAGCTCCTTCTAGAAAAGCCAGAAACATTTTATTAAGTTAAGAAAGCGCGCTGTGCCACAAGCAAGTGTACCAGCAAAGTTTAGGGGTTTTCACCGGTTTGTTAAGGCGTCTTCAAAGGTCAAATGGCAAATTACCTTCAGTCAATTACCAATAGTACAGCTCAGATTTGTCCTACGCTTCCAACATGACGCACAAAGCTGGGATTAGGAGCTCTAAAAAAGTATGTTATATATGATTCAGGCGTATTAGAAGACTGTCTTAAAAACCGATCAGAATAGACTCGTTCTGAGCTATGTGTGCAGGCTGATTCATTAAATGCAGTCAATCTGAATTTCCTCTGCGTCATCCTCCGCGGCCGCCGAAGGCGACAACGCGACGAGACCAGCGCAACAGGATCGATTTTTTGAACATTTCTTCATATGCAGAAGGAGCGAGATCTGTAATACCTTTGTGCATAACTGTTCTAGCCCAGTTTCCAATGATGATTAACCATCGACACTTGCCTATACTGCATTTACTTTTTATCGATGGAAAGCTCTGTCTGCAGGATGACATTTGGTGTTTGTTGTTGTAGGATTGTGATACCCATGTCTAAACTGCGATACAAAATATGTGCATTACAAATTGCGAGGAATAAGTGCAATATAGTGGTGTAGAATATACTAATGCCCTATTAAAAGAGCCGCTGCTTTGAACTAGGCTTTACGCGTTGCATCAAGAAATAGTCAAGTGTTAAAATGTAAATAAAATTTGCTCAACATGTAACGGTGCATTAGCAAAAGCGGAGTTATGTTTGAAATTGGCTTGCTATGGAAGGTTGTTCTGACTAGCAACTTTCATAGAAAAAAGAAAAAAGAAGCTTGTAGTGCTGGGCTCAATGTGCTGGTCATCTGCACTGGATGATCAGTACAATTTTTACGAATATGTTACTATAAGCCATCGTTTTTGGATAATTGTATTGTGTACAGCCAATGAACATTGCGAAACCTCAATCTACATTTTGTATACAATGAAATATGTCAGGAATCCTATTATGTTTGTGTCCCGATGCAGAATGATAACATATGTATTTATTGTACGAGATTCACAGCTTTGTGCTATTGTGGCCTGTGTTGAGTTTTATTGTTCACAATAGCTTGCTTAGAAAACAGTGACTAAACCGCATTTTCCGACTACTCCTTTTTCTTGCTCATACAAAACTGTAACACTTTGAGGCTCGCTGGATCCCTGGCATTCAACTGAGAAATGTTTCCAAACAAATGATCTGTGGTACTGTGAGTGTGAGAAAAGTAGCAACTAAAAGCTGGGGGTGGGGGTGAAAACAATATATGCAGAAGCAACACAACCTAAAAAACAAAACGTAAGCGGTGTTTTTTTTTGTTTGTGACTCATAATGCAATCACGCGCTCGTCTAGTGCGTAGCAGACGACAGGCGGCTCGGCGTTTTCTCCTCTCCAATCTACAAAAACGTTTATATATAAGGATCAGCAATTTTTATTGTTTTTTAGTTTCGCAATTGGCCTACCAAGCATCAAGAAACAATTTGGGGCTAGTGGCGCAATTGTCGCCTCCGGGGGGGGGGATACCAGCTGACCTATCCGTGGTCGCGAATTATGGTGCCGTCGCCGGAGTCAGAAACGCATTAAGCTTCTTTTTGAAGAGTGGTCTGTACAGCCTATGTGCGGGAAAAACATGGTGAAAAGAATGCAAGTGCACACTAATCTACCTTTACCTGAGACAACACTGTTTGCGAATATGGGTGAAAAATGAACGCGCATCGATACACTGAGCGTGTCGCATAAGTAGACGTCTAGAAAGTCATCCTAAGGTATTACATCAGAGGCACATTGTATGTCACTTGGTACATCATAACTGCAAAGTGAAGTGACTCCACCTTCACGTAACCGAGAGAAACTTGTTTCCTTTGATCAGAAAAGACAATGGATTGACTTCAGTCGAAACTCAGCGTTTTCATGGAGAGGTGAGTGTGAAAAGTGAAACAAAGAACTATGTTAACAGCTAGAATGGGAGTGGTATAAGGACTGAACAAGATGAGTGAAAATAATAAAGATTATACATCGTCCAACTTCAATAACATAGTGAGGGCACATACACTTATTGCTAGGTCTCTATTTATAACTAACATCGGCAATATATTTATACTGAGCTCTGCACAAATGTGGCTCACGAATGCTAGGGAATTAAAACGAAGACTCGTAAACTAAAATTCATTTTTCTTTAAATCATATTTAGCGCGAACTTACCCAAATAGCTTTCTGTTAGGTTAGCACGCAGGAGCATTCAAGACATTGCCATAGCATACAGTCAGAGCTGAGCAGTATCGAAGATGCATGTATCTTAGATGTTATCTCAGATATCACTTGGGTATCTTGTATCAGTATCGCGATACGTCTCACAAGACGAGTAACTGTGCCTGCATTTCCGTTACATTAGATAATGCATCTTGTATTTTAAACTACAAGATACTGTGACCGCAGCGCTATACGCGAGAAACATCAATCCCTAACTGAACTCCGCAGCTCAGACTGGTACTGGGGCCACAAAGTTGCCCTAATAAAATGAAGGGAAGAGGCATTTCGGTGAAGCAGAGCAACACGACAGAGCTCACGCAGCCTCGACAGAAACTACGGTCACGTGCTTGCTCAAGTGCCTTCTGTTTTCCAGATTTTTACCCTTTTTAGTTGTGTCGTAGCCATGTCACTCATCCTTAGCCTCTTGTAAGTGCCGCGTACTCTACTGCATGTGGCAAAGACAGCGCAAATTCTGAGGTCACTCACCAGTGAGGAACTGTTATAGCAACGCCGGTAGTGATGCTATATTTAAGAAAACAAGCGCTCATCTATAAGACGTTATCATGGAGTACCATGTTGTTCTTCTTCCTGCTGTTTCTATTTTCAAATGGCTCTTGAAACTATAATATGATTGTTAGCACAAGTACTTTCTCAGTTGTTCTTGTCTCGCATCGCATACATCACGCAGTGCTCTGAACTTTGTATTTTAGTCTCGTGAATGCTATGTCTTTTTGTAAAGTACAGCCAAAATAAGCTCTCCATTTCACCTTTACCTTGAACTGCCTGTTTTATTTTTTCCTGCTATTTACACATTTGTATTCACTTTAGTTTGCTCTTCTGCCGAAGCGATTTCGGAAAAAAATGCGTCATTACACGGGGTTGCGTTGAGTATACAACACGAAATATTCTAGTTATTGCTTGGTGAAATGACCAAATTCAGTTTGCATCATAACAATGGGAATAATGAGGGGTCGTTTTGAGAATGTGAGGAAGGAGAATTGAGAAGCATTGCTTTGTATATTGGTCCGTTTTTCATCAACGTCCCGACGAGCAATTTCAGGCTACTCTCTTAGCCTGAAATGTCATAGAAGTGTGACCACTATCACATATCTAAACTTATTCACCATGAATTCCTGAAACAGAATAGCTTATCTTTCCTAGTTATAACTGTTTTGCTTTTTTTAGTTCTCAACCTTTTTTTTATTCCCATTGGTGGCCAGGTAATTGTTGCGATAGGCGACCATATCCTGCATAGCAGCGTTGTCCCGCGACGATTTATGCAATTATGCTGACATGCACTGTTATTTTTAGTTTGTTATTTATTTTGACGTGTTTGGTAGAAATAACGCTCAGCGCAAGCCGTCCGCCATATTTCATAAAATTTGAGGTTTTATTAGATTGCTGTGATTAGCTTACGCACAAACCCTGCTGCGGTGGCCGCATTTCGATGGTGGGGAAATGTAAGAGGCCCATGTACTTAGATATGGTTGCACGTTAAACAAGACTCCAAGGTCAAAATTGGTGAAGATTTCCCCTTCTGCATTCTTATTAATTACATTGTAGTTTTAGGCGTAAAAAGTGAGCAGTTACTATTAATATACGCGCAGTACGCGTACTGATGATTCGCGTCCTTACGTGTGTCCTATATTAACGCTGAAAAGTGCTATCATCGAGCACTGCATAAACGCAAGATAGGTTCCATCCATCATCAGATTACCGGAAGCCAACGACAATTATAGCAGATATCAGAGTACACCACGCATTGCTTGCACTTTTTTACTTAATTACTTAATACTTACCTAATTGAAATCCACTAATGAGCCACAAGTTAGCTCATTATTGGGTTTCATATCTACCAGATAGGATACTGCCATTTTCATAGTGACCACTACGTGACAACGCGTACAATAGTCACCACCACGTGACAATACATACATATGGCTTTTACTCTGCATATATGCTTTCAGCAGTCTCGCGGCGCTGCTTACGCTTTTCCTTCGCTTTTGAACGTGGTGCATTTTACCTGCCCTAGTTTTGAACTTTTTATTGGGACTCTGTCAATTTTAGTGTACTTTTGCTCCTATTTGTAGTAAATCTCTAAAGTGCCACTTGAATTTTGTAGAAAATTTTGCCTCTAAACCATTTGTATGTACCTTTCACCACGGTACAGTACAACGTTCTTTTTTTCCTTTCTCAGCGGTATTCGTGCAACATGCAGCAATTTAACATCATTCCACGAAATGTATCTCAGAACAACTGTTTTTGTAAACAAATCCTGGAAGTCACAAAAATGTAAATTAAAAAGTATTGCCATCTACCTTACTAACATAAGGAACACTTTTTAGAATATTTCAAAGCAAACTGTCTGAGCGTGTTTTCTAGCGCTCATAGCGAAATGTGAACACTGTTTTCCTTTGTCTCACTTCACTATATGCCAGCGAATGAACTATCCTCTTTTTTAGTGGTATTGGCACCAAGCTCTTTATGTTCAAAGCAGACATGTGACACTTTTCTGTTTAGAACATGTAATAGTCATGTGACGCTGCCAGGACATACCATTGTGAAAACGTATACCTAAATATATCAAACTCTCAACACTTTCTGCAACAGTCAGTACATTTGCATGGATTGCAATGCTTGGTGTGAACAAGAATTGGAATAAATAATTTTTGGTAATTTTAAAGGGCTTCTGAAACAGATCAGTTTGGTTTTATTTTTGTTTATATTCAAGCAATTTTCCTGAAACCGTAGCATAGCATTAAAGTGGCACACCGAAGAGCATTAATCACTCATTTATAACGTATGTGACGTATTATTATAACTGTATCATCTTCATTCTGATACGTATGATCTTTAGAATTTCCTTAGGGAAATTCATTGAGAAAAATGAAAAAAGAACAGGAAGGAAGGAAGGAAGCAACAAAAAGGGAGAAGGCAGGGAGGTTAACCAGAAAGACATCCGGTTGGCTACCCTACACTGTGGGATAAAGGAAGGGGACGAGAAAGACGAGAAAGACGGAAGAGAGGAAAATTAGATGGGTGGGGGAGAGACTGACAGTAATTTCACTGCAGCGTGTAGAACTCTACCGCATGTCAGAGGCGTTCACACAAGCCTGTCTTTCTCAGGAAACGCAGCAGGGCTTTCACTGCTTTGTGGGCTGTCGAGGCATGTGTACGTTGCTGTAATAGCACCTGCACAGAAAGAGGCCGATCATCCAGTCGCCGCATTGCGTTGGCAAGTACTTGTCTCTCTGAGGCAAATCGAGGACAATGACACAGCAGGTGTTCGATATTTTCGTCGGTGCCGCAAACATCGCACGCCGCACTGTCAGTAATTCTGATTAACGTGGTATAAGCTTTCGTGAAAGCAACTCCCAGCAAAAGGCGATAGAGAAGTGAAGCTTCACGTCGATGTAGGCCGGGTGGAGGCCGGAGTTGTAGTGAAGGGTCGAGCTCGTGCAGTCGTGTACGGCGTATGCTTGGTGTGTTCCACTCAGTCAGTGTGAGACTGCGGGCCAGTTGACGAATCTGCCTCGCCGCATCCGCTCTTGAAAGCGGTATCGGAACGCTGTTCGCTTCTTTATGTGACGTGCGAGCAGCATGATCTGCAGAATCATTGCCGCCTATACCACTATGCCCAGGTAAGCACTGAAAGACGATGTCATGGCCTTTTTGTATTAACAGTTGGTGAAGTTTCACGGTTTGGTAGGTCAACTGGTCGTGGCATCCGCGTCGGAGAACTGATATCAGGCACTGTAACGCTGGTTTTGAGTCAGAAAACACAGCCCATTTACCTGGTCTTTCTTCTGACTTGATGTGTTCCAGTGCATTGCGCAGAGCCTCGAGTTCTGCCGTCATCGAACTTGTCACATGTGAAGTCTTAAAACACCGAGTTATCCCTTGTGATGGTATAACCACTGCTCCACCTGAACTAGACGGCGTAGTAGAGCCATCCGTGTAAATGTGAACGTGGTTACTGTAGTTTTCTTCCAATAGGGATAGACTCAGTTGTTTCAGGGCATGTGTCGGTAAGTCCGCTTTTCTCCTCATTCCTGGAATCATTAAGTGAACTCGTGGCCGGCTCAAGCTCCAAGGAGGAAGCAGTGGCTTTGATGCAGGTGCGTATGTCTCAGCAAACGATGAACGATGCTTGGAGACAATAGTGCCATATGTCGTGCGGGGCCTTTCAGCAGCTAGGCTCGCCAGGTGGTGAGAAGGGGTCCTGGCATATTGCCTGAGGTGCATGCGCATTGTCTCGGTAATAATATGCGTATTTATCGAGTGATCTTGAGCGATGGCAATGGTTTCAGCCGTTGAAGCACTGCGGGGTATTCCAAGGCATATCTTAAGTGCTTGGGCTTGAATGCTCTGAATTGCGCGCAGGTTGGTCTTGCCGGTGTTAGACATTGCAGGTAAGCTGTACCGTAAGAATACGATAAACAGCACTCTGTACAGTTGTAGCATGGATGATATGGGCACTCCCCAATTTTTTCCTGCAAGGAATTTGAGCATGTGGCAGGTTGCGATCAGCCGCTTCTTCACATAGTTCACGTGTGGAGTCCACGACAAATTTCTATCTATTATGACTCCCAAGAACCTGTGGCTTCTGCTGAACGATATGTATTCTTCATTAATCGATATACTGTAAGCAGACATTGGTTTCCGCGTGAACGCTACCACTGCACATTTTTCGATGGACACCTCGACGCCTTGTTTACGAAGATAGCATGACGCCGTTGTAGCAGCCTTCTCAAGGCGGGCGCGAAGCTGGGGCCTTGTCACACCTGATGTCCAAATGCAGATGTCATCAGCATAGACAGAAAGTTCTACAGTGCTAGGTAGCTGCTCGACTAGACCAATGAGAGTTAGGTTGAAAAGGGTAGGGCTTAGCACTGCTCCCTGAGGAACTCCTCGGCTGCTGTAATAATCAGGTGTTGGGCCATTCGCTGTCATCACGTAAAATGATCTCAGCTGTAAGTAGCTGTACACCCACATATATATCTTGCCACCAAGACCTACTGTTTCCAAAGCACTAAGGATGGCTTCATGGGTGACATTGTCGTAAGCCCCCTTAACGTCTAGAAACAGGGCGGCGCACAGTCTCTTACAGGCTTTCTGGTGTTGAACATATGTCACCAGATCAACAACGTTGTCGATGGACGAATGGCCGCGCCTGAATCCGGTCATGAATACTGGATAGATTTCGTGGTGCTCTAAATACCACTCCATTCGTGTTAGAATCATTCGTTCCATCGTTTTTCCCACACAACTGGCAAGTGCGATAGGACGGTATGAGGCAATATCCAAAGGAGATTTACCAGCCTTTAGAAGTGCAATGAGGCGACTTGACTTCCATGCCTGGGGAACAGTACCAGTCTGCCAGGAGTCGTTGTATAGGCGTAAGAGTGCCTTCCGAGCTTCGTCTCCAAGATTACAAAGGGCACGATAGGTAATGCCGTCAGGACCGGGTGCTGAAGAACGTCTGCACAGAGCCAGTGCCGCCTCTAGCCCATCCATAGAAAACTGGCATTCCATACGGGGATCACGTGAGGGCGGTGGGTTGTCAAAAGTTCCCGTTCTTGATATTGTGAAATTGGAATCACTGGCAATTCTTCTACAGAAAGATTCCGCTACTTCAATCTCTCTGCATCGAAGGTGAAGTGCCAGAGATGTAAACGGGTGTCGCTGACCCAAGGGTGTGCTAAGACCCTGGACAGTTCGCCATATCAGTGATAGGGGCTTTCGTGGATCCAACGACTCGCAAAATGATGCCCAACGTCGCCTAGCCAGTTTATCCATGTGCCGCTGCATTTTCTTTTGAATACGTCTAGCCAGCCTCAAATCATTCATGCACTGTGTCCGTCGGTACCTTCGTTCTGCACGACGGCGTATTGCGCGAAGTTTCTCAAGCTCGATGTCGAAATCGGTGCGCTTGTGACTAGTCAAATGTGTATGCGTGGTATTCTGCAGGACATCCTTTATCGAGTCCTCTAGGTTATATGATGAGCCGTTGGTACAGCAGTATTTCATTAACATTTTGAATTACGGCCAATCGGTGTACTTGAGGCCTCTTGAGGACTTGGGGCTGGTGAAACCTTCTATACACAGGTAAGTTGGTATATGGTCGCTGCCCCGCGTTTCCAGATCCGAAAACCAGTGCACTTTCCTGATAAGTGAGCGATAAACCAATGTAAGGTCCAGGCAGCTGCTATAGGCTGATCCGCGTAAATATGTAGGGCTTCCATCGTTACAAACGCAGAGTTCGTACTCCGAGGCTAAGGACACCAATTTTCTTCCTCTAGAGTTGTCCCTGGAGCTTCCCCATAGGAAATGGTGGGCATTGAAGTCGCCAGTGATCACCCATGGCCTTGGAGTTGATGTCAGAATACCGCGTAAGCGCTCGCAGTCAAGGCGGCTTGATGGAGATAAGTAAGCTACGATAATCGTGAAAGCAACCTTATCGTTCTTCACAGTAAGGCACACATACTGATTCCCTTCATCAGGCGAGACTCTGTGGTGAACGTAAGTGAGGTCATGGCGCATGAATACAATAACTTTGCTGCAGTCTCTGTGAGTGGAGGACATAAAGCACTCATATCCTAACAGCTTGATTGAAGCACACAGGTTGGGTTCACAAATCACAATAATGGGGAAGCGGTTCACAAATACAAATTGTCTAAAGTCAGACATGCGCGACTTCAGTCATCTGGCGTTCCACTGAAAGACAGATGCATTCTTGACTTCCGCTCGAAACGACGGTGCCTCGCTGGCCATGGTTTTACCTTAGAGCTGCAAGCACCGGACTCAGGGTGTCCAGCACATGCAGTGCGGTCTGCGCAGCAGAAGTCTTCATATTACTCAGTAGGACACGCATGGTACTCATCAGCGATTGCAGCAAGCTTATTACTTGATCTTCGTTCATCGCATCACTGGTTTGAGGGGTCGTCGAGGGAGGCGGGATTTGATGCAGCTCCGAAGTAGGTTGACGTCGTGGAAGAGAGGGCCACTGTTCGGAAGGCGCGACTGCTGTCCCTTTCTTCTGTTTGGCAGTATCCGTCTTCAGTGAGCTCGGTGTTTGTGGGTCAGCCTCTTTGATAGAGGATGACATCTCTCTATCGGTAGAGGCGTTTTTTCGTGATGGTCTTCACCCACGACGCCGTCGTCGGCGTAGTGTAGCGGCAGCTTCCCTGTGCGTTGAATTGTCCCGCACCATACGCCTGAGTACCGCGTGCTCGTTTCGCACCCGCGGGCAATCTTTGGATGAGGGCTCATGAGCGCCGTGGCGCTCATGAAAAAAGAACAGGTTTTCTAATAAAATGGTAGACTGGGTTCACAGTCTCGATTGCTTTGGCCAAGTAAAAAAACAGAGCACAACAAAACAGGTTCTTGTCTAGATAAAAATATATTTCTTCACAAAGCTGTTCTAATATTGTTATTGTACTGCTATTACCAATGATTCTCAATACTTCTACTACTAGTACTTCTACTACTACTACTACTAATAATAATAGTATTGTAAAGAGGGCAGTGGGCATGGAGCTCGAATAGAGAAAAGGAAGAAGACTTGCTGTGATCACAGGCTTGCGTTCAGTTAGCCCTTGTGCTCAATAAAGCTTTCGTTCGCCGAGTCAACTCCAGCTGGTTGAACACCCCGTTTCAGTATTATTAATTTGGTGGATCCCATATACAATGTGAATAGATAATACGCGAACAACCAAATAAGGAGGTTGAATCGTCACATTAAGTTCAGCACAGCTTTACGAGAAGGACGAAAATTGTGCTGTAGAGGACTTATATGTCTTGATTATCATGTTTGCGCCTGGTATTTGGGCTTTTAGTTCATTCATTTTTGTGCCTAACATTTGGGCTCGACGTCCTTTCACGTCACATAATACAAAATTAGGTATATGTGAAGCTAGCGAACGGCCGAGAGCGCGCTATAAGCGTAGCATGCAGTCATGTTTTGATGATTATCATGTTTGTACATGATTATCATGTTTGTACATGTCATTCATGTTCATCATCCATTCACCTCACGTGATGCCAAAGTTAGTAACTGTGAAGTTAGCGAAATAGCCGCGAGCGCCCTATGAGCTCATGGTCATGTTTTACATGACAATCATGTAATGAAAATTATGTTCGCACCAGTTTAATACCTTCGTTATCCTTCACGTCACCTAGTACCACATTTGGCATACATGAAGCTGGTCAAACGACCACGAGTTAATCATTAGTGTGGCGTGTAGTCATGTTCTTATATGACACGCATGTCATTATCATCATGTTCGCACCAGTCTATATCTTAATCTTTTATTGAATTCACGTAATACCAAATTGGGTATATATGAAGCTAGCGAAGCGACCGCTAGCGCATCATGAGCGTAGCATGTAGTAATGTTGTTAAATGACACGCTTGTCAAGATTTCTACGTGAGTGCCTGTCACTTATGCTCGCCATGCTGTGATGTCATAGCATACCAGTTTTGCGATGTCATGTTAACGAAACAATCGCAGTAGCAGAAAGACCTTGACATGTAAATGATAACATTTATGACATGCATGCCATGATTTTAATGTTATGACTAGTTAGGATCGTCATAGAGTCATGTTAAGCCAAACCAGTTTTGGTACTGATCTGACTATTCAAACTGCAGGAAAGCTGAAACTCGTAGGCGGATAGATAGATAAATAGATAGATAGATAGATAGATACATAGATAGATGGATAGATAGATAGATAGATAGATAGATAGATCCCAACTCACTGAAGTTCGCTAAAAAATGCTTCGCATTTAATAATAATGATATATAATCAACATATTTGCACAGCGCAAGACGAGTAGTTACGACGTGACTACTCGTAGGCTTTGGCTGCGCAAATGTGTTGATTTACAATCACCAACTATCCCAAGCATCTGTCTTTTCAAAATATATAATGACTAAGAGAAACGGTGTAGTGCAGGGCTCCACTAATTTCTATCAACTGGTGTTCTTTTACATGCTCTGGCATATCACAGTACATGAGGCTCAATCATGTGGACTCTCAAAATGTTACCGCCGCAGCTAGGTTGAAAGCCGTGACTTTACGGTCCGCAGCCAAGCGCCGCAACCACTGATCCTCCGGGGCCGACAACTACAAACCTTTAAAATATTTCCAGAAACCGGCTACGATTGCCAACGAACGTTGGAGATCGTAGAGGTGTGAACGAGTGGATGATCTTGAGGAAGAGAAATACTTTATAAAGTGTTGACCGCGCAGATACAAGAAGTAGAGTAATAGGGGAAAACAGAAATACTATCATTTTTTAAAGGATGGCTTACCGGAGTGCCAGTCATGTCTGAATGGCGAGCAATGTGGGGGTCGAAATGCACGAAGTTTGCAGTGAGGCAAAGACCACAACGCACCGGCAAGACAGTCCAAACTGCTTAGAACTTTTTCTGTGTTTTTTTTTGCCTGGCTATTGTGCTGACACTTCACGTAAGGAATGCTGACACCCAGAAAAAGAAGTGCGCTGCTAAGGTCTTTTTTTCGAAAGAAATGTTTACACTTGACAACACCGATGCCAGCGGATTATATTTATTGCAATGTAGATGTCAAGCTTCCTCAAACAAGTGCCCGTCGACTATCTCAGCGTAACTTCCAAGCAGTTTGCGGAAGTTTTTGCAATAGGTGAGACCTGCGAGAACGATGTGATCAAGAATGGGGCCTGCAGCAGCGTATTGAGCTTATGAATGTGAATCTTGCAGTCCTTGAAAAGGAGGACATTATTTCCAGTGTGCATCTCATCATCCGTCAATGTGCTTGCGGTTCGCTCCCTGAAAACTCAGAAACACCGTTATTTAAGCTGATGAAATCTCTACTAAGAGGAGTTTTGGGTGATGTTTCTTGCTGAATTTGCCATAAATTAAGAAATGAACCTCACAGGTTTAACAAACAGTGGAGCGAAATAGATATGTACCGTGCATGCGGTGCACACACCGAAAATATTTGGTCGCACTCACGCAGCTCAATCTACACGAGTGAGAAAAGTTTTTCTCATATTAGCCATCTCTCATATTACGTGCTCTCCAGCCGATCAATTTTAGTGCACCATCACGAAATTTTTCCTCAACGAGCGTACTGCTTCTCCATTGTTGTTTTCTTGTGCCGCTGACATTTGAATGCGTGTTACCGACGTACAATGTGAACTGAACGCATTCGTTCAGCTCACATCGTAGAAGCATGGTCGCATGACCAGCCGGAACCTGGTTCAAATCGCAGCAACATTTCGTGTGTTATCTTTGATGTTTTTTGGCGGTCATTAGATTTTTCGATGGTTTAGGAGGGTCTTCAGAAAGTCACCATGCACTAGCTGCGCTTGTCCGTTATTACAAGGTTTTCTCCAAAAAGAAGAAATCATGGTGCACAAAAGTTCCTAAATCCGGTTCCTAAATCCTTCTAGTGCGTGTCCGCGAAGTGCTATACTTTCGTTGTTTTGGCAGGGACTTAATCACAATTTATGACCTAGTCAGGCAAGGTCACTTTTGAGGGCGTTCAAGCTAATGGCCTGAACTAGCTTTAATCACACGTGCATGCGAATTGCGCGAAGCTCATTTCATCCAACACTAAGCAATTACGCACTTCACGGCATTTCAAAAGCGATGTTCACGGCGCTGTAGCTAACACGCTGATGCTTTATCCTTTTTAGGATACTTCTAGAAACTTTGACAGCCTGTGAAGGATTTCACACACAGTTCCGTGTGCATACTGAAAGCATCAGACGAATTGCACAGCAAACATCGCAAGCGCAGGGCTAGCGCTTAAGGTGCTCAATGCTGACCTGAGGGTAGCGGGACAGAATCCCTGACGCGGTGGCTGCATTTAAATGGAGGCAATATGCATGATGACCGTGTAATTAAAATTGAGGCAACGGTAAAAAACCTCTCGGCTCTCACGTTCTGAATTTCATTGTGAGGAGGACTGGGATACACAACTAGGGTTGCTGAAATTGAACCTCTAGGGTGCATTGAATGCGTTGCATAACAAGACTACTGAAACACAAGCTGCATCCTTAATATCACCACATTATGTAAAAGTAGTGGTATATTACAAAAAAGGTACCGGGAAAGCAACACACGCGAACTCTGTAGACTTACAGTGATGTTAATCAGCGAAGGCAAAGTACCTGGGTGCGTGAGAGGATCTTTATAAGTGTGAGCGAGTGCCCACGTGGAAAGAATGCGAGATCATGAGCTGGAAATCACGTACCGTGAGGCGTGAAGCGTTAGGCGTAACGTGAGGCAATGAGGCGCCATTGCCCAAGCCAGCTTGTGATGTCATCCAGCTTTAACCAATCACGCGTAGCCAATCAAATTTAAATCCTAGTGGCACATCTCCCTAACCAGTCACGTGCATTAACGCACTTATGGTTTCTGTGGTCGACTGTTTTCGTGGCGTGGGATATGCACAACAGCTTCCAAGTACCTGGCGAAAATATATGTAGTGGACTGTACTGAATACACACTAATAAACGACATCCTAAATTGTGGGATATCGAACTTTCAACCTGCGATCTGTACAAACATTGCAAATCCGAATGTGCAGTGCTCTGATTGTAAAACCCTCAACTTTGAGAATATATATGGAAACTACAATATCAAGCCTCGCAAGTGTTGAAACACATCAAGACTTGCACACTAAGTCAGGACTCGAAGCACGAGCCTCATGCTAAGAAAAGTGAACATAGCGCGCGCCATAAGAAGGAGCCACGCCTCGTGCCACGAGGAGCTTGGTTCTTTTTGCTAACGGCAGCGTTCAGACGTGCTGATGTATGCCCTTCAGGCATATTGCCTTTGGTATTAGGATCGTCTTCAAACAAAATCCCGAGATATGACACCATGGATAGAGTGTACAATTTAGTACACTATTCCTTACAAGTACAAAAGCAAATGAACCACCTAAATATCCATGGTCTCGAACGCTATGACTTTGAAGTAAATGTATCGAACAGTTGACATTTCAATTTACACATACTAGAATCTCGAAACATCACAGCCCGTTTGCTATCGAAGCCCTGATAACCGCTTTGCATAGGCATCAAACGAGAACCATTCTTTCCTGGAGTTTGCAACGGGTGACTCTACGAGGCCTCGAACACCAAATCTTCCACGTACGTGAATTACTGAGCCCTCATGCTGATGAAAAATACGTGGGACTCTATTTTGCAACATTTAAAGCATCAGAGGCATGAAATCCCGGAACTCTGAAGTTATTAGACAGATAGAGGGGATCCCAAAAATAGATAGAATCAAAAACTTGGCTTTGAGGTTCATATATTCTAGCTACTTTCGTTTTGCAAGCGTCTCTGCCCTTCGCGAGAAGCCAAATCTGAAAACACTTGCTCATCGCAGAATAGTCTCTCGATTAAAATTCATCAATCAATTGTACCAAGGTCACTTCAAAGTTCCACCCAATGGCTACATAACCGACCCCTTTGTGCGCTTTGATCGAATTCATCATAATAAAACAGTTACACAACCATTCAGTCGTCTGAACGTTCATCAGTACTCATTATTCCTTCATGCTCTTTCATTTTGAAACAAGTTACCTGAGGAGGTCGTTATTGTGGACACGACACAATCGTTCGCCCATCTCGTCAATGACCTAACATTTGATTTTTAATATGCAATATATTCTGTTCGTCATTAGTGCTGAGAGTTTTTCTATTTCGGTATGAATGCCATTATTGCTATGTATTATATATATTTTCCCTGATGTTGAGAATTTTCTTATTTTCGTACCTAGTAGTGTATTTTCTTATATTTTTGTATTCTGTTTTGTCACTGACATTTGTTATCCACTCCGTCTTGGGCCGAAACAGGGCCTGCAGTATTTGTAAATAAATAATTGAATGAATTAGCTACAGAAACACTGACACTTCTGATTATGCAAGAGTCAGTATCGGACCGCCAATCAAATGTCAAGTATTCCACCACTGATCATCAGAGTACACAGGACCCAAGCCTCAAACATTCCACGTTCTTATGGTAAAAAAAAAAACTCGACCTCTGAAATATTCACGTACTGAAACTCTGCAAAACTCTGAATCCGACTGTCAGTTGGGGTAAAGCTTGAAGGTCAAACTGTTATCCGTAGTAGGCAGTAAAGAACAGCAATGATTTCAAGGAGTGAAGTTGGTTGGGCTTGTTGGTCACACATTTTTGCAAATGTTAAAAACAGTGCGATTTAGAACTAACATCTAGACAACAAGATCTTTAGCTGTTAGTGAGCGCTCGTTCTTGCGTGTTCATTCACTTACAATATTATTTTTGACACCGTTTTTGTACCTTTTTGCGAAAAGAGCAGTACAAGTGGCGCAATGATCATGAATTCTTACAGACTCTGTAGAAAAGTTTCACTTTAAGAAATGAATGCAGGAAAATTAGTTCTTGCTGTTGGAAAGAAAACTTAATGAGTTCAACAGTCGGGACATGTCCCAACTCGGTAATCGTTGCCAGCATTCAAACTTCAAATCAACATTCATCGTGACTACAGTGAGGGTTTTCGCCTGCATGCCAGGACAAACAACTTGTTTTTTAGGGTTTTTTAAGGCAGTGAGAAAAGGGTTTTGTGCTTTACGGATCCTTTCCGGCCATGCTATCGCCTACGGTCACGTGGGCGATAAGTCGTAATAACGCGCACGTACAAGGTTCGACATTAGACGATGAGGAAATAAGAACAACACTCACACTTTATATTGGTGCAGACATTTATTAAAACATAGGAAAAAGCGAAGAATTTACAATCTGCCCGTCTGATGTGTGTGCTGATCAAATGCGTACGGGTAGGCTGTTGCTGCAGTTTCTTTATTTAAGACTGTGAGCATGTCTAAATATCGAGTAAGAAAAATGCTTGAAAGGTAGCTTTCCTTGTTCCTGTACATATCGACTCAGTACACAATGAAAAAGCCTTATAAAAAGGCTCGACAAGTTTGATGACAAAGCAAATATACCTGCTGAAGAAATTGATGCGACGTGACCTGAAAGCAACAGATATGCTCCGATTTCAGAGACATGTTGATTGATTATTTTTTGTGGCTTTTAATGGCTCAAAACCACCATATGATTATGAGAGACGCCGTAGTGGAGGACTCCAGAAATTTCGGCCACCTGGATTTCTTTAACGTGCACCTAAATCTGAGCACACGGGCCTACAGCTTTTTTGTTACCATCGAAAAGCTTCCAGTGACACGAGCGCTTGAGTAGCCGATGCGGTGACTAATCTTATGAGAATGTCACCATGATGTATCAAGCTAGTAAACCTTTCTATTAAGATGTCTGCATTTCATGGATTGGTGTTCTATGATTAGAAGTACAATAATTATTCTGATGGACAAAGTCATCTAAAACAGCATACCAGTCTTGCTCAAAACAGAAGCAGATTTGTGCTCCTGTAGTTTGAAAAAGAAAAACATATTTTTAACAGCCACTTTTCAACCTTCTCTTCACAACAAAATTTAATAGCTCAGGGCTAGGCGGGACACTGCTGCTGCACCTTTGTACATCGCACGTCACATGCATCAAAAAGAAAGAAATAAAATGAACAATAAATCAGGTAAAGAAATAAATTTTGGGAAAAGCCAACAACGACGATGGTCAATGCTTCCGCACAGCCCGTGGAATCAACAAAGCTATTCTGAATAGTAAGCTCCTGTGGCACCGAACGGTTCTGGTTTGTCGATGCCAGTGCATTTCTTTCGCTTCCGGTCACATGTTTGTATTTCAATGTAATTGATTTGATTATTATGTGAGGTTTAACGTCTCAAAACCACCATATGAATATGAGAGACGCCTTAATGGAGGGCTCCAGAAATTTCGACCACCTGGGGTTGTATTTAAATGTAGTAGAGCACGGATCTACTGATGAGTGCAGGTAACCAGTCCTTATGTGTTTACATCTTTTATTGGTTCACTGTAGAGATGTACAACATTTTCTTGCATTACTACCTTTACTCAATGACTCTAACAGCTTTTAAGGTACTTTTAAGGTACCTTTAATTCAAATAAAGGAAGAAACTGGCAGATCTCACGAGCAGGGGAAATCGATGGTTTGCGAAGAATGAATGAGGAAGGTTAATATGCCACCTTAAAATCAGCACAACATTACGAAGCGGACGTAAGTTTGTGGCGTACATGACTTAAATATCATGATTATCAGGTTTAGACGTGTAATTTACCTTTGTAGTCTATTGACGTTACGTAATACCAAATTTGGTGCTTTTGGAGCTAGCGAAACGGCCGTGATCGCGCTATGAGCGTACCATGTAGTAATGTTTTACATGACAAGCATGTCATGAATATATGTTTGACTTGTCATTTACCTTCCTCATCCGTTCATGTCACGTAATACCGAAATTTTGGCCGCTCTAAAAGTTTTGGGAAGACACTATAGAACTAATGCGTATGTTCTTTTAGCAGATTTTTAAATAGCAATAGCTTTTTGTCTAGCGGCATAGTTGAGACGGTTGGC
The DNA here is from genome assembly GCA_013436015.1 of Rhipicephalus annulatus. Lineage (NCBI taxonomy): Eukaryota > Metazoa > Arthropoda > Arachnida > Ixodida > Ixodidae > Rhipicephalus > Rhipicephalus annulatus. The sequence goes on along the minus strand of WOVY01011094.1, from coordinate 24,844 downwards.
ACCGAAAGACCCAAAATGAGCTCGTGTGAACCAACAAATCATAGCCCGCCGAATTAGAAGTTCTGAAGGCTACTCGAAAACCAAGGCTCGCTAGCCAAAAAAAAACGCAAAATACCAATAAAATAATGGCACGCTTTGTATTATACGGCTTAACCTTGTACCTTCTATTGCACAAGCTAACTTTGTAAGTGAAGTGTTTACAAATGTTATAGGCTGCCAGCTTATGAATTTCGTTTATCTGCGCTTTTATAGCACCAATATCGTCCCTATTATATTTTTCAGTCCGGCAATACGGGACGTATACATTCGTTTCTTCGACCTGCGCTATTGGGATGTGATATGTGACATAAAAATAGATAATTTTAGCGCACTTTAGGGGCCCGAGGTAAGAACATATGATGAGGCTCGTGACTGTCGAAGGGCGATACCAATTTGCAAAGCGTACTACAGCTGTCTACGTAAATACAACAAGCAAGTCTTCAGCTGTTTAGCTTGCTCATAGAGTAGCTCACGTAACCGTTTCGGGAATTTCACAATCCAGAACGACAAAAGGTTCGCCAAACTGCCAATTAAATTTGACAGCCTTCAGTTTATATCGCGGACATATATGTGATTGCACGGGCGTTCCTGTATTTCCACTACATAGGAGGTCATTGAACTTGCGTTCTCGCGCTTAACAGTGCGACAACGAAATGATGAGCTTTCATGATGAAACAACACGTAGTTGAAATGGTTTTATTTATAAGGCCGCCAAATTTTCGGTCATCTTCTCTACTCTCTAGGAAAAACTTCGAGTGTCGACGAATAATCTGGTGAACTTTCAGAGCATTTTGGCTGACAACTTGACCTAAAACAATCATTTTTTATAAACATGGGAGTGAACCGATAGTCTTACAACAGAGGCGCCCTAACGCGTCATGGCAAAACAAGCCGCTTGTTTTTTAGGTATCCGTATTGTGATAAACAATATTATTTCATTGTGAGCTGCGTGTGCAGTGAAGCTATTAGAGCATTCTTCAGTACGTCACTTGAAATATAACGGTTCGCATCAGCTGAAAGTTAGAAAGATGACGACGGCTCCAGTCACTTAGAGCACAGGACGTGACACACGTCATCGAAAAATCGTGGTCGTCGGCAGTGAGTGGGGTTTATAGCTGGCGTTTCCTAGAGTCATTTCGCAGTGAAATGTTTTTACGACTGTGTACCCACAGGTAGAGAAACATTAAACCCGCTATTATATTTAACCGAAAACCACAGTATGTTGAGTGTCCATGTCACGGTGTTTTCAAGAAAGTTTCGCACAAATGAAAACAATTTTGTGTCACGCCTAAATGCATGGCGCTTTACATTTCTAACGTGTTCCTAATCATCAGCAAAAGTCGCACACCTAGAAAAAAATGTTCTAGAAGGCGCCTACTCGAGCACGCATAAATCTAGATTTTTGTTTGGGTTGAATAAACTGTTTAGAAAAGTCCAATAAACTGCAGCACATGAATTATCGGACGGACTACATGACTAAGTGATCGTATCAGAGAGCACTGTCGTCCCCTGTGACAAAAGGCGAATGGTCTTGTTACCCACGCGCATGTCGGCCGTCATTTCGAGAAGCAGATGCGATGGCCAAGAATTGTCAAGTGCCCCGCCACGGTGGTCTAGTGGCTAAGGTACTCGGCTGCTGACCCGCAGGTCGCGGGATCAAATCCCGGCTGTGGCGGCTGCATTTCCGATGGAGCCGGAAGTGTTGTAGGCCCGTGTACTCAGATTTGGGTGCACGTTAAAGAACCCCAGGTGGTCAAAATATCCGGAGCCCTCCACTACGGCATATCTCATAATCAAATAGTGGTTTTGGGACGTTGAAGCCCACAAATCAATCAATCAATCAAGAATTGTCAAGTGGGAAAGTTCACAGCTGAGGTAGAAATTGGGCTCACGCGGTATGGTATCTCTTGAGTTGTAACAAACATTCGAAAGAATTTTACACCGGTGTCACATGAAAACATTTATTCATGATCAAGGTGACCCAGATCGGTCTTCTTGATCGAGATAAACACGATGATCACTGCTATACAGCCCAAACTAGTCAAGTATGAGCTGGGGTGAGATGAACTCCAGGGAACGTTTGCGTTGATTGCGTACCGTAAAACACGTCAATGACGAAACTCGGCATAAAATATTTTGATAGAGCCCTTATCAGCATTGTTATTTCTGCAAGAACCACTCGAACCTCAAAAACTTTGCGTGCCAGTACGAAAGTAATTTCATAAATTCATCATTCGATGTTTTACTTGCACTTACTTGTATTGCTGCGTAAGATTTCTAGCATACGTTTCAATTTCTGATGGTCTTGCTCATAGCCGTCCAGTCGTAGAGCATAGTTGTCGTTTAGAGCATACAATGCCGTTTTACGCACCCGAGTTTCACTTCTGGCGCCTCAAGTCTTCCAGTTCCTCTGCCTGCTGTTAATTACTGTAAATTTAGGTCTCTTCATACGACCACGAGGTGCATGTTCCATGTGACGTAGTCGAAAGATTATTCAACAGCTCCGACGGTGCGAGAGTTGAACCAAGGGCGGAAAGCAGCGGTCGTCTCCTTGGCGCTTGCATCTCGCCTAATTAGATGGGGACGATATGAAACATAAAATCAATATTTCCATTATTGTTTCAACTTAAATAGTTTAGAATTTGTTTTTTCTGAACACCTAGCTGTTTTAATGTTTTTCTATTGTGTATGCTCGATGTTTATATTTACTGGGCTTTCAACAAGTTCAACCAGGGGGTTCAGATGACTGCGAAATTGCGACCTCTCTGGCAGATCCGAATGCACGGATTGCGATAGTCTTTATCCCAATCACGCCTGATCGGGATTTAAAGTGACCATGTAGCAGCTACTAACCAGGATTGTGGTTAATGCGGATCGATATTGGTCGCGATTAAAAGTGCCTTTGTGACACCGGTATTAGGCATTTGTTTTTATCACGGAGTTGTGGGACGAACACTCACTGTTCTCAACCATGTGGGCAGGAGCGTATTGCATCCGAGATAGATTTGTTGAAAGTTATTGCTTGTGCTTTCTTTTCTTCATTGTTCTTGTCTAAAACAATTTTTGTTGTTGTGACCCTCGATGTTGAACGATAATGTCTGACCACACGACGGCCTTCATGTCAGTGTCAGCACCTCAACGTTCTGGCCTCCCCACTTGACAGACCACTCATTGCCATGCCACAATGCAGCGGCCATCAACATAAGGAAACCAGATTGATTAACTAATGAGGAAATTGATTCCGCTCCTTCCATCAGAATTAACACAAATGGCGCAACACGTAAGCTACTCACGAGAGGTGAGAATATGTACGGTGCAACGTTTCCAACATGGTAGGTTGGATAACAAGCATCTGCATGCCTTGTTGTCATTTGGTGACAGAGAAATTTATTTCTTGAAGGAGAGAATGACCCCCATATTCTAGAACGAGCCTTCACTTAACGCTTCACCTCCACTTGAGAAAGCCGATGGGAGCGCCGTCTCTAGGCACGGAGAGTCACCGCATATCTGCGATAATCTGCTGCGATTTTTGAGTAGCGCAGCGTCATTATGAGCCGAGCTGCGGCGCATTGCTCAATTCGGTCAAGTGAAGGTGAAAGTCGAGTCGAGGAGCGTTTGTAAATACGGGAGTGAATCGCTTACTTTCAACGTTGCATGAGAATTGCACGCATCTTAGCAAGACATGCTTACATGAAAAGGGTAGTGTACGAGCTACTAACTTATTTTAGTTTCGCGCGAACTAAGCCCTTACTACTCTGATAGCGAACAAGCAATGCTTTCACCAATTGCTTAAAGCTACTATCATACCAAATCAATGACGTCCCGTTTTATTGCCTTGTTAAACTTGCTCTGTGGCCTTGTTTTTTGTACTTATTTTATACACCTCCGGATGCCACAACTGATGTATTATGGACGCTGCATATTGGAATGTCATTGCACAAGAATAACAAAATTGCTCCGGGATGTGAACCTCCTTGAAGCAGATTGGCAAGGCATTGTTGTCTATAGTTCACATAACAAACATGTTAGCAGCGTGTTTGATATATATAAGGTATAATTTAGAGAAGTTAGTCCATGAACCAACTAGTGTTCAGAATTCATCTAGCTCTGTATTGAATTTGGTGTCCATCAGAGTGAGTTTCCTGATTGCAGCACAGAAGTCGACCCATGGCTCTCTGATCACAATTTCGTAAACGTATCTTCACCGCTTAAAAAACAACAAAAGTATCAGCAGATCTCTGCGCATTTTTTAAAGGATTTACTCATGCAATGACGCAATCAATATCGATGGCATGCCAATTTGTGTGTATGACTCCGATAGCAAAGCGTTCAAATACTTTGTAAAAAGTTCCAATAAATGTGCCACTATTATCTAAATAACTTTTCCCCTATAAACTAAAGAAAGTCAGAAAGGGAATGCCTTGGTTCAAAAGCAAAATAATTCATTCGAAACGCAAGATGAAGATATTTAAAAGAAATATGCGAGGACAACCAAATAAGAACATGCAAGGGAGACCTCACACGTGCACTTCACACAGCAAAAGATATCGCCTACTATTGTCATAAATATCTTGATAAGTTCTGGCACTACATGAAACATGAAAAAAACAGCTACCAAATTATCAGTTGACGGGCAGCCGGTGATAGATAGGAGTGACACAGCTCAATACTTCAACAGCTGCTTTTGAAGTGCGAACTCGGTTGCAACTGTATACGCACGTGACGGAACAAGGTTCGAACTATCACATGCGAGTTTTGAACAGTATGATGGGGTATTCGATATCCTACTCAACTTGACAACTGAAGGTTGTTGTGGTCTCATAGAAATTTCTAACGTATTTCAATGTTGACTGCACAATTTACAAACGACTGGAAAACAGCCCGGGTTGTCATCTTCCTTGAACCATTACAGGTCAATTATAAAAATTATCGCCGAGCTCCACTAACTCCTTATTGCTGCAAATTTGTAGAGCATATTATAGCTGATAGTGTGCCTGAATTTCTGTAAAATATCGCCGCACCAACACTATCAGCAAGACTTTCGAGAGGGGTATTCAATAGTCCAACTAATAACGGTAGTTCATTCGTTCGCCCCGTTGTGGTGGTCCAGTGGCTAAGGCACTCGGCTGCTGACCCGCAGGTCGTGGGTTCAAATTCCGGCTGCGGCGGCTGCATTTCCAATGGAGGCGGAAATGTTGTAGGCCCGTGTGCTCAGATTTAGGTGCACGTTAAAGAACCCCAGGTTGTCGAAATTTCCGGAGCCTTCCACTACGGCGTCTCTCATATTCATGCCCCGCCGCGGTGGTCTAGTGGATAAGGTACTCGGCTGCTGACCCGCAGGTCGCGGGTTCGATTCCCGGCTGCGGCGGCTGCATTTCCGACGGAGGCGGAAATGTTGTAGGCCCGTGTACTCAGATTTGGGTGCACGTTAAAGAACCCCAGGTGGTCAAAATTTCCGGAGTCCCCCACTACGGCGTCTCTCATAATCAAATGGTGGTTTTGGGACGTTAAACCCCACAAATCAATCAATCAATCTCATATTCATAAGGTGGTTTTGGGACGTTAAACCTCACATATCATTCGATCACTTCATTCGTTCCTTTCATTTCATAAATCTAATGACCAAGCAGACGTAATATTTCTTGATTTTAACAAAGCTTTCGACAAAATTCAGCAATAGAAACTAAGTTTAAAGCTTCGACTGAACATGGCTGCCTGACATCTTGGCATTCCTAAACACTTCACTCAATGAATTTCTGCTTACCTGAATAATAGGAACCAATATACTTACATTAGAGGTCAACTTCCCGAAACTTTACCAGTCACTACAGGGGTAACAAAAGGCAGTGTCTTGCCCCCCTTGTTTTTCTTTGTTTATACTAATAGCATAGGTAATGTAGTAAGCCCTGGCATTGTTTGCAGATGACTGTGTATTGTTAAAAAATGTTACATCCCTTTGCTCAAGTTGAGCTAAAGAACAATTGAAATAATGTATTCTAGTAATTTGAAAAATGCGAAGTAGTTTCCAACGCCGTACACTTCCATATAACGCGTAAAAACATCCCTGCGTATTACCTATCAGCTTTGTTCTTCGTCGCCTGTGGAAATCGACAGTTACAATTACTTAGGTGTTACAATAACACCTACCTTCTCGTAAATTATACATATAAATGTCATTCGCTCATCTGCATTCAGAAACCTTTGTTTTCTAAAACCCAGGCTTCCCTATGCCCTTAGCAATGTTGGCTTACTGTCCTACTGCTTTTTATTAGGGCAGAAGCTAGAATAGGCCAGTGCTATATGAAAACAATACACACAAACTAGCATAAAATGCCTGGAAATAATGTAGACGAAAGCATTCCAGTTCATTTTTACCACGCGTTCTTTCCCCCTCTTCTTCTCTTCCTTCTTCTCTTCTTTCGCTTCTCAACAGCCTGCTTGCAATTGACCCACATCATTACCTGACACCCTTATTACTGACGCCCATGGCATCATCACGCGAAATTTTTTACACCTGATTTCTGCAGAGCAGACCCTTACAAGTATACATATGTTTCAAGCATGACCTCACATAGGAACGAAATAACTCAGTCATCCTAACAGTATCTATTTCTCCTTCGCATCGAAAATGGCGTTGCCTTGCCAGATGAGGTTTCATACTTTTTTATCGCAGTGTTTTTTTTGTTTTCATTTTAGTACGTATCGTTTGTGTTGCATGCATATGTTGTTATATTGCTCTTGCGTGAACTGTGAAAATAATTGTTAATTTTTGTTTTTATTGTGTAGTCAGTTATTCGTATACAGATTTTGCACAATATAACAAAGTATTTATAAGTACCATTCTTTTTTTCTCATTGCTCATATTGTTAGCATTATTCAAACCGTAGTTTTCCACGTCAAATTTTCTATTTGTTATCACTGTATGACTAACCCACACGAAACAATCTCTTATGTCACTCTCCGTATTATTTATGTCCTTTTGAAACTGCCCAACAGCTTGAACCTCAAGGTGGGCAGTACGTAATAAATGAATAAATATATATTAGATCTTTATACGTATTTCATGAACCAGTGTGTTTTCAACATCTTTAGAGATAGAAAATTTGAACTCTGAAAAAACTGTTGGGAAATACTGTTGAGAGCAGCAATGTTCATTTGATACATTGTTTGATTCTGGTATCTAAAATGAACAATCTAACTTCACTGCTGTTGTGACGCAATCAGCAAGTGATTCATTCCGTTCAAAGTTTTGTATCCAACATGACTGCAGCTACTAACATCATTTTTTTTTCCTGTAGCGAAAAGTTTTTTTTTTGGCGGGAGGGGGAGCGCTGTAATCATTGTATAGGTTCAGGTGATAAAAAAACATTTATTACTTTAAAAACTTGGTCTATGCTTTCCTACTTCTAAGCAAGCGGCATTTAGCGTGCGCATAACCGTTCCTTTTCAATGCCAGCGGCCTTGCAACTGTAGAGCTGTTATTAATGATAAAAAAAGTGGACGGCAAGAATGTAATGAAAACACACGACAGCATACAATCGCATTTTTTGTTCTTAATGAGCATCGACGTTCATGTAAACAAATGGCACTTTTTATGCGATGTGGGTCGCAGACAATGTTCGAGTGGTGCCTTATTTTGGGTTGCACGCTCAAGCAAAGTATTGTAACTGGCACACTGTTCTTACTTTCATATGTGTGACATTATCTGCCGATACAATCAGCAGTGGCACAATCTTTTCATAGGATGTAGCTTTGCACAAAGAGATCTGCTTCTGCTCACCGTTTACTAATTCATAAACCATGAAAGTTCAATCGCTACTGCTGTTCGTTGCAAGCTTAACTGGCCTATCTAGAGTTCAAACTAGCTACTCGTCTTGTGGGCATGTTTTTTGTGGACTCTATCTGAAAGCTCTGCATGAAGTTTTTCCATGATTATTCACTTTTATTCTTTTTAAACTATCACACAAGATCATTATTTTTGAAATTGTAGCTCTATTATTGTTTGTGCTTTACGCAAACGTTCCTTAGGTTGTTTGCTACAGAAGCCATAACAAATTGAACGCCAGTGGTGCGGATATTATACCATATTATTACGTGCTGTCAGGATTTATCTAGAGACACAATTGTTTCTATGAATTGAAAATTTCCGGGTTGAAAATGTGATATAGGCTAACGCACCATCGGCCATTCCGCATCTGTCTTCCTGAATTTAGCGTAGAGAGATGCATTTTGCGTATGTGAATTTATTGCATCTACAACAAATTACGTGTTGTGAACAGAGTACAGAGTCAGACTTGTTTCTTTCAAATCTGCTAAGTCGTCGTTTGCTTTGGCAAAGCTAATTCCGTCGAAACATCTTCATGGCGCCATTGCATTGAGACGGAGAGTTCTCGTCGCCGTGACTCACCTGTACTGGGGCATGTCCGTTAGCAACACCGGTCACGACGTACGACTGGCGACCCATAGGTGTAGGTGGCAGGATTGATCCTGAACTGGACGCCGTCGTTTTACGACGAAATGTACGTAGAGATGCAAGCGGAGTGCAGCTGGAGCACCTGCCTGCCTTAGCACGCGTGTCAAGAGCACATGCAGACAGCACGTGAACGCCAACTTCACCTGCCCGATTCTACAGAAGTATATTGCATTGCACGCGGCCCCTGTATTCGGACCACGCTCACCAGCCCGTGCCCAGCTATTTTAGCTCTTCACTTGAGCAGACATGGGAGCCGGCATGGACGCCCCATGGATTTCCCTTTTTATTGTCTCCCTCAAATGACTCGCTTGTCCCTGGAAAATACCCCCTCTGACGTAAAACTCTTTCGCTTTCTGTCCCCCTCCCCTTCCACGGCCCAAGCGCCGCGTGTAAGGTGGTTGTCACACGACCGCCTTTGTCCTCGCGCTGCTCGCGTGCTGCTGAGGGCGCACGCTTGCCCACGAGTTTGACAACCGAGGTTACGCTGATAACAATGTTGGTACTTTTTGTCGCCGCTGATTTTACGGTCTCTTTCTGAGCTTTCTTTTGTTTCGCGAGTGTGTATGCAAGCCTGCAACGGCGGAACACCGGGTAGGCCTGCAGGGTCCAACGCTTATCGTTTTGCTCCGCGAGTACTTTAACCCTGCGATGTGCAAGATCGTTGCTGACGCCTGGGCGCCGTATCCCGGAATAGAAGCGATAGCCGCGCATCGGCCACACCTTACCCTCCACAGTTTCTCCCTCCGTTTTACGGCGTGCGTCGTCTGCAGCAACAAGCTTCCCCGAAGAACGAACGCAGTACCGCCTTTACGGCGCCTCCGTTTGTCGCAATAAACGGTGCAGTTTAAGCGCATTCTTCCCGCCCCAACACATCCCGCTCACGTGCATTGGAAGTGTGGCGTGGCAGGATGTGACTCTGTTGACAGACACATGGCGGCGCCGCCGTACAAGAGGCTCTAAAACCGACTGTGCATCAACTTGGGGATAATGTATTAGTGGTATAGAATAATGATGAAAATCGAGTACATCACTAAAGAGGGGCAAAGTGCGTTGAGATATTTGAACCGTTTAGACGCATTTAGTGGCTTACGGTCAGCCTCTGTTGCGCTAGAGGCTCGGAAAGTCCCAAACCCGTTTAAGCAACAAAGTCGTAAACGAGTGCTTCGCAATGCCTACATGTAAGATCACACTAGCAGCCCTTGATTCAGAGAACAGAAACGTCTACGTCTTTTCTCTAGTCATGATGTATCGTCGACGGACGTTCTAAAGGCGATAGTCTTTCTTGGAACCTTCGACGAAAAGCTTTTGTCTGTCTATCTGTACATTTGTCTGTTTGTCCACCCTAACGATACCTCAAACGACACCACACGGCCAACCGCATTCGCAGCGCCCACCCATATTACCAAAGGTTTAGCGTTCATTGTTGTGCGATTGTCAATTAAAAACCAATTATTGCGCATATCTGAGGTGCCACAACAACACTTCGATGTTTCCTATGTCTGCCTTCTTACTAGAAGAGGCATACACAAGTAACTCTAAGGAATGTAGCACTTAATCGCGCGGCGCTGACAGTGCAAAGCGATGCTTAAAAAGGCGTTTCCAACGCTTTGCTACGACGTCACGGTGGTGGCACTTGCCCGCCGATTTGCGTTATACACTTTATCCCCCACAAGACTGGCGCGCATCTTTCTCCGCGGTCTGCACGCTATCAGTTTCGAAGATTAATGCCAGGTGGCACTTGCTTATAACGTGCCTAGATGCGCTCGTTCACCTCCGCCACACACTCGAGGCACTGATTGATTGATATGTGGGGTTTAACGTCCCAAAACCACTATATGATTATGAGAGACGCCGTAGACGCCGTATGAGAGTGGAGGGCTCCGGAAATTTAGACCACCTGGGGTTCTTTAACGTGCACCCAAATCTGAGCACACGGGCCTACAACATTTCCGCCTCCATCGGAAATCCAGCCGCCGCAGCCGGGATTTGAACCCGCGCCCTGCGGGTCAGCAGCCGAGTACATTAGCCACTAGACCACCGCGGCGGGGCACACTCGAGGCACTCTTAACGATGCGCCTGCCGAATACGATTCACCAATTTTTTGCACACAACATCAAATAATTGTTTTGTTCACCCTCTGCAGACGCAAGATCGTCTTTCGACGACATTTACTGTGTAACTTGTAGATTCGGGCCAATTTTTTGTCAAGGACATGACCACAGCGAGCCATGTTTTCGTCCAGCGTGAAGGTGTCCGAAGTACCCTTACGCCTCCCAACCACGGTTTTTTCAAGGTGCTCAGCCAGACAAAAAAAAATCAGTCATCATAAAGCTCAATGAATCGAGTCAGTGCCCTGGTTATCCTGCCTATGCACAAGGAGTTTAACCCATGATTGGAAATTCGAAACATTCCTAAAAGTCAGGCACGTATTTATTAAAAAATTGGCCCTGACATGTTTCACTGCTATATTTGTCGAAAGACAATAGTCTTGCGTCTCGAGAGAGTGAACAAAACGTTTATTTGATGTTCTGCGTGAGAAAATTGGTGGATTGTATTCTGAAGGCGCCTGGTTAGAGTGCCTCAATTAGTACAGCGGAGCCACATCAGACACGAGCGCTATCCAGAAGTTATTTTTGAAAACGGAGGATGGCGTGCGTGCCTGTCTCGGAGGCAATTAGGTGTACCATGCAAAGTGACGGGTAGGTGCCACTACAGCGTCATCTTAGCAAAGCGCTGGAAACACTTGCCTTTTTTTGCATAGCATTGCGCAGCTAGATAAATGCTACGGTTCCTATAATAATTTATGTATGCGTTCTCTAGTTGGAAGAGACACACCACAAAATATTTACTTGCTGTTGAACGCTGAAGGAACGCTGAAACTTGAGCAATCTTGGTGGGTCCTGCGGATGGGGTTTGAATTTGGCCGCTTCGGGTATCGTTTTGGCCGACAAACAGACACACGGACAGACATACAAGCAGATAGACAGACAGACCAATATTTGTGCGCCAAAATAACCCAAGAAAGACTATCGTCTTTAAAAACTACTTTTGAGACACCAAGAATTTATTAAAGGGTATCTATGAAGTATATAAAAGCAGCTGTTAATATTGTCACGACCAGCAGAGCAGTAAGGACATAGCCTTCAAGAGACGCTCACGGGCGTACCATTCGAACGTGGACCGCGTCCTGCAGGAACGCAGAATGTGTCTGGGTGCGCTGCAGGAGAAAACGCGCATTCGCGTCGCTGGGACACGCAGTCCGCGTTCTATGAAAGACACCTGACTAGAAGTGCGTGCACGGACAGCTATAAATTGAGAGAGGTTCAGGAAGGAAAAAAAATGCAACTTCGGCTGCCCTAATTGGGATCATGGCTCAGCGCCTGTAGCGGATTGGTGGAAGAGGGCATTAAAGACATAAAGGAAAGAGAAGAAAAAGAGAAATGGTGTTCATGACGAAGAACGTAACTTTCACAGATAGTGGCGTCGCCATGCGGCATCCGTCGTAACTGTCGTTTGGGGGATGCCCACGCAGCCAACGTTACTAGATACTTTTTTCAGTTTGCAAACGGCGGCGCCGCGAGTGTCACCCTTCCCTGTACCGGTCAAAAAGCCGCAAGCGCCCCCCTCTCGGCGGTGCCCGGACCCACGCCGGCGGAGTTACTGCAGTTGTGTTCTTATGCCGGGTGCTGCTTTGTTGCTTTCAAGTGTGCTTCGTAGTCATCGCTGTCACTGAGTCCCAGCAAGATTTATTTCGACGTAACTCGCGTAGTGTGTGCTCTGGCTGCAACGTACTACGGTAGCGATCAACGTGGTGCCCGGCGTGGCACCGACCTGTCAGCGTTGGCGTGATCTGCATGGTGCCGGGTGTTTCTTAATGTCTTCAACTCAGTCATCGCTTTCCCTGTGAGCTACACAGCTCACATGTGTCATGTGACGGTTCTTGAATGTGAGAAAACATGCCTCGCTGCTTTGTGACTGGTTGCCGAAGTGGGTACGATTCGACGAAATCCGCGGACGAAAAGAGACATTTTTTCAAGCCTCCCGCTGACGAGGTGCGCCTTCAACTGTGGCGACGGGCTACACCGAGATCGGATACATTTAGACTTAATGCTGTGGCCCACTGTCAATGGTTTTTTTTTTACATAGGCAATCGAATTTTGAAGAACAGGAACGCAAAAGAGCTGTATGAACAGAAGTCCCGCAAGATTCGGGCATCGCGCTCACGTCTCTGCCGTGTGGCATCGCCTTAGCGGCTCAACTGGTGATTTACTTGCACACTCGTAATAACCTTCGCTCACGCTCCCGGGAAATAACTCCCATTACACAAAATTAACCGCGTAAATTTCGTTTAACATTGCGCGAGGGCTCCGTTACGATGCGGCGACCGGTCAAATACTAGATTACCTCAGTTTGCAAACTCCGCAGGGATGCGGCGGCGAAACGCGGCCCCCTTCGTTTCCCGCTCTCTAGGTGGCGCTTCTGACGCCATTTGACCTAGAGAGCGGGAAACGAAGGCGGCCGCGTTTCGCCGACGCATCCCGGCGGAGTTTGCAAACTGAGGCAATCTAGTAATGTTGCACGCAGCCAGCCCATGCCATCGTTCAGTCGGCCTCAATTCGGCGGCTCGCTGGTGATTTATATCTTGTCGCTAGCAATTTCTATTACGATTATTGTGAAGTTAGACAGTTACTGTGAGTCGTAGTAGGAATGATTTATTCTTTATTGTTTGCTTGCTGGACTAGAAGAATCACAAAATATGTTGGACGCCACTGTGCAGATACCGTGCAGTTAAAGGCGAGATTTCCTGCTTTGCACGAGCACGACCGCTTGGTTTTTGTAACAAGCTGCCACTCTAGCGCCGCCAGCGCGAAGTCGGCGACGGGAATGACAGCAGGTTAGTTCGTTCCGTACGCAAGCAGAGACAGTGAAGAGATCAGAGACGTGGGAATACAAAACAAACTTTACTCTAGTGATATTGCAGCACACGGGATCAAGTACAACACTTCAATACAACTAACAAAATACATCAACACTTGATACAACTAAAAAATACATAAAAACAATAGATCAGCTTACGAGAGAGAACTATTACAAACTACACAAACTAAGAACAATAGAACTACGGAGTAGAAAGTTCGAAGGTATAAACAGGTGAAGGCATACGTGCGATAACCGGCAGCGTTGCGTCCCCGACGATTGTATGCTAGAAGTCGAAGAGAGTTCTGGCACGACTGCGACGTCAGCGGTGTTGCAATGCTGGCGGCTCCGGGAGGCTAATGCTTGTAGGTGACCTCGGGCAGGTTGAGCTAACTCGAGGTGAAGTCCATATGTCTACGTTGCAGACGTTAATAATGCGTCAGAAATAGACGAACGGCTAAGTTTAGGTGGCCAGCCGATACAGAGCCACACTAAAAACTTCTAGAAGAGATACTTGTTGATCTGTTTCTACACCATGTTGGTCAGCGACTAGTCGGCCTAGCAGGGCAAAATCCTGCGCTTAAATTCCCCTCGTATCTCCTCGCTCTCTTCCTTGGGGACAAGAGACCTCTACATGGGTTCAATCATGCGCGTTTATTTGATGGAAACTCCGCCCCAAAAATATTTTGACCCCACTCCTTTTTAATTGGGAGAGGGCCCTCAACTAGCGAGAGTGACAACCTGTTGGGTTGTTGTCATACGGCTTGGCCACCAAAAGGTTTCCCACGCTTTTCCCTGTGGGAAACGGTCCGACTGTTTGGCTCTCAGCCGGTGCGTTCCGTAGCCTAATCCTTGTTCGGGGTACATCACGGCCTTCCACGACCTTGCAGACACCACCGCAGTTACAAAAGGATCAATCGTCGACGGCGACTTTCCAAGAAGAGCACCCCATTCTGCACTTCTCGGCTCCCTTTCATGCGCCCGCCGTTCCCACGGTCAGTGGGGAAGTATGGCGCCCGTTGATTGCCGTGATGCAGGGCCGCCAAAAATGGCCGTCCGTGACATTGCCCCCCACTTTCAGAATGTTATTCATAACATTGGCTCACACGGAGGGAAATTTTTCGGCAACAAGGAACAAAACACCACCAACAGGGGAGACAAGGGGACTGTCCCTCTCATACACAACATAATAAGGCAGAGTGCATCAGAGTAACAACAAAAGGGAAAAAAACTGTTAGAGTACCAGCTTCAGTTACACGCAACAATATCAATGCGCCATGCAAACAAGAAAAAGAAATAGCCGTGTATGGCAGCCATCAATACAGAATACAATGCACGAATGTATACTACGAACAAAACGGAACAGGTGCGCTCCTTTTACTGTAGTGAAATCCTTCAATGTGCATTACAACATGTAAAAACAACCAATGCACCAAGCAAAAAGAAAATAACCCAGAATACACTTTTTGTACAATGAAATATGCACATACAAACAGAAAACAAACGACGAAAGGAAAAAATAACATGTTCATAGACCTCAAGAACTATATTCGACTCAAGTAATTGGCTCCCACGTTTTCGCTCCCCTAATATGCGTAATGGTGAACTGGTACTCTTGGAGTAGTAAACTCCATCGAAGTACTCGAGCGTTCAGCTGTTTTGCCTGTTGCATATAACTCAGAGGCTGGTGGTCTGTCTGGACAAAAAATGTACTCCATATAAGTACATGGAGAATTTCTGAATTCCCCATACCAACGCGAGACATTCGCTTTCGATGGTACTATAGGAAGCCTCCCGTGGAAGCAGCTTTCGGCTGGCATAAGCTGTGGGGTGGAGCTTGCCTTCGTGGGCCTGCATGAGCACAGCTCCGAGACTTGTGTCCGATGCGTCCGTTCGAAGTACGAATGGTTGGTGCAAATTTGGTAGCCGTAGTATCGACTTTGTAGAGACATGTTGTTTGAGACTTCGAAAAGCCTCCTCGTGGGCTGCTGTCCATTTCACTGAGTTAGCTTCAACCTTCCGGGTTAAATTTGTAACGGGAGCGCTGACTTCTGCGTAATTCGGGATGAATTCCCGATAGTACCCAGTCAAACCGAGGAAGGTGCGCACTTGTCGCTTGGTTGAAGGACGTGCTGCAGCTTCGATCTTGGCGAGTGTTTTCCCCAGTGGTCGCAATCTGCCCCTGCCAACTCGGTGTCCCAAGAAGTCGATTTCTTCCACGCCAAGTTCGCATTTACTGGGCGCACTGTAAGCCCGGCCCTCTGTATGCGCTCAAAAAGCAGTCCCAGAGACCTCAGGTGCTCTTCCCACGTCTCGGTGGCTACCAGTACATCATCGTAGTAGTGGTGCACACCGGGTATACCTTCTGTAACATTCCGCATCAACTTAGCAAATACAGCAGGCACTGTCTTGATGCCGAATGGCATGAAGCGGAACAGAGATAGTCCCGATGTCGTCGAGAAAGCCGTCTTCGCTTTGGACACTTCGGTCAGCGGGATCTGCCAATAGCCCTTCACGAAGTCGAGCTTTGAGAAATACTTCTTCTTTCCCACTGTAGCAAACACCGCGTCAGTTCTTGTCATAGGTTCGGAGTCGGCCACCAGAACGTTGTTTAGGCGTCTAAAATCGATACACAGTCGATTTGTACCGTCGGGTTTCTTTACAAAAATGACTGGCGAATTATAAGGTGACTCTGATTTCTCAATGATGCCGAGCTTCTCCATCTCCCGCACCTCTTTCTCTACACCTTCCCGCGTTGCTAAGGGAAGAGGGTGTTGTTTCACGTGGACGGGGTTACTCGTCGTGAGTTTGAGGTTGCAGTGGACCCAGTCAGTTTTTCCCGGGACATCCGAGAAAAGACGAGCGTGTTCCCTGAATATTCTTTGCAGCTGTCCGATCTGCTGAGCGTCCAGTTTGTCGGAGAGCTTCACGTCTTATTCCCCTTCTACTTTCAGCCAGTCAAAGGTTGGAATATTCTCATCCCCGCTCGATTCCACAACACCAAATGTCACGTTGCACACCTTGGTGGAGGGGCTGTCCCTCTCCTCGTATCTTTTCAGTAAGTTGGCGTGGAAGATTTTTCTGCCGCCAGCCGTGTCTACGACGTAGTCACCTTCACCTTTCTTTTCCCGGACTTCAAAAGGGCCCTTCCCTTGTAGCAGTAGCTTGTTCGTGTCGGTGGGAAGATAAATCAGTACCTTGTCTCTGGGGTTGAAACTCCGCTCCTTCGCCTTTCGATTGTACAGCTTCGTGTACCGTGCTCCGGCTTTTCTAAACTCCTCGTGTGCCAGGCGGCACGTTTCCTCCAAACGTTTCCGAAGGTCGAAGACCTGCTGGTACGTCGTCTTAGCTTCTTCAGTCAAGTCGGCGTTCGTCCACAGCTCCTTCAGTATTGCCAAGGGTCCCCTCACATGGCGGCCGTAGAGAAGCTCGAAGGGTGAAAACCCCATACTGGCCTGCGGAACCTCCTTATAGGCAAAGAGTAGAGGTGCCAGGTAGTGGTCCCAATCTCTCGGTTTTTCAGCGCACATGCGCTTCAACATTAATTTCAAGGTGCCGTTGAATTTTTCCATTAAGCCATTCGCCATGGGGAGATATGGGGTGGTGTGGAGCTGGCGCATGGAACGGAGCCGCGCTACTTCCTTCATCAGGTCCGATGTGAAGTTTGTGCCACGGTCACTCAGTACCTCGCGGGGGACGCCAAATAGGGAGAACATCTCGACCAGGGCTTGGGCCACTCACTCAGTTTCGATAGTCAGGATCGCCACTGCGTCTGGATACCGGGTGGCATATCCATCAAAGTCAAATTGTATCGTTTCCCATGCTTTGAGGGCGGGTGAATCGGTCCCACTGTATCAATCGGCATTCGCTTGAACGGGGTGTCGATTATGGGTGCCCTCACCAGTGGAACATGTGGTACACGGCCCTTTGGTACGGTGCGCCGACAAATGTCACATGAGGTGAACCTTTTTACGTCAGCTGTGATGCCTGGCCAAAAGAACTCCTCCGAGATCCGGTCCTTTGTTTTCAGCGTGCCCAAGTGTCCTGCCAATATACCATCGTGTGCTGTTTTAAGCACAGCTTCTCAGTGGCAGTGCGGAACGGCTAATTGGCGTACAAGCCGCCCGTTGGCCTCTGTGTACTGTCGGTACAGCAGTCCCTGTTCTTGTTTGTACTCGACGCTTCCCTTCTCATTTCGGCATGTTTGCTTCCTGCCGATCTTCTCAATACACTGTTTGAGTGTCGCATCTCCCCTCTTCTTGCAGCCATAGTTGTCTCCCGGCAATCCCGCCGTGGTCCCAGGCGTACGAAGCTTGGCAAATTTGTCCGGTTGTGCATGTGCTTGGGAACGGGTGATAGCTGCTGCTACAGGCTCTTCTCTTAACTCTTTTGTCAATACAGGTTTTTCAGTCTCCATTCTGGGATCATTAGGAGGTCTTACGCCATCGATATTGCCCAGAATGAGGTCGTACAGTGGATCTTGCAGCCATAGTGCTGTCAGATTGCTAGTAAAGTAGGGGGTGTCAACCTCAATCCGTGCTTCGAGCAGCATCCTCGCTGTTTCGTCAACTAAGTAGACGAGTCTGCTTGTACCTGTCAGCTCGTCTTCCTTCACCAACTTCCTCCGCACGATTAATGTGTGTCACCCCGTATCCCGCAACACTGATATTTCTGTGCCTCGGAGGGTCCCTGTGGCCACTGGTAGGTTCTCGGCCAGATTTTTCGGCGGTGTCACCCTTACGGCGTTGACGACGGGGACTTTTTCGCCATTCCTAGGCACGATATACCCGTCGCATAAGAGATCCTCGCGCGTTTCCCTTGGTACATAGAGGCAGGACACCAAGAGTGAGTTATTTGCTCCTGACCTGCAGTCGTTTGCCCTATGTTCCTCTTTTCCCGCACTTGAAGCAGACGATGGCTACATTAGTGGCAGGTCTGTTGCGACACAATTGCGGCGGGTGATTCCCACGATTGCAAATATAGCACCGTGGTAGTGGTGCGTGGCTGTTGCCTTCTTTCTCACATTTTCCCTTCTCCTCCGTCATGGGACTATCTTTCTTTGTTCTCGCTAGGCTTGCTCCACCCTGAGCTTCCAAAAACCGGTCTGCCTGTTCAAGCATGTCTCCCAGGGATTCCGCCCTCCTTTCTTTCAAATATAATGCCACGTTCGAACCACATCCATGCAAAAACCTCTCTCTAATCGACAATGTGCGGAGGGACTCTAATTCTGTCTCAGTTTTGGACAGCTCAACCCATCTATCGAAGTAATATCTTAAGCGAGCCGCATACTGTGTTGCTGTTTCACCACCTACTGGCCTCTCTTTAGTAAACTTGTCTCGGAACCCATCCACCGTGTAGCGAAAGCGCTTCAGGAGGGCGGTTTTAACCTTGGTTTGGTCCGCTGCATCTGTAGGTGGTAGCCTGCCATGAACACTTAGCGCCTCTCCTGTAAGACATGTCGAAAGCGCCGTCGCCCATTGGCTTTCAGGCCACTTTTGCCCCCTGGCGATGCTCTCAAACCGGCGTACAAACGCATCTAGGTCGTCCCTTTCTTCGTCAAAAGTGACGAGCAGTCTACCTGCATGTATTCTCGACCTCGGCTCCTCCCCGGCATCGCCGTGCTCACGGCTGGATCGGCTCACCCTGCTACTCTCACGGACGTGAATCTTTAATTTCAGTAACGGCACTTCCCGTTCTCCGGCTTCCCCAGCCGCTTCCCTTTCTTTTTCCTTTCCTCCCGGACCAGTGCCCACTCTTCTCTGGCTCCTTAACCTATTGTCTCAGTTCGACGCCCTCGAGGCCTAACTGTTTACCGTGCGCCATCCACCTATCCAAATCCACACACTCCATACTGCAAACTGTCACTATAATGCCACTATAGAAACAGCGCAATCATATGCAGGATGCAACCGCTTCAACTGTGCGGCTCTATCACCACGCTGTCCGCACGGTTCTCGTTCACCCCTCACTGTCTTACTTTTGTACGGAACGTCCTGTCTCGCGGATGCCAGTTATGTTACAAGCTGCCACTCTAGCGTCGCCAGCGCGAAGTCGGCGATGGGAATGACAGCAGGTTAGCTCGTTCCGTACGCAAGCAGAGACAGTGAAGAGATCAGAGACGTGGGAAAACAAAACAAACTTTACTCTAGTGATATTGCAGCACACGGGATATAGTACAACACTTCAATACAACTAACAAAAAACATCAACACTTGATACAACTAAAAAATTCATATAAAAACAATAAATCAGCTTACGAGAAAGAACTATTACAAACTACACAAACTAACAACAATAGAACTACGGAGCAGAAAGTTCAAAGGTATAAACAGGTGAAGGCATACGTGTGATGACCGGCAGCGTTGCGTCCCCGACGCTCGGATGCGAGAAGTCGAAGAGAGTTCTGGCACGACTGCGATGTCAGCGGTGTTGCAACGCTGGTGGCTCCGGGAGGCTAGTGCTTGCAGGTGACCTCGGGCAGGTTGAGCTAACTCGAGGTGAAGTACCGATGTCTACGTTGCAGACGTAAATATTGCGTCACAACTAGACGAACAGCTAAGTTTAGATGGCCAGCCGATACGGAGTCACACTGAAAACTTCTAGAAGAGATACTTCTTGATGTGTTTCTCCACCATGTTGGTCAGTGAGTAGTCTGCCTAGCAGGGCAAAATCCTGCGCTTAAATTCTCATCGTGTCTCCTCGCTCTCTTCCTTGGGGACAAGAGACCTCTACATGGGTCCAATCATGCGCGTTTAATTGATGGAAACTCTGCCCCAAAAAATTTTGACCCACTCCTTTTTAATTGGGAGAGGGCCCTCAACTAGCGAGAATGACAACCTGTTGGGTTGTTGTCATACGGCTTGGCCACCAAAGATTTTCCCACGCTTTTCCCCGTGGGAAACAGTCAGACTGTTTGGCTCTCAGCCGGTGCGTCCCGTAGCCTAATCCTTGTTCGGGGTACATCGCGGCCTTCCACGATTTTGCAGACGACGCCGCAGTTACAAAAGGATCAATCATCGACGCCGACGTTCCAAGAAGAGCACCCCATTCTGCACTTCTCGGCTCGCTTTCATGCGCCCGCCCTTCCCATGGTCAGTGGGGAAGTACGGCGCCCGTTAATTGCCGTGATGCGGGGCCGCCAAAAATGGCCGTCCGTGACAGTTTTCCCCGGCCATGGCACGAGCAGCGTTCACAGCTGTACACCCAAGCAGACGACCTACTGGCGTTCGAAACTTGTTTCCTTTATTATACGCCGCACACGCATTTCACAACACGCAGTGTGTGATATCATACATGCTAGAGTCAATGACCTTCTCAGCAAAGCCTTGACAAGACGGTGGCTGTAGCCGAAAACACTACACAGGTCGAAGTGACGGGCACAACGGTGGCGGCTGCTGGCGCGCCGGCTGCACGATCCCCCAAATGACAGCCATGTTGGGCTTGCACCAGCGGCCACTCCAGGTGGTGACAGTTGCGAACAGCGACAGTGGCAGAGATATGTGCGTTGACCTTCTTTGCCACCACTGAAATGAATGTTCAACCCAATCGCCTGACCGCAAAGACAGTTTCTTGGGAACCAGCGCATCAGTTCCTTTCGTAATTGAATTACTGTATATGCTACTTTTAGGCAGCAGAGTAACGCCACAGTTTTCGGGTGCCGCTCACACGGCTTTTGACCATTCCAGCAACTTGCTTGGTCGCGTGCAATCGCATGGTCATAAGTGGCTCAAATGCACTGCGGTGAAGCCAACACTACGCAGACGACGCCAATGCTTCGCAGTGTTATGAGCAGGCTGGCGCCCCTCGCACAGACACCGAGTCCGTCCGTCAGGGACACTGGGTGCGTATCACAGCTGGGCGCGTCTCACAGAGAAGTTCGACGAGTCTCAATGGTGGTGCTGCCCCTCTTCCTTTTGTATCTCGGCGCCTGTAAAAGGCCGGTGCATCTAGCGTAGGAGGCTTCCTCGTCCTCGTTACATACAGGGGTTGTAAATATACAGTTATTGTTTCCTTCTGGCTGCCTTTTACCTTGCCACAGCCTGGATGCTCCCTGCCCGGCGTTAGCCCTCATTAATAATAAAAAGCAAAAAAGTGTATAAAGCAACGCTAGTATTCTGGAGTGCGAGCGCTTCTCCTACGCGGGTGGTAAGTGGCTTTCCCGCAAGACTTTTGAACCCAAAATGGCTTACCTTGGCGCAACCCTGCTACCTAAAGGTGGCATATACAGTAACTCTACTTCCTATCAGAGGCGAGAGCCCTCCAGCAGCAATAATTATATTCATTGGCCGTCTAATATTTATGGCGCTCTCAGGTGCATGTGCCAGCCCCTGCGCTTTGTTCCTCGAGCGGCGTGCTCCGCGGTTAGAAGATAATAAAGCTATGTTCTGCTCCTGCCGTCGGCCTGAACGCGCTGCTTGTCTTTTTTTTTCGCTTGCCGCCACACGGAAGGCTATGGAGGACCTAACCTCAGTCCCTATATATACTATTGGCCTCGAGATCTTGGAGTGGCGCCCTCTCGCGTGGGACGTCAGTTTGTGGACTGTGCTCTAAACCGCGCTGCAGCGGCTGCTCCTATGCGCGGTAACTTTGTCGAATTAACAGCCTCGAGAGGGTCAACTAAAGCACACAACGAATGTTTTCGAGTGCAAATATGAATTTGATTTAGTAGCAGCCAAATCGGAGGGTCGAAAATTCTCCCAGATTGTCAATAAGCAAGCTGGAGCCGTTGACTGCATTGCCAGTCAGAAAATGAAACCATGCGTGAGTGTTCTCGCTCGACATCTAAAGTTTCCGCCCTGAGATGATTCATTATCTGTAAGCATGTTGATACAGCAAGCAAAACTTCGCGTTCTCTAATCGACGGTGCAGGGGTGTACGTCGCAAGCCATAGTGTTGAATGTGCGCAGTCAATGCCGTCAATTTACATGGCATCAACGTCGCGGCTGTTGACTGGAAAACAGTGGACTTTCGAACGTCCCGTAGCGATCGAGTGCCCCGCAATTATGAAGTACTGCTCTGTGCCTAGGTGTGCATGGTCCACCATTGAAACGGATGTTATCTTTCACAACAAACTTAAAGAGAAGGGTACGTCTGCCCTTTTCCTTTATATACTTTTTCTACAGGGCGATGACAGTGACAGTGAACACGAGCATGTGGGAGAATGGCTGAATTCTGCCCCTCCGTTATTCGCAAACAGATGACATAATTACTGCAGAGCAGCTATCAAAACTGCTGCTTTGACGGTCAATCAACCGTTCAAGAGATGTACTTGCGATGCAAAGCAGCATCAAGTTATGAAATCTGAGATACTCGTACTGGGATTGCCGTTATTAGCGTCGGCAGGCGTGGTGTATCGTAGAAAGAAAAGCCTTGAGTGGTAAGTGCTGGTGTGACTCAGGTAGTGGGCAAGTTTCGCCTTAATGAACCCCCTGGCTGATGCAATTTACTGCAGTTTTTCTCAGAAATATTTGTTCAATGAGAGCAACATCATGAAGTAGTTCATATAGTTACCACACTGGGCTGTCGATCTGGTATCAGAATATAACGAATGGCTATCGTGGATTTAATATACCGCGCACAGTCATAAATATTGTGGCACCCTTTAGTGAATATGAACTAAACAGTGGCAGCACGTTTCGCTTATGAAATTATTGCAAGCAGTGCGCTAGTCGCGCGCTTGTCTTCATAAGTAGACTACGTATATATATATATATATATATATATATAGGCGAGAAATAAATCCAATGGTTCCGGTAGGAAATGCAGTCGAAAAAAGGAAGACGACAAACGTACGAAACGCAGTTTTTTCTAACGTTTCGGCAGGTGGGCCTGCCTTCGTCGGAGTAAATGATGAGAGGCCGCGCAGGGCCTATTTGGGCGGCTGGCTCCAGTATCACGAGCATGCGTCATTTTTCGATTTTCATGCTAAGTTGCAGATCAAGAATACAAGTGAATCGATAGATGTGATTGTATGAAATACTCGTGACATTTCACAATAGTCATATGGCATATCTTACATACATGGTAAATTGTGTGCATCGAAGCAGGTTTATAAGACAGCACTAAAAATAAAAATAAAATAAAATTGGATGAATAGAAACACGCGCTGCGCAGATTCATATAGGGTACCAAAGGACACATAATTCTTGCATGAGAACACAAATCTCTAAGGATAATCTATGAAATGAGCAAAATAAGAAATGAATAAACAGAAAATTGAAAAGGCAAAGTTTGATAAAAAATTGATAAAAAATAAAAATATATAATAACTCAATACAAGAATTTTCAAAGGTATGCATGACATAGACAGGAGACAATGTGTACGCAATAATACGAAAATAGGCTGAACAAGCACGGCAGACATCCACCAGTCATTGTTAAGTGTATCAACGAACTAAGGCAACATGCTAGTAAGTGTTCCCGGGCTTTCGTTCAATCCGTTTGAGAGAGTTTGGAATTTATGAATAAGGAATGACTCTCTAATTTCGCGATCATGGTGTGTCTTGAAACCTGATTCAATTATTGTGGCTTGGATGTTACTGAAGGAATGACCTGTGTCGGTGACATGTCTTGAAATTGGTAAGTGAGGAAGGGCATGTACATGAGCTCTATGATTGTTGAATCGGTACCTAAAAGCAGTTTCAGTCTGACCGAGATACTGTAGATGACAAATTGAGCACTCCAGCAGATAAATGGCGTTCTGTGTGTCACAATCGAAATTGCCTCTGATTATTTATTTTGAAATCAGTCGCTGTGCTGGTGACACAAGGTTGTCGTAGTCATGTGAGCGCACACTTTGCAGCGAGGTTTTTTACAAGGTGGCAACCAACCAGTTGAGTGTTATTCATCACATTTGGTTTTTAGACGAAGTTAAACAAATCGCGTAGATTTTGCCTCGTCTGTATACAAACTCGTGGTGGTGTGTGGAAAGGCTTCTGTAAGGGCGTTCACCCTGCTGAAGGATGTTGTGGTGTTTTCGGAGGAATAATCGTGGACATTAGGCGCCGATGCATTGTGTTAAAACTAGGTTTACTTCTGAATGACTATTAAGATTTTTCTTGGTTTTGCAGAGCGCTGTGCGTCTAATGCGTCGGCCCGCCTCACCGCATCATCGATTAACATAGCTGGATATTTCTGTTTAAGTAGAGCGCACTGCGTAGTTTTGTACAGTTGGCGTTAAAGTCGGACTGTTCGGAGCAAATTCGCTTAAAGCGTAACGCCTGGCTATATGGTATGCTCAATTGCAATCCCTCTTGGGGCTACTTTCAAAATGTAAGTACCGGTTGCCTGTCAGTGGGCTTGCGGTACAGTTTTGTGGTCAAGTTGCGTACCATGGATACATACTGTTAACATCGAGGAAGTCAATGGTGCTTGGTGAAGTAGAAGTGTGAAAAGGATATGGAGGGATGCACATTG